>JAJSOF020000005.1:189731273-189783773 GCA_025594305.2 Periplaneta americana
TACGTAGGCGTTTCTATGGCAACTGATCATTTGGTGATATAGCCCCATATGCCCAATTGTTTTTTTTTAGCCCGGAATTCTCTACAGTACATAATCTGTAACATTATTATGATGCGCAATGATTCGGGGACAGTACCACATTTCCATCAGATCAAATGCACGGAATTTCCAAGATGGACATTCCAAGGAAAGTTTAATCCTGTAACAATCCAGAAGAAAGTGGATATAAGTTAAATGGGTCCGTCTTCTTGCTTATCATTTTTTTAACGTTTTCGGCAATTGTCTGCCATCATCAGATCATCATAAGTGTCATATTATACACTCTGAATACTAATTACGAATGTGAAGTAATATTCGGGCAAACAAACATGGTTACCACTTGACTAGATAAATGTTACATTATAATTAGATGTGCAATGACTCAGCTGTTTACACGAACAATGTTTTCATTTTATCATAAATGTTAAGATTGAACACAAATTAAATTATGACTTGAAATAATTATATATTATTGAATTTTCATGTGGAAGTATTGTGTTCCATCTCATGCATAAATTGAAACAAGCAGATTACGAACATGATTAATGCTAAACAATTACGACGTTTGAAAAATTCTGCTATTGAGAATTACATATACATATGTCAAGTGATCACCCACTGGTATTGCATTTTATCATAAATGTTTAAAATTGAGCACAGAATGAAATGTGAAAGTTATGCTGTTAAAATTACATTTACACTAGTGGCTTGTGCAGCAAATGCTGCAAACTAAGTTCATTAGATGTTCAAATATTTTTCAGATTTATTTTCAATGAAGAATACCAGACATTCTGAAAGTTATTTGCTTCCATAATAATGAAACATACTCTCTCTCGAGCCAATACTGAAGAGAACCACGCATATAAATATCTACACCACACAGCCATTAAATATATGAAAAAGACCCAACCCCACTTGATTAATAACTATAAAAATATTTGATTATAGCTTTCAGTAACGTATACTATATAGCCGCCACTCAGTAAAATATAGAAATCAAAATCTAATTTAAGTTATTCTCTACATCTACTTATATAATCCCAAAAGTTTCACTTTCGTATCATCAATATAGCATTAATATGTATATTTAATGAAAAATAATCACATCATGACATTAACTACAATAATATTTTAATTCTAATGGTAATAATGTCATCAAACCACCTCAAGTTTTGTAGTTTTTAATATCCAATACACAGCTGTACCCAGAAAATTACACACCACAGAATCGAACCTGTAAATTATTTTTAGTAAGTTAAGTTTTTAATAACCAATTTAATTTGAGGTCTAAATATGTCAGCATTCTTGCAGATCATGGCCTTCGTGTAATATTGTTTACTGTAGTATGTGTTTTGTTTTATTCTGAAATGCAACACGGCCGGCTTGATCTCGCTTCGCTTCTCCTTTACAAAAAACCAAAGGGTATATCAAGTCGGCCGTGAATGCTATTAGCTAGTTCTCAAAATTGACGACAGATGGATTTTGGAAAATAGGAAAATTATGTTTAAAAATTGGCATTTCACTGAAAACTACTACTTTTCCGAAAAACTTTGAGTTCCAAGCTTCAAAATGAGGGGTCATTTATTAAAATCTGTCCCGCCGTTTTCCCGTAATTTCTATTACCAGTTCAAATTATATATATAGATATGTCTAGTAATTACCTATGGTAGCATGACATGAGAATTAAAATAGTAATAAATATTAAATATTAAATAAATAGTTAAATACAGCTGAGGTAGGTTAAATGTGTAATTGATAAGCAAGAAGACGGACCCATTTAACCTATATCCACTTTATTTAATTGCTTATCGGTCTACACCACCTTTTCAAAATGAACCCAGAATAAGCTCTAAGTCTCCATATTAAAGTATCGCACAAAGGTAATGAGATGTGTTCTAACCTAATCTAGAAATTTTTTACATAAGTCCATGATTACCTCAGATGGAAATTTTTTTTCAAAATGAAGAGATTCAAAACCTTCACTTTTATACTCGTATATACAGTAGACCTATAATTATATACATATAATAGAAAAAGGAGCATCTTCTGCGGATTTCTGGAAAAAGAACTAAGGAAGAGACTAGTGAAGTGCTCTGTATGGAGTATGGCATTGTATGGGGCAGAAACATGGTCATTACGACGAAGTGAAGAGAAGCGAATAGCAGCATTTGAAATGTGGATATGGAGACATAGAACGTGTGAAGTGGACAGACAGAATAAGAAATGAATCTGCGTCGGAAAGAGAGGATGAAGAAAGAATGATGCTGAAACTGAAAAGGAATTGGTTTGGTCATTGGCTGAGAAGAAACTGCCTACTGAAGGAATGGTGAACGGGAGAAGAGTTCGGGGTAGAAGAAGATATCAGATGATAGACGACATTAAGATATATGCATCATATGAAGAGACAAAGAGGAAGGCAGAAAGTAGTAAAGATTGCATAATACTGGGTGTGCAGTGAAAGACCTGCCCTTGGTCAGAACACTGAATGAATATATAATCCCCCGAAGTAGTGTAGTAGAAGCAGTAGTAAGCAATAGGGAGATAAAACGGAAGTACTATCCCGAGAAAAGACTAGATATAATTTTCGCCCGTGAAATCCACTGGCGTGGAACGATGAAGACATACTCGTATCGCATGCAATAGGCCATCGACTATTGATGAGGTATAAACACAGCATGTGTGTCGACTGGAACTGAAAGTTACGTCGTGGTTGACACGAAATAGTGCTGAGCTTCCCTTGGGAGTTTAGGGCTCAAATGTGTACGGGAGATCGACAAGGTCGTTTATATAAAGCCGCGGTATTTTTATGCGATCTTGACCTGAAATACACGCAGAACGATGCAGGCGGTATAGTTTTCAAATACCCATCTCCGTGTCAAGTAAGATAGCACCTGAGAATCATCTCCACGATTTTCGTAACAGTTTATGAGGTTTGATTTGATTTATTCAAAAACACTGTAAGACTGTAACATGTTTGGAAATATAATTTAAAAATTCTCTTTGTATGTGGTCAGGATGTGTTTCCTTATGTATGCCTGTACAGGGACATCATTTTATTTTACTAACATTTCTAATATTAACCTGGCTATACCTTTGGATCAACAGTTGAGAGCCGGAAACACAGTTTGCTACCCCTTCCACGACTGGAGTTCGATGATACTGGCGTAATATACAAACAAATCATTAATAGAGAAACGCATTTAACATTTATTGATTATATTAAGGCGTTTGATAGAATAAATAGAAATGAATTATGGAGAATATTATATAATAGAGGTATTCCATTGCATCTAGTTGAAGTGATTAGAAACATATACAATAATTCTAAAATACAAATAGCTGGTGATACACAGATAAGAGTAGAGGAAGTTAACTTAGATTTGAGACAAGGCTGCAGTATGTCGCCGATTCTATTCAATATATATATGGACGAAATATTAAGAAAATGGAAAATAAAAATAAAGAACTATACACAGAATTTTAATGAAGATAATTTCATAATGACGATGCTATTCGCTGACGATCAGGTAGTAATAGCAAATAATGAAAATAACCTACAGAGAGCAGTACATGAGTTATGGAAAATAAATAGGAACTATAATATGGAGATATCTGTACATAAGACTAAAACTATGGCATTTTGTCGCAAATCTCCTGTAAGATCTAAAATAGTAATAGGAAACAATATCATAGAACAGGTAAATAAATTTAAATTTTTGGGTGTTACCTTATCTTATAAAGGAGACTATGATCAAAAAGAAAAAATAGAAAAATTTAATTACATAAATGGAACAATAAGAAGAACCCTGAAATCAAAAGCTAGAAAAGATACATTGTTAAAATTTTATAAGGTGATGTCAGTGCCCAGTTTACTATATGGAAGCGAAACATGGGTTATGAAAAAGAGAGATGCCTCTAGATTACAAACAAATGAGATGAAATTTTTGAGAAGCGTAGCAGGTTACAGGAAAATAGAACATAAAAGAAACGAAGAAATAAGAGAAGAACTTGAGATATATGAATTAAACAACAAAATAGAAGAATATAGAAATACATGGATGTCTCACATTTCAAGGATGCAGGAGGACAGGATACCATATAAGTTTTGGAAATATAAACCTCGGGGAAGAAGAGATATTGGAAGACCAGCGAAAAGATGGATGGACCAATTTCAGTAGCTGCTACAGGAATCAATTTCCTAATGCATGAAGGATGATGATGATGATGATGATGATGATGATGATGATGATCATTTTACTAGGTATAGGAGGGAAGAAAACTAATGCATTCACTTACGTAAACTAGGAAATATCACGCTTTTGAGTTTGATAATTTTCATTAGGTTTTTGTTTAATCAAAATACAGTAGGCCTACTGTATTAAAATGAGTGTTTTTACTCACGAATTGAGCTGTCCATGCGGACGTATTCATTATGCACTGTATATTATACTGTCTACAGAACATTAGCGTACAATATAGAGAATGAAGTTAAATTTAAAAATAATCATAATATGGATATTTAAACACATTTTTTGAAAATGGTGGCCGTTCATTTCGATACAGGCTTCAGTTCTAATGTGCATATTATCGCACTATAGACTATTGTACGTAATTCCAATTACCAGTTTCGTCCATCGTACTAGTAACTCATGTTGAAATAATTCTGTACCTACTCTATAAAAGGGTACCTTACGTACTGTAAATTCAATCTTCACTTCTGCCCGACCCGCACAGATAAAATTACTCAGACATGCTATCTACTGTCCGTCCAAGTGATTATGTCGCAGGGTCGTAGAAAGGGGGGAAATCATGTGACAATTATTTAACGAGGCCCTTTTATTTAAGTTATTTTAAACAGTTGTATAATATTACGTAGACGTCCAATTCCTAAAAGAAATTAATGTTTTGAAAAAAGAGCTAAGACAGCCCAGCCACTAGCCTTTACAGAGAAGCGAGCAGAAGCGGGTGGGGGAAACCGAGCTACGACGTAGGCAAGCGGACGACAGTACCTGTGCGAAAATATGATTCAATGTTGAAAGCTCTTTCGTCACTGGAAAGCGCAAACATATTTCTGGAACGTACTATACTCACTAACTCTGTACTGTATATGCGGCCTGGGTTCTGTGTGGAGAACGGTCGTAAGTTTACTAGTAGAGGGGGTGAGAGTGAACTACCTTCAAAAACTCAGATACAAGAAAATTGAAGTAAAAATAAAATGATGTCCCTGTACAAATTATGCATTGGATCGGAATATTTTATTTAACTGATTAGTATAATAATTATTTTACTAGTCAGCGATGTATGCAATGGAAGCTAAAAGGAACTGGCCATTCTACCCCGGTATCTTCTGGCTTAGTTGCCTCGTCAGTGATGCCTTATTGTTATCATGAGGTTAAAACCTGTCTTCCGACAGGTGACTAAACACAACTAGACCCAAATGCAGATATTCTTTCTTCCGTGTCGTAATTCAACATGGGAGAGAAAACTGACAATTTTGTCTGGAGCCCTGTATCAGGGACGTTTCACTTCCTGCTGAAGGAAGCCTTGATGAGTGTTTTCTCGCCCTTTAAAATCCATCGTCCTCAGCCGGGTTTCAAACCGCGAATCTTTGGATCCAACGACTGGCAAGGTAACCACATAAATAGAGAACGACTCTATTGCCTTGCCGGCTATCATGTTTACATCTTAATGCAAAAAATATTTGATTCACTGGTCTAGTACGGCTTTACAAAATAACAGTAGTAGTAGTAGTAGTAAACGAATCATTGGCTTGAATATCATAATTTCATGGATTTCGAAAGAGAAAGTGAAGTTCAGTGAACTATATTTCTTGTACGAGTTAGCTCACTAAAATAATAAATCATTACTGACCCTATGCTTGTATACTCCTGAGGGGGGGACTATAATAGTACTTACTAGATACGAAAAATGTGATTTGTTAGTGTCAAATCTTTCCACAAAGTGCATGGGGAGAGGGGTTGCGGCGAATTTCCTCCACGGAGAAAATAAAATCTCTTCCCCACCCCGACGATAAATTATAATGATATACGCCATACGGGAACAGCTCTTGTGAGTCACTGTAATGTGTACTTAAACCGTTCTAGCACAAATTTGATCCACGGTAAAATAAATGTACATAAAACTAGACCAAATGAGGTACCATTTTTTCTTTAATAATTATGTACTATGGATACAGTACTAAACACGTGGTTTTACTTTCCGGCATCCAATACTTTCCACAGAAACAGTGTTGCCAATTTAGCGCTTTTCCCGCTAGATCTGGCGTTTTTTCAGTGTTAGTTTAGTGGGGATAAATGTATGAAATTTGTATTGCTGATATAGGAATTTTGCTGGGTATTTTTAGCACTTACAGCGGGAAAGTAATCTTATTATACATACAGTAGACAATATAACAATTTAGCGGTTTTTGCTCCGTTTCATAGCGGGTTTTTAAAAACTGAGTTGGCAACACTGCACAGAAAAGCATTTAACTATTCGCTTGTACGTTGTAATGAATGGATGTATCGCAGCCATAACACCACTTGCTGATGAGACATGTAATAAAAGTACTCTGGTTTGCTCCAGAGTCTGGACAATGGGTTTTGGTGGCCTGGACCACACCAGCAAGACATCATTTTTAGTAGCATTCAAGGTGCATATTTCTGGACGAGTCTGCCAGCGTAGATAGAGAAGGCGGTCGTATTTCGTCATAATTAACAATCGTGTTTTACATTTAAATGATCATCCATTCGCTCGTGACATCTAATATGGACAATATGACAGCGATACATTTACTACGTTTTACCACACTCTAGTATATACAGTCACGAAACTTAATACGTAGTAAATATGCATCCATAGACAGTTGCTAACCACGAGGATCGCTAATATCGCCTCATAACAGACAATGCGATAGTACTGGCACAGTCTTTTGTTCCTAGCACCCTCTCAAATCAAGCTTCGTGACTGTATATACTAGACTGTGGTTTTACATTTACAGTACCGATCCCTGTTTTCATGCAATTTGCAATGCGTATTGAAAACTGAATACGGAAGCTGAAGTTTCGAAAGTAGTTATGTTGGTTAACATGTCATCGGTCGAATGCGCATCATTATATTTACGAAAAGGCACTTTTCAGTGCCAATAATTTATTTTGTGTGCACAAGGTTGGAATTTTGAACTTAGAGGGAAAGGATGCAGTCCGTGTTCTGGAGTTTAAACATTATTCTCCCATCTACGTCTCGGCCTCCCCAAAGGTCTTTTTCCCTCCGGCCTCCCAACTAACACTCTATATGCATTTCTGGATTCGCCCATACGTGCTACATGCCCTGTCAATCTCAAACGTCTGGATTTAATGTTCCTTATTATGTCTGGTGAAGAATACAATGCGTGCAGTTCTGTGTTGTGTAACTTTCTCCATTCTCCTGTAACTTCATCCCTCTTAGCCCCAAATATTTTCCTAACCACCTTATTCTCAAACAACCTTAACCTATGTTCCTCTCTCAAAGTGAGAGTCCAAGTTTCACAACCATAACCTAAAGAACAACCGGTAATATAACTGTTTTATAAATTCTAACTTTCAGATTTTTCGACAGCAGACTGGATGATAAAAGCGTCTCAACCGAATAATAACAGGCATTTCCCATATTTATTCTGTGTTTAATTTCCTCCCGAGTATCATAGTATTATTATTATTATTATTATTATTATTATTATTATGGCTAGGATTTTGATGACCTATAAATCATGAAAAAATGTCCTAAAAACAATGCATTAATGACCCAAAAAATTGATCTTACATAATTGGCTTAGTAGAAAAAGAGGTTTTGTACTACTTAATATTTAGATTTTAGTAATTAAATTAAATTTTACATAATTTTTTCTAAGTAGTACACTTTAATTAATTATTTTACCTGATGTAGTTTCCATGTATTTTTTTCTCTGTTTATTTCTATTATTGTATTTGTATTCCTGGTGTTGTGGAAGAGAAGGCCTGATGGCCTTAACTACACCAGAATAAATAAATAAATAAATAAATAAATAAATAAATAAATAAATAAATAAAATGTATGATAGTCCACCTCTGCGTCGGTATGTGGACGTGAGGTCAGCAGTCAGCTGGTCGGTTTTGGCCCTTCATGGGCTGTAGCGCCATGGATTTACTTTACTTTTAGTTTCCATGTAGTCTACCACAAGGCCACTCTTGTCCGGAATTAGCAGGTATAGAGCAGTCTATATTGAAGGGGTGGCTGGACTGATCCATTACATGGGGTGTACTACATTACAATGGCAATATTTGTGTAGAAAAACGATTAAAATATCATACAAAATAATGGGTATTAATGGCCAAAATTAGTAAAGAAAATATCAAAGGAAATAAACATTATTTTACATTAATAATGGGGATTTATGGCCAAAATTAAATGAAAATGCGTAAAAAATGACCTAATAAAACAAAAGATGCTCTTATGAGATGAAACAGGCAAAAAATACAACACTCAGTTTATCAGATATAACATTTAAATACTAAAGGAGCTATGTTTCTGGCTTACTAGAAAAAAGATGCATTTTCATCAAAATCCCAGCCCTAATTATTATTATTATTATTATTATTATTATTATTATTATTATTATTATTATTATTATTATTATTATTATAGTAGTGGTAATATTATACATGTCAACTTCCCTAGTGTTTTATTTTTCTTCCTCCCCCGAAAAAAAGTCTGAATTCGACACTGTACGTAAGAATGCCAATCGTTAGAAAAACATTATCATTCTTAGTGGTAGTTGTGGTCGTAGTATCGGAACAATGGCATAGTAGCAGTAGTAGTAATTACTTATGACTTATTGTACATACCGCGTTATACTACCGCCTTTTATGTCTGCTGCACAATAAAGATTAAATTATATTATAGTTAAATCGTGAGTACGTGGCTGTTGACCCCATTTACCACAACAATTATTACAAACCTTACGTACTTTCCACAGCAGTACAGTGTTATCGGGCGGCTACAGACTTGAAACCTTGCTGCCGACTCTGGCAACAAGGGTCACGTAGCTATCTTATCTCGCCCATCAGACCTGTAATCGCTACTGGAAGAGCAACACATTTTGTCGGCGAAGCTTAAAAAGAGCCACTTTCCCAGAAACAAGAGTGATTATCTGTTATTTACCTGTGAACTGCCTGTATCCATTAAGAATCTTGGTTTTCCACCACTTGGCCAGGTTCGCCGCCATGTGGTCACCACTGCACGGGGATTGCTGTAGTGTCCGATGATACAGGAGGGCAACGCTAAGTAACAACCCAGGCGACAGCGGAGACGGATCTCTTGGTTGCGTCATACACGATACTCTGAAGTAATCCACTTCGCACAGATCACAACTCACAGATCACACGCAAATCACCGCGGCGGCGGCACATGTTGGCACTCAAGCGAGCAGATTGGTACGCGACCACTCGACTCTAAGAGTTGGCAGGTGTTCCGAATTACAAGATGAAAACCTCCCGAAATAAAAATGCAAAAAGACCGGGGGATGTCAACTTGAAGTTTATTTCGACAGTGTTCTTCCTTAACGACGCGAGACGTTTTCCTAGAAACTTCAAACTCCCTGGAGAGAGGGAAACTGCGGGGTTTGTTATATTTTTAAAAGAGGGGGTATGGC
Source organism: Periplaneta americana (assembly GCA_025594305.2). Taxonomy (NCBI): domain Eukaryota; kingdom Metazoa; phylum Arthropoda; class Insecta; order Blattodea; family Blattidae; genus Periplaneta; species Periplaneta americana. Next base: position 189,740,980 of record JAJSOF020000005.1, read on the forward strand.
GGTGGTCTTGGTGGGTGGTTTACGGCACGAAGGGGATGGCATAGGACACCGCCGACAGGCGGGGTAGTGGTTACAACTAGCAGGGGGTAGCACTTCTCAGAATCGACCAAGAGTGGGGGATGGGGGAGTTGTAAAAGGTGGCGGAGTTTCGGTATGCGTACAACACTGGAATGCTACTTTCAACAGCCGCCCAAGTCTTGCGTTAGACGGCGAACGGTTCCTCGATACACACACGGCTCACTTCTGTAAAGGCGCCAAATATAGCCCATATACACAAGCAGCGATCACTTTGAACCGAAGCATTCACGTGTGAAGCACCGAAAGCTAGAGAACCACGTACAAAAAAGCCGACCGTCTGTTTTCCTCACGCTATTTTCTAAAAATCTGGCAACGCCGCAACTCCTTCAGACTTCTTTATCTAATTATATTCTTTCACTCACTCTTTTCACATAATCACATCTTCCGTTCTTGGCCTTCTTTCCCATTCTGGTGGAATCGCTCTCGCAGCTGTTTTCGAGACGGTCCGGCCCGGGTGTTTAACAGGGCTCGGCGCTACGACCGTGCCCGATCATCGCACTGCGGACACGCGAAGATTCCCATCTCACTGTTACAATTCCAGAGACACGGAGGCACGCACGTGTGCAGCTGTGCGTTGGTTGCGGGGCTCTCTGCACTACCGTCCGACTCGGTTTCCCCTCCTTGACTGAAGTACAGGCAGCCTCGGCTGAGGGACCCCTACGTCCCCCGCTACCAGCAGCTATTATCTGGCGGCCTGTCTGTCACCCCCTCAACTCCTCTCCCGCTTCGCAGCGGTCGGTCTCCGAGCCAGCAAGGCTTTCTTCTCCCCCCTCTCTCGCTTTGGCGGCCCTCACAACCAAGCGGCGGTTCGTGTTAAAGGAAGGGAAAAAGAAGAAGAAAAAATATGTGGAAGGGAAAAAAAGAAAGGAAGAAAAGAAAGAAGAAAAGACCGCATCGACAATGTTGCCAGGTGTACGATAAATGTGCCTCGTATATACACTTAAGATTTTTTATTACGAAAATAACATGAGGGCCAAATTTGGTGGTACAGAGTGATTGAAAACATCTCCCACAAAAAGCTAATTTCCAATCTGAAACAGTGAAATGTACGACGCACGCACTGCCTTCAAAATAGAGTACAGCACTTATGACTATGAAGCTCCGCTGCTGTGGATGTAGTGTAGCGAAACAAGCGCACACGGGTTTGATCCCCGGCAATGTGTAGCTTTATTTTTCCTCTTGAGGAAGTGGTTTTGGATTTCTCTCTTGAATTTGTCTTAACACAGACAATAGCATCTTCTTCTAATGGACAGAACTTAATGTTGAGCTAGTCTTGTGCCCTATAGGCCTACTATTCAAATCTGCGGTGGCTGAGTGGTCATACCTCCGGCCTGTCACTTAAACGGCCCGAGGTCGAGTCCCGGTTAGATCTGGGTGAGACTTATGGCGGACAAGGTCGCAGTTGGTTTTTTTCTCGGGATTCTCCCGTTTTCCCCCATATTAGGCAACTGCATTCTCCATCATCCCGTCACCATCTCTCCATTTTGTCATCATTTCATAGCATTCCCCGATCCCCAGCTGACAACGCACGGAGAGGGCTGGCCTAGGGATGAGGGGGTTGCCTGCTCGAAACCTGGGTACTCAGCGAACCTTAGTTTAATCAGCCGGTGTGGGTTTGGGAATGCGCCTAGCTTGAGGGTTACCTCAATAGATCTTATCAGGCCGCAGTGTTGGGCCATAGTGCCCCAGTGACGTAAATTTCATTCCATTCCATTTTACTGCAATAATTGTAGTACTAGTCTTGTACCATATACCTTTGAAATTGTTATTCAAGTATAGTACCGGTATTAGTGTAGTAGTATTTGTAGTAGTGGTAGTAGTAGTAATGGTAGTATTTGTAGTAGTAGTAGTAGTAGTATTTGTAGTAGTAGTAGTAGTAGTGGTAGTATTTGTAGTAGTAGTAGTAGTAGTAGTAGTGGTAGTATTTGTAGTAGTGGTAGTAGTAGTAGTGGTAGTATTTGTAGTAGTAGTAGTAGTAGTGTTTGTAGTAGTAGTAGTAGCACGTGTGGGCGAATCCAGAAATGCATATAGAGTGTTAGTTGGGAGGCCGAAGGGAAAAAGGCCTTTGGGAAGGCCGAGACGTAGATGGGAGGATAATATTAAAATGGATTTAAGGGAGGTGGGATATGATGATAGAGACTGGATTAATCTTGCATAGGATAGGGACCAATGGCGGGCTTATGTGAGGGCGGTAATGAACCTCTGGGTTCCTTAAAAGCAAGTAAGTAAGTAAGTAGTAGTAGTGGTAGTATTTGTAGTAGTGATAGTAGTAGTAGTGGTGGTAGTATTTGTAGTAGTAGTAGTAGTATTTGTAGTAGTAGTAGTCATAGTAGTAGTAGTATTTGTAGTAGTGGTGGTAGTAGTAGTAGTAGTAGTAGTGGTAGTATTTGTAGTAGTAGTAGTAGTGGTAGTATTTGTAGTAGTAGTAGTAGTATTTGTAGTAGTAGTAGTAGTAGTAGTGGTAGTATTTGTAGTAGTAGTAGTAGTGGTGGTAGTATTTGTAGTAGTAGTAGTAGTAGTAGTAGTATTTGTTGTAGTAGTAGTAGTAGTATTTGTAGTAGTAGTAGTAGTAGTAGTAGTAGTATTTGTTGTAGTAGTAGTAGTAGTATTTGTAGTAGTAGTAGTAGTAGTAGTAACCTTGTGTCCTGAACAACTGAACATATTTTGGCAGTATAATTACTAGAGCTAGGAAGTTGGTACCAGAACTGTTAAGTTGTGTGAGCTTGGACTACATCTCTACCGAATGAAAAGTAATAGAGCGTCCCTCGGTGTCAGTGAAGCAGAACGACTAACATGTACAGCCGGATGGTAACCAAACATGTGCTCCAATAGTTCCCAGCCTTAGAACAAGAAAATAACATGAATAAAACAATAATTTGTAATTATAAAGTTCGTAACTCCAAATCTAAATTAATTTACCCATACATATCAAAATAACATATAAGGTATACAATTATGATTCTAGCCTCATTATAAACAAATAATAACAATGAACATTTTTATTTTATCGAAAGAAATACTCCTTTTAGGTTTAGAAAAAAAAAACAATATTGTACTCTGAAAATATTCGTTATAAGTCACAAGACGTTACTGGAGCAAATCTGAAATATGATACAGTATTTATTACTATCATCAAGTGAATAACAACTTTGTGAATCTAATAGTGTATCTCGTATGTGGGACATAATATTAAACCCATAATTGTTTTCAAGAAAATTTTTCGTTTCTATTGTAATGGCAGCTAGGAAGTTCGTATCGTAATTCCGATGTTAAACTTGGACTGTAACGCAACCGAATGCATAGCAGCACGTGACGTCAACATTTAACGAAGAATAATCGGGGGGAGGGGGAATAAACGTGTTACACACCCCTATTTTCATAATTATTTAATAACAGATGAGTTTACTTTTTTGGAATCATACATAATATTCACATTACGTATGTTTTTTTCTTTGCCAGTGACCAAGCTAATTCCTTTTTCTCTTCCTGATCAGTTTCAGCATTATTTTTCTTCGCCTATTCTTTCTAGCACAGCACCGTTTCTTATTCTGTCTATTTCACACGCTCCATTCTTCGCCATGTCCACATTTCAAATGCTTCTCTTCACTTTGTCGTAATATCCATTTTTCTGTCCCATACAATGTCACACTCCATACAAAGACTTCACTAGTCTCCTCCTTAGTTCTTTTTCCAGAGGTCCGCAGAAGATGCTCCTCTTCCTATTAAAATTCTCCTTTGCCATTGCCGTCCTCTTTTTGACTTCCTGGCAGCAGCTCATGTTACTGGTTTTGAACGTGTCCACTTGTTCCGCTATCTCATTTCGAATTCGCAAAGGGTGAATTAATTGTACGGGTTGCGAGGGTGGAGTGACATGGTTTTTCTCAATCCCTTCAATTTTAAGCGCTATTTTGTTGTGCTAATAGTTTAGTGCATTTGTTATTGCTTCATTTGATCACCTAGACTTCCTAGACTAATGTTAGGAGAATACCTCTTTTATCCATTAATGTTGCTTGGGTGATTACTTTTTGTGATACGGAACCTGGAAATTCTTGTTGTCTCGAAATCTAAATTTTCACAATTTTGTTTCTTTGCGTCGAACCTCGAAATCTTTGATAGATAGGCCTACCTGTTTGTGTAGTAACATGAATTCAACACTTCCTCCAAATATTAGAAGAATCCGTCTGAAATTACAGATTATATTAGCTTTTGAATAATATTTCGATACCGGTACGCATTATATATATATATATATATATATATATATTTTTTTTTTTTTGCTAAGTCATCCTGCTCTGTAGGCCCTAAAGTTACCTATAATAGTACATTATGCAACGAGCCTATAATGAAGGTAATTAAGAAGTGAGTATGGATATTTATGAAACGAGCGCAAGCGAGTTTCATAATTTTCATACGAGCTTCTTAATTACCATTATAGGCGAGTTTCATACGACTTTTTATGCTCGACCATATTTCTAACTTGATATTATTAATTTTCTTTGTATCTGACCTTGACCAATGTCCCGTATGTTGTGAGATGTTTGATTTTTTCCGAGGAACAGATGTTCACATTGACCTTGCTATAAGAACCTACAGAGATAACATTGAAATTAAATTAGACATTGAAAAACGAGATGACAAATTGAATTTATTTGAATATTATTTACAATTAACGCTAATTATTATAGTAACAGAACATAACCTTCTGCGACAGTATTGGATTTCCAGCCTCCGTGACTTTTCGCTAATTCTCTTTCGATTGCATATCCGAGAATAATCGATACTTGCGGTTTTATAACGGTAGAAAGCTGACCTGTCATTGGCTGAACAGTTGTAACCTCAGTCGTCATTGCCTGAAAGACCTGACCTTTAATGAATAGGTGTACTTTAATGACATGCATTAAAGGTCTACTACCAGGTGTATAATTACTACATTTCGGCATGGTCGAGCATAAATATATTTATTGTCACTGAATAAATTTATGATGCCTTTACTGATGCAACGAATAATTTATAATATTTATTGCACGGTTATTGCATTGATAAGTAACAATGTATTATAACATGAGTACAAAGAATAAATAAATAAGTTTCGAAATAGAAAATCATAAGAACATATTGATAAAATTCTCAGGCTTAAGACGGTTAGAAGACATAATATAACCCTGTCCGTGAATTAGAAAGTTTGAGGAAAAATTAATCAATCTTTCTTCAAACATTTAAAGAATCAGTAGGTGTAAGACTTAACGGACACAATTTTAACACTCGTGAAGCATAATAATAACGAGGCCACATCTCCACAGAAAATAGATCAAGACTTTTTTTTGTAAGAAATTTGTCATCTTTTATTCAGTATATTCCATTGCAGTAATGCAATACTACACACATTTGTTGCTACACTATTTTTACATTATCTGAACTTAAAAAAAAACTAACAGTAAACTATTTGTAACAATAGTAGTGCTTTGACTATTTACAATATTTACAAGCATGTAAAGTCAGCTGATTGAATAGAGTTTATGAATTACTTATAATTATTTTAACATATCTGACTTGAATACTAATACTAGTAGTAATACTAATACTAATTTTATGCTCGACCATGCCGAAATGTAGTAATTATACACCTGGTAGCAGACCTTTAATGCATGTCATTAAAGTACACCTACTCATTAAAGGTCAGGTCTTTCAGCCAATGATGACTCAGGTTACAACTGTTCAGCCAATGACAGGTCAGCTTTCTACCGTTATAAAACCGCAAGTATCGATTATTCTCGGATATGCAATCGAAAGAGAATTAGCGAAAAGTCACGGAGGCTGGAAATCCAATACTGTCGCAGAAGGTTGTGTTCTGTTACTATAATAATTAGCGTTAATTGTAAATAATATTCAAATAAATTCAATTTGTCATCTCGTTTTTCAATGTCTAATTTAATTTCAATGTTATCTCTGTAGGTTCTTATGGCCTAGCAAGGTCAATGTGAACATCTGTTCCTCGGAAAAAATCAATACTTTCGCGTCTGCGCACATCTCACAACATACGGGACATTGGTCAAGGTCAGATACAAAGAAAATTAATAATATCAAGTTAGAATTATGGTCGAGCATAAAAAGTCGTATGAAACTCGCCTATAATGGTAATTAAGAAGCTCGTATGAAAATTATGAAACTCGCTTGCGCTCGTTTCATAAATATCCATACTCACTTCTTAATTACCTTCATTATAGGCTCGTTGCATAATATACTATTAACTAGAATAGTTTTTTCACTATTTACAATATTTACACTGCTGTGAAATCTATTGACTGAACAAAGTTTCTGAATCCCTTATAGTGTTTTAACAATAGTTTCTCATGTGATACTGGTCATCTATCTTGATATCTATACATTCCCTTCTTCAGTATATCTCTTTGTTTATTCAATTTGACACACGAGTATATTAGGTGATCTACCGTTTGTCCGTCTTGAAGGCATGAACACGTTGAGTCGTCTTTGTTTCCGAAACGGTGTACGTATACCTTGGTTTTTCCATGGCCTGAAATCATGGCGGTTACTTCTGCTGTCAACGTGATATATTGTTTCATCCTCTGACGTAGTGATGGGATCAAGACATTAAATTGCATTTCCTACACAGGATTCGAACTTAAAATAGTGACATATACGTGAAAATTTCGCCTCGATACTCATTCATTCATTCATTAATTTTATTCCATAGATCTTACATGAGCAATGAAGCTTTAAGATGTGGAACATGTCAACATTTTACAATATTACAATTACAATTTTTACAAATTTTTTAAAGTTTTACAATTTAGTAATTTTCTACAATTTTTACAATTTTGTACAATTTTTTACTTTTTTTTTTTTTACATTTTGGCGAGATGTAGTGAGATGAAATGAGGTCCGAGGATTCGCCAAAATATTACCCGGCATTTGCCTTTTCGGTGGGGGAAACCTCGGAAAAACCCAACCAGGTAATCAAATCAAAGGGGGTAATCAAATCAAAGGGGTTGATGCCAAGGACTCGCCATAGACCATCCGGCTTCAGTCCCACGGCTGGGGAAAACCTCCGAAGAAACCAGAGTCCAAAGGGGGATCCAACCCAAGCCCGAACGCAGCTCCGGATCAGCAGCCCAGCGAGTCTGCCGACTGAGCTACATCGATGGCTCTACTAAAAGTATACAATACATAGCCAATCAGATTATTAAATTTACAAACGCAAACGATCATTCATAAGTTGAGCTATATGTATAATGTAAAACAATTTAATTAAATTTAAGGCATAAAAAATTCAACCAGTTGTGATATACAGAAATTGATAATACATATCATGCAAACTACTTCAAATTACAAACACAAACAATTTATCAGTAGAGCTATATAGATTACTATTCAATTTAAAGCATATACAATTCATCGGCCAAAACTATACAAATATATACAATACAAAGTACCATACTTTCATTAAGCTATACAAATTTGTGCAATTAATATCAAGTAGATTGATTCAATTTATAATCATAAACAATTCATCAGTTGAGCTATACATATTACCATTCAATTTACTTTTTAATGATACGTTTGCTCTTGTTTCGGTGAAATTCAAGGAATGCATTTTCCTCCGGCTGTAGGCAGTATCAAAAGAAATTACAGGGAAGTCATAAACAAGAACATTGGGTTTAAATATTCTTCTCTGCAATACACGTTATGAAAAAGTTTTTCGTAAAAAAGAAAACAAAGAAACACGTCATTCGAAGCAGTACTGCGCATTGGTTTCATTGCCTGTGCACGTATCTTCTGACATGGAAGTTTCAATACCAGCGACATTATAAAACAGGGAACTGTTGCTACGTTGAAGGTTTTTTAATTGTAATTTTCTTTCTGTCGTTGCTCTGTTGAAGAGACAGAAGCTGTACTGAAACAAAATCATGCGATTCATTTGGCTACAAGTCGCAGAATCTTTTTTCCTGACATTTGATCGGTAGAAAGTTGAACATTTCGTAAAGCCCATTAACTTACTTACTTATTGGCTTTTAAGGAACACGGAGGTTCATTGCCGCCCTCACATAAGCCCGCCATTGGTCCCTATCCTAAGCAAGATTAATCCATTCTCTATCATCATATCCCACCTCCCTCAAATCCATTTTAATATTATCTTCCCATCTACGTCTCGGCCTCCCTAAAGGTCTTTTTCCCTCCAGCCTCCCAACTAACACTCTATATGCATTTCTGGATTCGCTTATACGTGCTACATGCCCTGCCCATCTCAAACGTCTGGATTTAATGTTCCTAATTAAGTCAGGTGAAAAATACAATGCGTGCAGTTCTGCGTTGTGTAACTTTCTCCATTCTCCTGTAACTTCATCCCTCTTAGCCCCAAATATTTTCCTGAGCACCTTATTCTCAAACAGCCTTAACCTATGTTCTTCTCTCAAAGTGAGAGTCCAAGTTTCACAACCATAAAGAACAACCGGTAATATAACTGTTTTATAAATTCTAACTTTCAGATTTTTTGACAGCAGATTGGATGATAAAAGCTTCTCAACCGAATAATAACAGGCATTTCCCATATTTATTCTGCGTTTAATTTCCTCCCGAGTGTCATTTATATTTGTTACTGTTGCTCCAAGATATTTGAACTTCTCCACCTCTTCAAAAGATAAATTTCCAATTTTTATATTTCCATTTCGTACAATATTCCTGTCACGAGACATAATCATATACTTTGTCTTTTCGGGATTTACTTCCAAACCTATCTCTTTACTTGCTTCCAGTAAAATTCCCGTGTTTTCCCTAATCGTTTGTGGATTTTCTCCTAACATATTCTATTTATTTAAACTATTAGTAGTCAGTGGATAGCACGAAGGACATATTAATTACTACTTTGCTCTGTATTTTACAGAATTTTTACTTTAAACCTTATTACCGAATTTTGACTTACACCACTTCTGCTCTGAACGGCTCAAATAACGTATTTTAGTATAACGTAAATTCAGCAGTAATTGATTTTAAACATACGTACGTCTAATTATTTACTTACATAAGTATATCTAGACTTCTAGAGTGTGGTAAGATGGATTGAAAGTAATAGGCCTACTCCTTTTTGTTTCTGCAAACCTGATTAATTTTATCTTTCTCTACACTTGTTTAGAATATTGCACAAGCTTTTCGCAATTTTCACAAATATAATTTTTCATTTGTGCATTTTTGCGACAATTATTTATTTTCTAGCTTAAACCCTGGTTCAAAGAATACTTTCACTGGATTTAAAAGTTCCATCCATATAAGTTACAGATAGTCCAACGATTTTACCTAATGCGTCGACAATTTTATGATCAAATGATGGTAAAGTTGGTTGGATGATCGTGCACCTGTGCTCGGCATGTGAACGTGAAGCCAGCAGCCGGCTGATCGGTCTGGGCGCTTAAAAGGCTGTAGAGCAGTGGTCGTCAGCACTCGCTGAAATGGGTACAGTGCATGAAGGGTAAGGAACTCTGCTCCGTCGTGCACAAGGGATAGAGAGACAGCATATCCGCCAGCAGCGACGATTGCACGCTAGGGCTGTGTCTTGTCCGCGGGTAAGAGACGCTAGCCCGAGCGTGCAGTGTTTTGATGACGGCTGCTGTAGAGCCACGGATATTTTTGTGGACAATAGGAAAAACTTCTTGGCCGATAATTTAGAAAAAATATGCAACTCCAGCAGGAAAATAAAGGTATGTCTCAGTATTCTTATGTAGGCCTATAACAGGAAAACTATAAATAATAACCCATTTTCTTTATATATACCTATATATTGCAATTTTAACCCTGCATATATTTGTTTTACTTTTTGTGCATAAATGATGGTTTTAAGTGCGTATTTTACCGTTTTTAGTGAATATGACCCCGCTCTCTAAATAGCACCTTGTCTATTGAATATAATAAATTTGCGAAGTTTCCCCCATTAAGTTCTGTTTGATAAAGTACTCTAGTCATATTTTTAATAGGTACCATTTTCCCGTACTTGCTTACAAACGGCTTTTAGAGAACCCGGAATTTTATTGCCGCCCTCAAATAAGCTCGCCATCGGTCCATATCCTGAGCGAAATTAATCCAGTCCCTGGAATCATATCCCACTTCCCTCAAAACCACTTTTACATTATCCTCCCATCTACGTCTCGACCTCCCCAAAGGTCTTTTTCTCTCCTGCCTCCCACTAACACTCTATATGCATTTCTGGATACACCCATAACGTTTAAACATTTATAAATTACTGCATATATATATATATACAGTGTAAATGTCCGATTATTAAAGTCCTCTGAAGTTAAGTATTTAGGCATAATTTTCGATAATCATTTAAAATGGAACCAACACATTAATTACCTTCGTAATAAATTACGTAAAATAGTATATTATTTTGTTTTATTGAGGAATTGCTTATCAATAAGTTTATTACGCACAATATATTTAACTTTACTTCAATCGGTAATTATGTATGTAATTATAGGATGGTGTAGCTCATTTAAATCCAATTTTAATCCACTTTATTTATTACAGAAGACAATAATTAAAATATGTCTTCATAAACCTATTCATTTTCCATCTCAAAAATTTGTTTCTAGACTTTAATGTACTTAACGTAAGACAAATTTATTATATTGTATTAATAAAATTCATAAATAAAAATCGAAATAATTTTGAATTGTATTCTCATAGTTATGAAACAAAAGGTATGAATTCCTTAAGATTGTTTGAACCACTGTTACAGTATTTAATCATAGTAGTAATTTAGGCCCAAGAATATATAACAAATTTATATTTAAATATCCTAATCTTGTCAATTCTAATACTTCCAGTATTAAATTTAAAAAGTTATGTGTGGATTTTATAAAAATTGAAAAATTGTGAATTTAAATTTATATACAGTACTATAATTGCACAGTAGACATAAGACAAATTGTATTATATATTTAATGTCAATTCAGGAATCCGCCCCTGAGCACGAGTTCTACTCTTTCAGGGGTGAGCTAAAGTTTTTCTGTAAATATTATATTTTATGTTACAATTATTAGCAAAATAATAAATAAATAAATAAATATACAATTTCACGTAATGAAAGGCGCAATGTATGCATTTTTTTACAAGCAACAATGTCAATTAACAGGCATTCTGTCGGCGTCTTTGATCATGCCGCCTTATTATTACAAATTTGTTTGCTGGTAGGCAAAGTACATTCGATACCTCGTGTGAACACGCAGAACAAATATTTAAGCTCTGGCGCCATAAATCAGAAACAACAGACAGTAGCCGAATGGTAGCAGCAACTCTGTACCGCTAGTACTTCCCAACCAATGGCATTTCTTAGAAAACGTTTTGATACATTCTATAATTCAAATGAGTGAACTTTTATGAGACCTACGGATGAATATAGAAGACGCAGTACTCGCAGCATTTTGTGGCAGGTCTTGAGGTGAATTTGCTTATAAGTAAGCTACTTCTAATGTCCTCGCCCCATACCCCTGCCTGAAAGCAGTTTCAGCACATGCCAAACGTCAGATTTTGCCGCGTCTCTTGCTAAATACATTAACAATACGCTATGTTTGTTAGGACAGGGTTTTATATTTAGTACTTACGCTTACAATGTAGAGAACCAGGAGGTTCACTGCCGCCCTCACATAAGCCTGCCATCGGTCCCTATCCTGTGCAAGATTAATCCATTCCCTACCATCATATGTCAACTCCCTCAAATCCATTTTAATATTATCCTCCTATCTACGTCTCGGCCTCCCCAAAGGTCTTTTTCCCTCCGGCCTCCCAACTACCACTCTATACGCATTTCAGGATTCGCCCATACGTACTACATGCCCAGCCCATCTCAAACGTCTGGATTTAGTGTTCCTAATTATGTCAGATGAATAGAATGCGTGCAGTTCTGTGTTGTGTAACTTTCTCCTTTCTCCTGTAACTTCATCCCTCTTAGCCCCAAATATTTTTCTAAGTACCTTATAATATAACTATTTTTTACCATTGTTTATTATTGTCCAAATTATTTTTTTCATTATTTACTTTTATTCTTGATATTAATGTAATAACAAAAATGTATTTAATTACCCTGGGCGGAAGAGACCTATGTTCTCAAACACTCTTAACTCCTCTCTCAAAGTGATAGTCCAAGTTTCACAACCATACAGAACAACCGGTAATATAACAGATTTTGACAGAGACTAGATGTCAAAAGCTTCTAAACCGAATAATAACAGGCATTTCCCATATTTATTCTTTGTTTAATTTTCTCCCGAGTGTCATTTATATATTTTGTTACTGTTGCTCCAAGACATTTGAATTTTTTCACCTCTTCGAAGGATAAATCTCCAATTTTTATATTTCCATGTCGTACAATATTTTGGTCACAAGACATAATCATATACTTTGTCTTTTCGGGATTTACTTCCAAACCTATTTCTTTACTTGCTTCAAGTAAAATTCCCCTATTTTCCCTAATCGTTTGTCGATTTTCTCCTAACATATTCACGTCATCCGCATAGACAAGCAGCTGATGTAACCCGTTCAATTCCAAGCCCTCTCTGTTATCCTGGACTTTCCTAATGGCATACTCTAGAGCAAAGTTAAAAAGTAAAGGTGATAGTGCATCTCCTTGCTTTAGCCCAAAGTGAATTGGAAACGCATCTGACAGAAATTGACCAATACGGACTCTGCTGTACGTTTCACTGAGACACATTTTAATTAATCGAACTAGTTTCTTGGGAATACCAAATTCAATAATAATATCATATAAAACTTCTCTCTTAACCGAGTCATGTGCCTTTTTGAAATCTATGAATAACTGATGCACTGTACCCTTATACTCCCATTTTTTCTCCATTATCTGTCGAATAAGAAATATCTGATCAATAGTCGATCTATTACGCCTAAAACCACACTGATGATCCCCAATAATATCACCTACAGTATGGACACCAACTATAATTAATATAATATAATTAAAACCATTAAATACAGACGTTTGAGATGGGCAGCTGGAAGACCTGAGAAACAAGGACCTTTGGGGAGGCCAGATGTAGATGGGAGGATAATATTAAAATGGATTCGAGGGAGTTGGGATATGATGGTAGTGACTGGATTAATCTTGCTCAGGATAGGGATCGGTAGCGGGCTACGTCCAGGTTCCTTAAAAGCCATTGTAAGTAAGTATTATTAAGGAATGGGAATAAAAATAGAAGATAAATTCCTATTTAATTTACAATTTGCGGACGATCAAGTAGTGATTGCCCAAGATCTTTTTTGATTTAGAATTTATGGTCGAAAGATTAAACAAATTTTATGAATCCTGGGGCATTTCTATAAATTATAAGAAGACAGAATATTTGGCCATTAATACTAAAAGTAGTGATAATATTGTTATAGATAATGAAATTGAAATTAAACAAGTTAACCAGGCAAAATACCTAGGTACAATTATAACTAAAGCAGAAGGTATTGTCGAAGAGGAAATAAAAAACCGAATTGAACAAAGTAAAAAAAATTATAACATGTTTAAATTCTATATGGTGGGATAAACATCTTTGGAAGGATATCAAAAAAATATATTGGCAAATGTTAGTTGAATCTGTATTAAACTACGGAAGTGAAAATGGGTAACGAATGCATATTATAGAAAAATAATTTTGGCCGTAGAAATAGATTATTTGAGACGAAGTGCTAGAGTCTCTCGCTTGGACCACATTAAAAATGAAGAAATTAGGCATAGAATTGATGCTGAAGAGACAATGTTAAATAGAATAGAAAATAAGAGTTTGAAATGGTTTGGTCATCTGATGAGAATGGGCGAAGATAGGTGGCCTAAACAAATTTACCAGTGGAAACCTCCAGGAAGAAGAGGAAGAGGCAGACCAAAAAGAACTTGGGACAACGAAGTAATGGAGGTCATGCACAAGAGGGGGTTGAGGACTGAAGACGCACAAGACAGAAGGCTTTGGAGGACTGGCACGGGAAGATGGCAGTAGCTGTAGAAATCCTGGCTTATTGGCTTTTAAGGAACATGGAGGTTCATTGCCGCCCTCACATAAGCCCGTCATTGGTCCCTATCCTGAGCAAGATTAATCCAGTCTCTACCATCATATCCCACCTCCCTCAAATCCATTTTAATATTATCTTCCCATCTACGTCTCGGCCTTCCCAAAGGTCTTTTTCCCTCCGGCCTCCCAACTAATACTCTGTATGCATTTCTGGATTCGCCTATACGTGCTACATGCCCTGCCCATCTCAAACGTCTAGATTTAATGTTCCTAATTATGTCAGATGAAGAATAGAATGCGTGCAGTTTTGTGTTGTGTAACTTTCTCCTTTCTCCTGTAACTTTATTCCTCTTAGCCCCAAATATTTTCCTAAGCACCTTATTCTCAAACACCCTTAACCTATGTTCCTCTCTCAAAGTGAGAGTCCAAGTTTCACAGCCATAAAGAACAACCGGTAATATAACTGTTTTATAAATTCTAACTTTCAGATTTTTTGACAGTAGACTGGATGACAAAAGCTTCTCAACCGAATAGTAACAGACATTTACCATATTTTATTCTGTGTTTAATTTCCTCCCGAGTATCATTTATATTTTTGTTGTTGTTACTCCCAGGTATTTGAATTTTTCCACCGCTTCAAAAGATAAATTTCCAATTTCTATATTTCCATTTCGTGCAATATTCTCGTCACGAGACATAATCATATACTTTGTCTTTTCGGGATTTACTTCCAAACCTATATCTTTACTTGCTTCAAGTAAAATTCCCGTGAAGTAAGTAGGCTATTATTTATTATTATTATTATTATTATTATTATTATTATTATTATTATTATTATGTCCCTTTTCCGTGCTCTATCTCTGTCCTCTAGCAGGCCCACTCATTTTTCTTGAGAGCTCTTAGTTACATTTCTGCCAGCATACTTCCGTCTATAACCCAACCAACACGAGCTGCGATGTCCGATTCCTTGATAACGCCGCGCCAACTAGATAACAGCACAAACACGCATTCCTAGTACCAAATAATAAATGGAAAGCTGCGAGCTTACAATGTTTACGGCTTGCCCATGAGGCTGTCGTGGAGCGGGAAGTGGATGTTCTCCTTTGATGGATCGTCCGGGCGTGCTGTTTGCTCACGATTGCTGCAAGAACAACACGTTTCAATCTCAAAGCCCCCGTGAAGTGTTTTCTCAATTAATTACCCAAGAGAACCAACTCTACGGAACTGAAATTGGAACGGAACACAATCTGCAGTAGTCGCGGCTGCCTCTGCATTGTGGCTGGCAAGGTCACGTGCGACAGATGTCGTTCACCTCCAACTTCGGCGCGCTTCTACATAAAAGTGAGTGGGTCCTATCCTGTCTTTTTGTTTTTAGCCGCTGGCCTGCTAGGTAATGTTCGTATTTTAGTATTTTAGGGGCTGTTATTACAACAACAAGAATAGTAATAATTAAGCTGCGGATTTATGCCTATATGCCTGTTTTAATCCTTAACCTGAAGGCGGAAGATTTTAGGTATATATCCATTTTAAGACATTTATTTATTAATCTGGCAGAATTAAGGCCAGTGCCTATAATTTCCGTATTTGACTAGTAAATGACTCTAATTTGATTTACAAATACCTAAAATTTTAAGACATTGTGATATTATATTGAATTTATAGTCCATTCTATCGACATTTTTTGAATCTGCCTAATTTATTTCAAATTTTTTCTAAATATCCGTATTAATATTATACTGGGAATTTACTGTCCATTCTATCGACATTTTTAGAATCTGTAAATTATTTCATTTTATCTAGCAGAGGCGTGATTCAACTCTGAACTTGTGTGTGTTACGTTTTAACCAGAACGTCGTAGACAGATGGCGGTCTTTAAAATCAGCTAAGAAAAAATGTATTTCTAAACCGCTTTCGAATCATTGTGTTTTGACTAGGGCAAGTTGTTTTAAACGCATCCGTTTTGTGAATTTGTTTGAGTCATTGAGTTTCTGCTGTAGTACGGTATACCGTGGAGATATGCCAAAGCAAAAGTCATCAAAGCACTGATTGTACATGGACATTAACCGTTCCCACTGGTTTGGTCCCCAGCAAGATTGGATCCCTAATCGTTTTGCCCCATCACTTCATATGAAATGTAAGGATTCTCCCAATTTAAGAACATTCTTACAGGCAATGACATCAATTCTCATTACAACATTTGGACGAATATTTAGTTATTCACTGCCATAATGAACGCCTACTGGTCAAAACTTCTTGTGCCAATTTCTATATTGGAAGTGTATACAAGATATGTATTTATCTTAATTTGAGACTCGCCAGTGACGGCATACAAGTCCATACGACGTTCCTTCCTACTTTGAACCTGAATTACCCTGGTGTTAAACCCTCCATCTTGACATCATACTCTTTTCTATTGACAGTGTTACTTCCACAGAATGGATCCTGAGAATTGTTGGAGGCTAATTTAAAATCAACCAATTGAAAAATCTATTTCCGGAAGGCAGGTGTTCCGTATAGAACTCATAGTTGTGTCTTTAACACTCTTTTGTTCAGCACAGTATAGCTGTTTTACAACAACTTCAAGTTCGCGTTCAGGAAAATTGGCTATCCAAAAATTGCCAGAAAATTTGCTGTTTAACAATTTTGTTGCATCTAGATAGCTTAAAGACTGGAAACCGTGAGAGTTTTCTGAATTATACGGTCACATAAGCCTGGCTTGCAAAATTCATTGACATTACTCCGTCGTTGCTGACTGGTTTGGTCCCAAAAACCAGCTGAGATTGGATCCTGAAGAATTGCCCCATCACGTCATTGTAAGTGGAAGGGAGTTTTCCCAAACAACATTCTTACAGACAATCAGGCATCAGTTCTCATTAAAAATAGCCAATTGGACAGTGATTTAAGCTTATTCATGCTCATAAGACATTCTCATGTAGAGTTTTGACAAAATGTACCTAGTGTATAATGCTAAACACTGTATAACGCGTCATGAACATAGCCATTAAATTGTCAAATTAGAAATTTGGTTAGTTGAGCAAAAATTATCTTTTGCCATAAATGCCTATTTTAGAATTTAACCGAATGCCTATTTTGCTTTTAAATGGCTATTTTAGAATTTTGAATGCCTATTTTGCCTGCAAACTGTTTTAGTGCCTAAAAATCTGCAGCTTGATAATAATAATAATAATAATAATAATAATAATAATAATAATAATAATAATAATAATAATAATAATAATAATAATAATAATAATAATAATAATAATAATAATAATAATCGGATAGGAGAGAAGTGTCAGAAGAAAGTGAAATAGGGAGAGGATGCTATTTATCACTTACTCTGTCTAACATCTACTTGGAAGATTTAGTAAAGAACTGGTTCCAGAACATGAGAGAAGTGATAGTAGGAGGAAGAAGAATAAAGTGCAAAAAAATTGCTGATGATACGGCGTTGTTAGAAGAAGATACAAATTACTAAAAATGGACTTAATTGTTTTGGGAGAAAGCTCTTCAATTGTTGATCAATTGAAAAAGGACATTTTTGTAAAGTCATTAAACAATTTTTTTTTATTTTATTTTGGTGTGTTATTTTACGACGCTTTATCAACATCTTAGGTTATTCAGCGTCTGAATGAGCTGAACGTGATAATGCCGGTGAAATGAGTCCGGGGTCCAGCACCGAAAGTTACCCAGCATTTGCTCATATTGGGTTGAGGGAAAACCCGGAAAAAAACCTCAATCAGGTTACTTGCCACTACATAAAAGTAACTACTTCCAGTAAGGAATTGTTGACTACAGTTTCATTTTGGAAGAGGAAAAAGAAAGATTAATAAAAACATATGCATCCTCGACAGCGAGCTATGCTAGCTTAGATTATATGCAGTAGTTGTAGGAGTCTCCGAAGTTTATGTCTGCAGTAAACTCTCGATAAACTGGGATGTTTATTATCCAGGACGATCCGTAGTGAAATCCATTTCGTGAATTATGTTTTTAATGTACTGTACCCTAATTATCAAAATCCTGTTTTAACTTCAAATTTTCAAAATCGTCCTACATAGTATTCAAAACTGCATGTTCTTAACCTAAAAACGCACGACTAATCGTGATACTATTGCGATCATATTATATCATCCTATAAAAAATTGCATTTGATCTTTCTGCAACCACAGAAAAAAATACAAGGGATCCAATCTCGATAGTCCCTTCCCTATAAAAAAAAAGACACATCGGTAGCTGCATATCCTGTTTTTAGTGTACGGTTCTTAAATACTAATGATTAAAGAGGGTAATATTCACCTTCGACATCCCGGTAGTTCCTATTTTTTTATTCGTGCACCTCGTTCTCAGAGTTCTTATTTAGGTTCATGAACATTCAATTTACTCGTATCTATATTCTGCGTATTGCAGATTTCCCCACTCATCTCGGGGAATCGCTCAATATTATACAGGTTTACGTTATTATTTATTGTAAATTAAATTAAATTATGAGGTAAGAAAATATTGAATTATATTAAATTACTAGCCGTACCCGTGCGCTCCGCTGCACCCGTTAGAAATAAATATAAAGTAATTACATAATTAAAATAAGACATTTGATCCAGGGAACATTCGTGTTTGATATAAGGATAAATCGTTTATTATGTTACTTAATTTAAATTGTATTTAAATAATTAAAATGCGATCATTTTGATCCAGAGACCACTCATTTGGTCATAAAAATTATTTTAGGAAATACAGGAAACGAATGTACAGAATAGCCTATCAAGTTTTCTGTGCATAAGAATCTATTTTAATCTTACCTGTCCTCGATTCACTCAGAAGTTACTGTGATAACACTATAGCATTATGTCCATCTAGAGAAACTACACTTTCCAATGGTGAAATAATAATTAATTATACAAATCGGTTAATTTAGCTTTCGATATTAGCCTACTTCATACAAACACAGAAACATTCTCTGTAGGCTATCTTTCATAGCTTTCGATTGTTGCTGTTCAAGGCCCCTTATAGATGAAGTCATTTGTTTTTTAATTCATTACACGGCCTTAGATGGCAGTTATTTTAATTTTAAAACTCATTTATCTCATTAAATATCAGTCCAATCAAAATTTTGCATAGAATAAAACTTATCGGCAATTATTTTTAAAGAAACCTTTGTTAGGTAACATTTTTCACAAAAATCAATAATAAGCGAGATATTTCGGTTTATTTAATTCAGACCCCCTTACAACCCCCCCCCCCCTTTTAAATAATGTATTTTGAATGCCATATAGCTTAAAATCTAAGTTACAACGAACTTAATTTATATTCCAATTTTCATCGAAATCCGTTCAGCCATTATCGCGTGAAAAGGTAACAAACAGACAGACAGACATACAAACAAAAATTTCAAAAAAGCGATTTTCGGTTTCAGGCTGGTTAATTATATATGTTAGGACCAATTATTTTTGGAAAATCGAAAATTACCAGAAAAATTTCGGCTACAGATTTATTATTAATATAGATAGATACTAGGTTATACAAAATAATGTAAATATAACTTTGACACGCACAGAAAACCAACAAGCGGGAAAACGTAATCAACTGTAGCATATGACATAACATAGCCCTACAACATATTGCCCCGCATGGAACGCTCCTGCTATCTAGCGGTAAAACTTCGCATAAGATATCCCTATAAGAGAAATGTTTGAGGTCAGATTGCAACAAACTATAATAATAGGTAGAAAAGCGCAAAATATGCATATTTTGTGTGTTCATTCCATGGATGCTTATTCACTACAGAAACTCGTTAGTGATTCGATTCTTAGTCTGCATGAGAGGGCGTGGTATCTTTCACAGGCACCTTCGCACAATTTACACACTGGGCTCATGGTAGCCTGTCGTTTTGCAGATCTTGAAATGAAAGCCATGCACTGCGAAGCGTGTGATGGTGTGTCTGAGTTCGTAGTACGGTCTCTTCCACTCGTCGGACAGCATGGCCTCTGTTGTATAGAAGTCGCTCCATATGTGTGACCTCTTCGTTCGGAGTTCCTGTAGGAGATTCTCGTACTGGGCAGTGGACGGGAGCAGTAGTTGGTGTCTCAAATCTTCGATATAGAAGGGTTCCCTTGACATTTCGTAGCATAGTCGTGATGGAGCATATTTTGATATGGACAGGGCTCTTTTAATAAATGTTGCCTTCACTCGTTCTATGCGTTTTAAATTGCTCTTTGTAATGTTCTCCCATATGATGTTCAGACCATATTGCAATATAGGGCTGATTTTGACTTTGAATAATGTCATGGCTGTCTCTAGCGATAATTTGCTTACATGCTGTACTTCATGCATTGCTTTTATAGCATGTATGGTTCTTTCATTTACATGTTGTGTATACGTATCCCCATGCGTTTGGAGGGTGATTCCTAAGTACTTGAATATACTATAAGATACCGAGGGAGTAATTTAAATGTGCCATTTAAAAAAATAATAACATGCCAATAAATTGCATTGTTCAAGACATCCTGTGTTATTTTGGTATTTCCAAACCTTACAGTCACTTTAGACCGGACGCCGAAATTCGTCAGAACTGCCAGACATTGTAGGATGTATTATGAAGCATCGTATTTTCGGGGACATCTTTGAAAGATGGGAGGCAGGTATGTAAGAAGGGAGGGTCATAATTTCGAGATTCTACTTTCAGATAAGGTAAGACACAGTTTGTGTGTATTTTTTTCCGCCGGCAAACCGGTCATTAGTTTTCCGGATGGCGGACCACTTCTGTAACACAAAGGGACCGCGGCGGAGACTGGAGGAAGTTTGGACGTTGGTTGGACTCTGGCTGATTACAGAAACGATTATGAGACAACACTGAACGTTAAGTGTAATAGCTGTCCCGTTACAGCCAGGTTTTTCTTAAATATTCTCTAAATTCTATGTTTAAAGAAATATGTTTGAACAATGCTGTGTACTGGGATACAAACTGCAGTTAGCGTATTTTTTCACTTGTGGCGAAAATGTACAATATATTCTAGACAACTGAGTGTGGCAAGGTAAAGAAATGCGCTCAAAAAAATATGGACACGTTTTCGCTTCTCTAAAAGGACAGTGAGATAGGTCTATATTTTACGTGACAATTGTAATCTCTTTTTTGTTCCTAAGTGTATGATTTGCTTCCCGTCTTTCACTGAAATAATTATCTCTATTAGTATTAGTATTTATTTATTTATTTAACCTGGTAGAGATAAGGCCGTCAGGCCTTCTCTGCCCCGCTACCAGGGGATTACAACTATAATATGAACAATAAAATTACAATTAATATTAAATTTACAATTACAATTACAATAAAAATTAAAGTACGACAAGATTACCTGATTAATGAAAGCTAGACATTTTATCATATAAGTCTGGACTGGATCCTGTAAGAATTTCAATTTTTGCCTGTTACCTTCTTTCTACTAGCATGCAGCAATCTTCATCAAAGCATGGTTATTTTTTCTTAGTTTCATAATGATCTATGCTCTGCTAAGTAACAGATGGAAAGCTGGAAATTTATGCTTTGAAGAGGTAGAAAAAGTCAAATATCTTGGAGCAACAGTAACAAATATATATATTATACTTGAGAGGAAATTAAACGTAGAATATGAGTAAATATGGGAAATGTCTGTTATTATTCAGTTGACAAGCTTTTGTCATTTAGTCTGCTTTCAAAAAAAAAAAAAAATTAGAATTTATGAAACAATTTTATTATTTTACCAGTTGTTGTGTATGGTTGTGAAACTTGGACTCTTACAGAGATTAAGAATGTTCGAGAATAAGGTGCTTACGAAAATTTTGAAGCTAAGAGAGAAGAAGTTACAGAGAATGGAGAAAGTTATACAATGGAGAACTGCACGCATTATATTCATCTGACATAATTAGGCACATTAAATTCAGGCGTTTGAGATGGGCAGAACGTATTTGAGTGTTTCCGAAATGCATATAGTATGTTAGTTCAGAGACCTAAGGAGAAAAGACCTTTCGAGAGGCCGAGACGTAGATGGGAAGATAATATTTAAATGGATTTGAAGAGATGGGATATGATGCTAGGAACTGGATTAATCTTAGGATAGGGATCGATGGCTGGCTTATGTGAGAGCTGCAAAGAACCTCCGGTATCTCTAAAAGCCGTTTGTAAGTACTGTAAGTAAGTAGGCTATAGTGAGAAGAAAAAAAAGAAAGAGACAAAGAAAGAAAGAAAGAACAAAGAAAAAGAAAGGATAATAAAGGAATAAACAAGCAAAGGTAGAAAGAAACGAAAAATAAAGGAAAAAGAAAGAAAAGCAGAAAGGAAAAAGGAAAGAAGTGACAAAGAAACAAAAGAAGAAAGAAAAAAGGTAGGATGAAAGAAACAAACGAAAAAGAAAGAAACGATAAAAAAGAAGCAAAGAAAAGAAGAAAGGAACAAACAAAGGAGGAAGCAAAGAAAGAAAGAAAAATAAATAAAGGAAGAAAAATGTAACAAATACAGAAATACAAAGACATTTGACTTTATTTATAAATTTTATCGTTTGAAGAGATATCGAAATCGTGGTCATTTTTGTGTTATTGAATTAAAATAAGGACCTATGCTTTTTTTTTTTCTTAAAATATTACATTTTGTGCATCTTGAAAATGGATCACAGTCCTGCCATCTATCTGCAATATTCGGAACCCGAATCACGAAAGTGAAGTGGTATGTATTAGACACACATTTCATGTGCATCATTTCCGGATAAAATTACGTGTAGATACTAAATATGAACAAACGCTGTCTAATAGTTCAGAGAAATCGCTGTAAACCGACAGAGAGACAAAAATACAGACGACATGGTTGAAATCATTTTTTCGATATCGATGACGCTGAAAACAATTAAAAGCCTAAAATCGATTTTTTGGGCATCACAATAACTATAAGTTACTGGATCTTTGATGACAATCGTTAAACCACAGATAACGCCTTCGCATTAATACTGTAATAACACTAAGCTAACCTCAATAAAGATCCTGTACCCCAGAGTTCGCTATTCAAGAGAATCGAGAAACATTTCACGACACACTTGGTTGCTGTAAATCTGATAAGCATAAGAGAGTGTGAAATATATCACAAGGCTATGCATCAGGTCGATAAACAGGGTACTGATAAACGGGCCATAATCCTGCAAGTTGGAACAACTATAAACCCACCCACTAATCGTAAACACTACAGATAACACGTAACTGCCTTGTGACTCGCTTACATAACCACGCATATTAATATTAAGCTTATAGCCTACTACCACCGATCTGTTACTGATGTTGAGGGTGCTATTATTAGGACTACAGTAAGCCTATAGTCCGGACCAGCTTACCTAAGGGTGAAACCTAACCATTTTTCTCCATTACTACATATGCTAGTGGATTATGGTGATTTTCTAGTTTGAAGGTTGAATTTTCTTTTGCCAAATTCGTTTCGAATTTCGATACTGAGAAATACAACAACTGGTAGTGATTTTCTAACTGTTATGTTGGCAGCAGCTGTTGTCGGCAGTGCAAATTTTGAAAATTCAAATTGTTCCAGATTTCTGAGCCGATTACTGGAACCTAGTGAAATCCGAACATGGACTACTAATAATTAATTAATATCAGTATTATATTAATTACTTACTTACTTGCAAATGGCTTTTAAGGAACCCGAAGGTTCATTGCCGCCCTCACATAAGCCCGCCAGCGGTCCCTATCCTGTGCAAGATTAATCCAGTCTCGATCATCATACCCCACCTCCCTCAAATCCATTTTAATATTATCCTCCCATCTACGTCTCGGCCTTCCTAAAGGTCTTTTTCCTCCGGTCTCCCAACTAACACTCTATATGCATTTCTGGATTCGCCCATACGTGCTACATGCCCTTCTCAAACGTCTGGATTTAATGTTCCTAATTATGTCAGGTGAAGAATAGAATGCGTGCAGTTCTGTGTTGTGTAACTTTCTCCATTCTCCTGTAACTTCATCCCTCTTAGCCCCAAATATTTTCCTAAGCACCTTATTCTCAAACACCCTTAACCTATGTTCCTCTCTCAGAGTGAGAGTCCAAGTTTCACAACCATACAGAAGAACCGGTACAGTATTATACTAATACATAGGCCAATAGTTATTTTGTGTTTTTCGTTGTGGTTACAATTCAAGATTATAGTCAGATAAGTGTAAATATTTATAACATAACTACGAGGCGCATCCAGAAAGTAAGTTTCCCTATTTAAAAAAAAAAAGAACACACACTTTCAGGAAAACATTTATTGGCAACAGGTACAGCAATGTTTCAGCTATTTTTCAACATAGCCACCATCAGAATTGAGACACTTGTCGTACCGTGGGATCAACTTTGTATCCCTCTGTCGTAGAACTCTGCCGCCTGTGAATGGAACCAGCGTGTGACAGACGTCTTCAGCTCTTCGTCGTTGCCAAAACGCTCACCGGAGGACAGGAATTTCTTGAGGTGCAAGAAAACGTGAACATCGCTGGGAGCAAGATCAGGACTGTAGGGTGAATGCCCTTCCTGTCCCAGAACACAGTGCACATCACTTTCCGTACCGACAGCGTCTGTTTGAATTTCGTCCTGACCGGAGATCCACTATGCCGCCAATGCATTGACTGCTGCTTGGTTTCCGGGGTGAAGTGCGAAATCCAAGTCTCATCGCCCGTGACGATCCTGTCGAGGAACTCGTCGCCGTCATCGTGATACCGTTGCAGAAATGTCAGTGCTGCTCCTAAACGTTGCATTTTGTGTTCGGGTGTCAGGTTTTCGGCACCCACCTGGCACACACTTTTTGAACAGCAGGTGCTTAGTGACAATCTCATGCAACAAGGATCGCGATATCTGCGGAAAATGGCTGCTCAGCTCCGTAATCGTGAAGCGACGGTTCTCCATGATGCACTGCCGCACCAGCTCAACACGATCATCATTGATGAGGGACGGTCGCCCACTGCGCTCTTCATCATGGACACTTTGACGACCTTCGGAAAACTGCCTACACCAGCGACGCACCATCTGCTTACTCATGATGTTCGGCCCATAGACCTGACAGAGCTGCCGATGAATTTCAATTGGCGCAATGCTTTGTGCATTAAAGAACTTTATCACTGACCGAACCTCGCAGGCGGCGGGAGAAGGAATAAGAGCTTCCATTTCGGACCACTGCTGCCACGCTACTGGCACCAGGCGGGATCTGTCCGGCTGGCATATGATTGATACGTCACAGATCTGTTACGCATGCGCAATTGGCACGGTTAATAACGTTTACTTTCAAGGGGAAAAAATCGGGAAACTTACTTTATGGATGCGCCTCGTATGATGTGATACATGCACTTGGGTGATCGAAGAAAATTCTCATGGGGACACCAATTATAAATAGAACAGCAAAATTGTTAGGAGTAAGCAAGTAAGTGTTCTTAAGCATAGTCTACATTTCAAAGAGGCATTCGGTTTTCGGAGCTTGTAGTAATCATTTCACGTGATGAAACAAAATACGTTTTTAGGCTAGGTCTCGTGAATCGTAATCAAAGCAATGAATTGCATGTACTTACTTACTTACAAATGGCTTTTAAGGAACCCGAAGGTTCATTGCCGCCCTCACATAAGCCCGCCAGCGGTCCCTAGCCTGTGCAAGATTAATCCAGTCTCTATCATCATACCCCACCTCCCTCAAATCCATTTTTATATTATCCTCACATCTACGTCTCGGCCTCCCTAAAGGTCTTTTTCCCTCCGGCCTCCCAACTAACACTCTATATGCATTTCTGGATTCGCCCATACGTGCTACATGCCCTGCCCATCTCAAACGTCTGGATTTAATGTTCCTAATTATATCAGGTGAGAATACAATGCGTGCAGTTCTGTGTTGTGTAACTTTCTCCATTCTCCTGTAACTTCATCCCGCTTAGCCCCAAATATTTTCCTTAGCACCTTATTCTCAAACACCCTGAACCTATGTTCCTCTCTCAGAGTGAGAGTCCAAGTTTCACAACCATACAGAAGAACCGGTAATATAACTGTTTTATAAATTCTAACTTTCAGATTTTTGGACAGCAGACTGGATGATAAGAGCTTCTCAACCGAATAATAACACGCATTTCCCATATTTATTCTGCGTTTAATTTCCTCCCGAGTGTCATTTATATTTGTTACTGTTGCTCCAAGATATTTGAATTTTTCCACCTCTTCGAAGGATAAATCTACAATTTTTATATTTCCATTTCGTACAATATTCTGGTCACGAGACATAATCATATACTTTGTCTTTTCGGGATTTACTTCCAAACCGATCGCTCTACTTGCTTCAAGTAAAATTTCCGTGTTTTCCCTAATCGTTTGTGTATTTTCTCCTAACATATTCACGTCATCCGCATAGACAAGAAGCTGATGTAACCCGTTCAATTCCAAACCCTGCCTGTTATCCTGAACTTTCCTAATGGCATATTCTAGAGCGAAGTTAAAAAGTAAAGGTGATAGTGCATCTCCCTGCTTTAGCCCACAGTGAATTGGAAAAGCATCAGATAGAAACTGACCTATACGGACTCTGCTGTATGTTTCACTGAGACACATGTTGCCAGACAAAATACATTTTAATCTTAGATCATATTAATCTACTCATTTCCAACATAATGTGCGAGGAGGAAAATATAGGCCTACGCAGTGCTTTGACTAAGCAGTTTACTATTCTTGAGATCTAACCTAAAAATATATTTACTGGCTTGCATTTTCATCAGTTTTCTTTACTGCAGCCGTGGCGAAAATGTAATCGTGCGCCGAGCCACTGTGTAATCTGCAACGTGCATAGCACCTATGGAGGGAGGCGGACACCCGAAGGGGAAGTGAAGCAACTGTCTGACTTATTAACGGATTTCATTTTCCTTACGTCAAGCACTTAAATATAATTTCATACAGTATGAGGTTACGAACTAGTGTTTAGTACGTATAACGAAGAAAGAAATGAATAAGAAAACATAGGACACATTATCACAACCTAAAATTAACTGTCTTCAGAATGTCTCTGCGACAGAGTTTCAAAATTATGTCACTTACTGCCAGTCGTAGTTGATCATGAAGCCATGATCTAAATTTGGTTTTTACTGTTTTCATTGTTGAAAATAATTTTTCACAAACGTAAGTTCCAGTGAACATGGCTTCAACGGAGCAAGCGAAAGAACGAAGCTTCGGATATTTATTTTTTGACAAAGATTTGAAAAGTTCAACATTTGCCAAGTCCTTACAATCATCTAGCTTTCTTCTAACATCACATTGTAAGTAAATCTGTGAGTTTAAATTGAAGATCTAACCGCATTATTCGTACATGTGCTGAAAAAGGATCGACGTACAGAGATAATAATGATAATAATAATAATAATAATAATAAACACAAACTTTTAATGTTTCATGAGTGACATGTAGTATAATGCCGTTTTATGTTATACAACCGTTTCCTCGTAATACTTGTGAACAAATCATACATTTAACATTCTCATAATATTGGCAGCAAAAAATGCGTCCTCCCATCCTACTTGAAACTTTCGTTTTTGTAGAGGTACATGATTTCGAGAGAGACATTGCGACGATACGTCACTCGCAGGTCAGAGACAAATACAAATGGAACGGAGTTTGACTCCAGTGAGTGAGAGGGTGGGGGTTAGGGGTGGCAGGAAACAAGAGAAAATCACAGCTATCATTGCGAGCCACAATGTGTACCCGAGTCGCATTTTCGCCACGGCTGCTTTACTGCAAACTGAAAGTGTTGCTGCCAACATAACAGAAAATAACTGCCAGTTGTAGTATTTGTCAGTACCTGAAATTCGAAACGAAGTTGGTAAAAGAAAATTCAACCTGAGAGCTAGAAAATCACTATAATCCACTAGCATATGTAGTAATAGAGGAAGAATGGTTAGCTTTCACCCTTAGGGTATTAAGTAAGCTGATCCGGACTATAGAAAAGGCATATGAGTCGGTTAAGAGAGAAGTTTTATATGATTTGGTATTCCCAAGAAGCTAGTTCGATTAATTAAAATGTGTCTCAGTGAAACGTATAGCAGAGTTCGTATAGGTCAGTTTCTCTCAGATGCGTTTCCAATTCACTGTGGGCTAAAGTAAGGAGACGCACTATCACCTTTACTTTTTAACTTTGCTCTAGAATATCCATTAGGAAAGTCCAGGATAACAGAGAGGGTTTGGAATTGAACGGGTTACATCAGCTGCTTGTCTATGCGGATGAAGTGAATATGTTAGGAGAAAATCCACAAACGATTACGGAAAACACGGGAATTTTACTGGAAGCAAGTAAAGAGATAAGTTTGGAAGTAAATCCCGAAAAGACAAAGTAATATGATTATGTCTCGTGACGAGAATATTGTACGAAATGGAAATATAAAAATTGGAAATTTATCTTTTGAAGAGGTGGAGAAGTTCAAATATCTCGGAGCAACAGTAACAAATATAAATGATACTCGGGAGGAAATTAAACACAGAATAAATATGGGAAATGCCTGTTATTATTGGGTTGAGAAGCTTTTATCATCCAGTCTGCTGCCAAAAAATCTGAAAGTTAGAATTTATAAAACAGTTATATTACCGGTTGTTCTTTATGGTTGTGAAACTTGGACTCTCACTTTGAGAGAGGAACATAGGTTTAGGGTGTTTAAGAATAAGGTACTTAGGAAAATATTTGGGGCTAAGAAGGATGAAGTTACAGGAGAATGGAGAAAGTTACACAACACAGAACTGCAGGCATTGTATTCTTCACCTGACATAATTAGGAACATTAAATCCAGACATTTGAGATGGGCAGGGCATGTAGCACGTATGGGCGAATCCAAAAATGCATACAGAATGTTAGTTGGGAGGCCGGAGGGAAAAAGACCTTTAGGGAGGCAGAGACGTACATGGGAAGATAATATTAAAATGGATTTGAGGGAGGTGGGATATGATGATAGAGAATTGATTAATCTTGCTCAGGATAGGGACCAATGGCGGGCTTATGTGAGGGCGGCAATGAACCTCCGGGTTCCTTAAAAGCCAGTAAGTAAGATCCGGACTATAGAGGTGTCCAAATATAGTGTACTGTTGTTTTAATATTGAAACTGAAATTGTGGAGATGAGGAAGGAGATGAAGGGCAAGTGGAAACCAGGCTATATGGATGGAATGTCACCCATGTGCGAGTCGGATACCACAACGAATGCGCGCTGTCCTAACGACACAGGTGAGAGGCGGGAATGCGGCTGCACAGGAACACGTTTAAATCTCTCGTGACACTTTATGAATGAAGGAGAGGAATAATCCGCCGGCTCCGACGATTGATAGGCCGGCGCGGCGCCCGGCATCATAAATGAAGAAGCCGGTAAAAGGCTTTTCGCCTCCCACTTGAAAACGATGCTTGTTTTATAGCATGCGGACCTCCCACGTGTACAAGAATTAACAGCTGTCTCGCATGACGTCATGAACATAGGGCTGTCCTGATTTGTGTCGGATTGTGAGTGAAATTACTGACATCACCTTAATGAGGTTTTGTTCGAATTACTGGAGGCTCAACGTTTAATTCTTTTCTACCTCATTGAAAAGTCCGCTTGTCGAAATTGTACCAGTAGAGATGGTCGATAAATCATAGTCTGATATTTTGTCACAGATTCGAGGCTGTCATTTATACAGGATGTTTTCGGGCTAGTGTTACTAACTTTCAGGATGATGGGGAAGGGCACATGTATCAATTTGAGATAAGGAACCCAACCCTGGTGCGGAAATGACTGAGTCGAAAGTTATAAGCAAAAATAGTTGTGTGGAAATGAAATAATTTTATTCCTCTGAACACCTTATTTATGTGTATTTATCTGTACATCTTACACATACTGTATTCATCTGACGTTGTTTACTTTGTCTACTTACAGTATTCCATTCAGTGCGCTGTCTGAGGGGTGGGGACAGGAAACTACACTAAAGCAATGCAGATAGCGTAATGTGTAACGGACATGGTCGGTCCTGATATGCACGTCTGTAGACGGCAGTGTATGTCTATAAGCTGCAGTGTCCAATCGATCAGTCCTAGTGAAATAGAGGAGTACACGAGAGCGGAATAAGCAGACCTGATTTTCGAATATGGATGAGCCAATGGGAACAGCAGACAAGCTCACAGATTGTATCGGGACAAGTACCCACGTAGGAGACATCCGGCCCATACCATCTTTCCACGACTGTTCCAAAGGTTAAGGGAAATTACAATTCCATTTCCACACAACTATTTTCGCTTATAACTTTCATTTCCGGACCAGGGTTCCTTATCTCAAATTGATAAATGTGCCCTTCTCAATCATCCCTGAAAGTTAGTAACACCAGGTCGGAAACAACCTGTATATCTGTGACTCATTCACTCATAGTGTTCTGCCCAAGAGCAGGTCTTTCACTGCAAACCCAGCTTTCTAATCTTTCCTATTTACAGCCTTCTTCTTAGTCTCCACGTATCATTTATATATCTTAATGCCGTCTATTATCTGATCTCTTCTTCTGCCCCGAACTCTTCTCCCGTTCACCATTCCTTCTACTGCATCCTTCAGTAGGCAGTTCCTTCTCAGCCAGTGACCCAGCCAATTACTTTTCCTCTTTCTGATCAGTTTCAGCATCATTCTTTCTTCACCCATTCTTTCCAACACAGCTTCGTTTTTTATTCCGTCTGACCACTTCACACGTTTCATTCTCCACATCCTTTGCTTCTAGCTGCTTCTCTTCACTCCGTCGTAACGTCATAACTAGGGGGCGGATGTTGATGAAAAGTCATCTTCTTATTTTTCACATTAGGACGATGCCTATTAATATAGAAATCCTTTCTATGTTAATATCAACGTAAAAAAGTAATTTCTTATATTGCATTTTTTAAAGTTTTTGAACTAATAGGTCATTTTTATATATTTACGACATTTTTTGGTCATTTTTAATACTTTGAAGAACTTTTAGATTGTTTGAAATGTATTTTCCTTTCTTCTTTACCGATAGGTCTGTTAAATCATTTTCTAACCAAATAGATCAGTAGTAATTACCTAGTGAATAAGTGAATAACAGTGAAGTTTGAGTTTTATAGTTTGGAACAGACTCTAAAGTCCATCCTTCATTCCACTTCACTTCACATAACAGAATTAATATAAAATGCTTGACAGCAGCTTAGTTTAAGTGAGGAATTTGACCGCTACTGTTCTTTTGTCGGTACGAGGGTGTCTTTAGAATTTATGTTTGGAAGGGGGGAAACTTTCATCATGTCCTGGACAGGAGGTTGTGTCCTCAACATGGTTCGGAAGGGATGTCTACTGTAGTAGACAGTATTTTTAACACAAAGATTGCAAGAATGCACGCTGCGCCCACAATTTGTCATTCACACACCCTCATCAGGAAGATCTGGTAACAAACGTGAAGCACGGAAGGAGGAGGAGACAGAGAATGAAGGCACTGATATGGACAACCCCTGATTGTAACACATTGTAAACTCTCATAAAAATCTATAGTTTTCCCTTAAAACCTTCATTTTGTTGCATGTTCTTTTCTTTTATCTTAGCCAAATTCCGGGAAGTTTTCTCCTCTCTCCGAGATTTGCAGGGCAGTCACTGAAACAAGGTGACTAATGCAAATCTAGTCTTTCAGGTAAAGCTTCCTGTAAAGCAGATTTGAATAATTTCAAAGGAAAAATTGTTCCGGGTCCGGGTATCGATCCCGGGACCTCTGGTTGAACGTACCAGCGCTCTTACCAACTGAGCTAACCGGGAACTCCACCCGACACCGTCTCAACTTTTCCCTTTATATCCACACAACTCGCGTGGGCTCAGTTGGTAAGAGCGCTGGTACGTTCAACCGGAGGTCCCGGGATCGATACCCAGCCCCGGAACAATTTTTCCCTTGAAATTATTCAAATCTGCTTTACAGGAAGCTTTACCTGACAGACTAGATTTGAATATATATACGTCACTGTGTACGTTAACAGAAAACCACAATTCCAAGTCACACAGAGTTTGTGTGCACTCGATGTGGGTCTCTGGCGTCTCGTCAGCCCAAGCGAGTTGTGTGGATATAAAGGGAAAAGTTGAGACGGTGTCGGGTGGAGTTCCCGAGTAGCTCAGTTAGTAAGAGCGCTGGTACGTTCAACCAGAAGTCCCGGGATCGATACCTGGCCCCGGGAACTCCACCCGACACAGTCTCAACTTTTCCCTTTATATCCACACAACTCGCGTGGGCTCAGTTGGTAAGAGCGCTGGTACGTTCAACCGGAGGTCCCGGGATCGATATCCGGCCCCGGAACAATTTTTCCCTTGAAATTATTCAAATTTACTTTACAGGAAGCTTTACCTGAAAGACTATATTTGCATAATATATACGTCACTGTGTACGTTAACAGAAAACCACAATTCCAAGTCACACAGAGTTTGTGTGCACTCGATGTGGGTCTCTGGCGTCTCGTCAGCCCACGCGAGTTGTGTGAATATAAAGGGAAAAGTTGAGACGGTGTCGGGTGGAGTTCCCGGGTAGCTCAGTTGGTAAGAGCGCTGGTACGTTCAACCAGAAGTCCCGGGATCGATACCTGGCCCCGGGAACTCCACCCGACACCGTCTCAACTTTTCCCTTTATATCCACACAACTCGCGTGGGCTCAGTTGGTAAGAGCGCTGGTACGTTCAACCGGAGTTCCCGGGATCGATACCCAGCCCCGGAACAATTTTTCCCTTGAAATTATTCAAATCTGCTTTACAGGACTTTACCTGAAAGACTAGATTTG
Source organism: Periplaneta americana (assembly GCA_025594305.2). Classification (NCBI taxonomy): domain Eukaryota; kingdom Metazoa; phylum Arthropoda; class Insecta; order Blattodea; family Blattidae; genus Periplaneta; species Periplaneta americana. The sequence goes on from JAJSOF020000005.1 coordinate 189,773,840, forward strand.
CAAAATATATACGTCACTGTGTACGTTAACAGAAAACCACAATTCCAAGTCACACAGAGTTTGTGGGAAAAGTTGAGACACTCGATGGTGGGTCTCTGGCTCCACCCGACACCGTCTCAACTCAGCCCAAGAGCGCTGGTACGTTCAACCGGAGGTCCCGGGATCGATACCCGGCCCCGGAACAATTTTTTCCCTTGAAATATAAAGGGAAAACCTGTTGAGACGGTGTCGGGTGGAGTTCCCGAGCTCAGTTGGTAAGAGCGCTGGTACGTTCAACCAGAAGTCCCGGGATCGATACCTGGCCCCGGGAACTCCACCCGACACCGTCTCAACTTTTCCCTTTATATCCACACAACTCGCGTGGGCTCAGTTGGTAAGAGCGCTGGTACGTTCAACCGGAGGTCCCGGGATCGATACCCGGCCCCGGAACAATTTTTCCCTTGAAATTATTCAAGGTGACTAATTTTTAAGAAGTTGTGGTGCGAGTACTTTGAATAATATTTAAATGTCATTTTCTTTTAATTTTATGTCATTTTGCCATTAGTTTAAGGTCATTTTAATGATCATTTTAAGTAGATTTTTAGGTCATCAACATCTGCCCCCTAGTCGTTATTTTATCCACCCATGAACTTGGGAGAGTAGAGACAGGAAATGACCCTATGAACGCTATTCAGTGTGGAGAGAGCTGCGGAAGTCAAAAGTCACTAAAAACGGATGATCTTTATTGTCCAGGTAACAAGGCAAACGCAAGACTGTGTCGTGCCAATCCACAACAGCTACTTTCCATATTTAGGAATCCAAATGCTGTTTTTCGGAAGTGACATCTTGAGGTCTAGCATGCAGAAAGAAACCTCCGTGGCGCCTGCACTCATGTTCCTCCCCACTGTTATCGCTCGTGCGCTGGCCAGTACGTGTGTGGTATACCTGTACATCTACCTGGAATATCCATTAAGCTTCGAGAGTGACGCACTGGCAAGGCGCTCGCAGCAGAGTTAAGCAATGCTTGTGAGGTATAGACTTTTGTGGCACACGTGACACCAAGGATGTCCAAACTATAAAATATGTAAGCTATCTACAGAAAGTCAGCTCAAGTAGATCTACAACAAATCATGAGAAATATGACAATTAAGTGTAAGAACGGTATTACACTAACAAAGTTCTTTGACGAAGATCTTTTATAAAACATATGACTGCATAATGGGTTTCCTTTTATATAAGTTTCTTTGATAAAATATATTTTATAAAATATAAGTGCATCTTGTTATCTTTTATAAAAGATTTGTCTAGCTTGACGTATATATTGTTGGACTGTTACTACGACAAAAATGCTGATAATGAAAATATGAAGCAAATATATGTTATAAAACACGGATTACAAAAGCAGAAATAAAAGACGAGAAGTGTACGTAAAATAGCAGAGATATAACTGCTGTACAGGAGTGATGCACAAGTCTGGACAAACTGAAAATTATCTTCATCTATTATCATATTTTACTTTACTTTACAGTTTTACTTTTTGGTGGAAAAACCTGGTATGATGCATATAATAACTCAAATAATGGACTTAAATTAATAAAAAATGGTTTGACATAAATTATCTTTCTATCAACGAAAATAAAACCATAATTATTCCCTTCACATTATCTGAAAAATGTAACAAACCTTCTACATCTATAGTAAGTATTAAATTACATAATTCTGATTGTTGTCTTATACAGTGTAAATGTCCGAATTATTAAAGAGTCCTCTGAAGTTAAGTATTTAGGCATAATTTTCGATAATCATTTAAAATGGAACCAACACATTAATTACCTTTGTAATAAATTACGTAAAATAGTATATTATTTTGTTTTATTGAGGAATTACTTGTCAATAAGTTTATTACGCACAATATATTTAACTTTATTTCAATCGGTAATTATGTATGGAATTATAGGATGGGGTAGCTCATTTAAATCCAATTTTAATCCACAGAAGAAAATAATTAAAAATGTCTTCATATACCTATCGATTTTCCATTTCAAAATTTGTTTTTAGACTTTAATGTACTTAACGTAAGACAAATTTATTATATTGTATTAATAAAATTCATACATAAGAATCGAAATAATTTTGAATTGTATTCTCGTAGGTATGAATTCTTTAAGATTGTTTGAACCAAAATGCAACACCGTTACAGTATTTAATCATAGTAGTAATTTAGGCCCAAGAATTTATAACAAATTTATATTTAAATATCCTAATCTTGTCAATTCCAATAGTTCTAGTATTAAATTTAAAAAGTTATATATGGATTTTATAAAAATTGAAAAATTGTAAATTTAAATTTATATACTATAATTGCATAGTAGACATAAGACAAATTGTATTGTATAATTATTAATTTCAATTCAGGAATCCGCCCCTGAGCACGAGTTCTACTCTTTCAGGGTCGAGCTAAAGTTTTTCTGTATATATAATATTTTATGTTACAATTATTAGCAAAATAATCTATACTAATAATAAATCTGTAGCCGAAATTTTTCTGGTAATTTTCGATTTTACAAAAATAATTGGTCCTAACATATATAATTAACCACCCTGAAACCGAAAATCGCTTTTTTGACATTTTTGTTTGTATGTCTGTCTGTCTGTCTGTCTGTATGTTTGTTTGTTACCTTTTCACGCGATAATGAATGAACGGATTTCGATGAAAATTGGAATATAAATTATGTTCGTTGTAACTTAGATTTTAGGCTATATGGCATTCAAAATACATTATTTAAAAGGGGGGTTATAAGGGGGACTGAATTAAATAAATCGAAATATCTCGCTTATTATTGATTTTTGTGAAAAATGTTACATAACAAAAGTTTCTTTAAACATAATTGTCGATAAGTTTTATTCCTTGAAAAATTTTGATAGGGCTGATATTTCATGAGATAAATGAGTTTTAAAATTAAAATAATTGCCATCTAAGGCCGTATAATGAAATAAAAAACAAATGACTTCGTCTATTACAGGCCTTGAACGGCAACAATCGAAAGCTATGAAAGATAGCCTACAGAGAATGTTTCTGTGTTTGTATGAAGTAATATCGGAAGCTAAATTAACCGGTTTGTATAATTAATTACTAATTCACCATTGGAAAGTGCAGTTTCTCTAGATGGACATAATGCTATAATGTTATTACAGTAACTTATAATGATATAATATAATATAATATAATATAATATAATATAATATAATATAATATAATATAATATAATATAATATAATATAATATATGTAATGTAATATTATATAATATAATTTAAGTTATTTGAAGGGTTCAGAACCATAGTGGGCCAAACGCCATTTACTGAATACGTAGAAAACAAGGGTTAAAATTAAGTTATTACCATAATTCAATGGTATCCTATAACAAGTAAAATAAAGTATACACATTAAATCTAAATGATGTCAATGTTCATTAAACTATGGTTGCATGTAATAAAAATTAGAAACATGTTAAAGGAATTGTCATTGCACCAATGAGTGGTCTCTGGACCAAAATGATCGCAGTTTCATTATTTGGATGCAATTTAAATTAAGTAACATATTAAACGATTTATCCTTCTATCAAACACGAATGTTCACTGGATCAAATGTCGTATTTTAATTATGTAATTACTTTATATTTATTCTTAACGGGTGCAGCGGAGCGCACGGGTACGGCTAGTAAATAATAAATAAATAAATATAATTTATACAAAGGGCACAAGTTGTTATAAAATCCATTCTCCGTTGTTGCATTGTAAATGAACAGACGCTGACCCTAAATAAATCTAGTTTTTGCGTTGCGAATGCAGCTTCATAATTTCTTTGAAAATCATTGGTCAATTTAAAACAATTTGTAAGCACAAATATAAAGGCTTAGTATTCTAAATGTTACAGTTCCGCGCCGTGACGTCGTAGTCTAGGGCTTCTGCCTAGGATTCGCGTTACGGAATGCGTGCTGGTTCCAGAGGAAGAAATTTTCTCATGAAATTTCGTCCAGCAAATGTGACCGGTGCCCACCTCGCATCGTGATGCACTTAGGAAGCTACGACAGATAACGAAATCCGGTTACGAAAACCAGCTATAACGTGCTAACCACACTATAGCGCCATTCTGGTTGGATGATCGTCCACCTCTGCTTCGGCATGTGTACGTGAAACCAGCAGCCTGTTGGTCGGTCTGGATCATCAGAGGGCTGTAGCGCCACTGATTATTATTATTATTATTATTATTATTATTATTATTATTATTATTATTATTATTATTATTATTATTATTTGTTCTGGATAGACCAGCGGTGACCAAAGCGGTGTCGTGATTACATCGTGTAATCACAAACATTCAAACACATACGAGGAATTTCCTGTACATTGCTGTGTGTTTCATTCACGTACTGAAGGCAAGCAGTGGCGGTATCATGTCTTTGCAAGCAGTAAGAAGTGGTTTTGTAAAGAATGGAAACGAGAACATTTTTGTTGTTCTGTCGGACAAAATGTCCTAATATGTTTATTTTGCTCAACGGTTCAATTAGGAGTATATAGAAACATTAATTGGCACAATGAATAATGTATTATTATTATTATTATTATTATTATTATTATTATTATTATTATTATTATTATTATTATATACCTACTGTTCTGGATAGACCAGCGGTGACCAAAGCGGTGTCGTGATTACATCGTGTAATCACAAACATTCAAACACATACGAGGAGTTTCCTGTACATTGCTGTGTGTTTCATTCACGTACTGAAGGCAAGCAGTGGCGGTATCATGTCTTTGCAAGCAGTAAGAAGTGGTTTTGTAAAGAATGGAAACGAGAACATTTTTGTTGTTCTGTCGGACAAAATGTCCTAATATGTTTATTTTGCTCAACGGTTCAATTAGGAGTATATAGAAACATTAATTGGCACAATGAATAATGTATTATTATTATTATTATTATTATTATTATTATTATTATTATACCTACTGTTCTGGATAGACCAGCGGTGACCAAAGATCGTGATTACATCGTGTAATCACAAACATTCAAACACATACGAGGAGTTTCCTGTACATTGCTGTGTGTTTCATTCACGTACTGAAGGCAAGCAGTGGCGGTATCATGTCTTTGCAAAACAGTAAGAAGTGGTTTTGTAAAGAATGGAAACGAGAACATTTTTGTTGTTCTGTCGGACAAAATGTCCTAATATGTTTATTTTGCTCAACGGTTCAATTAGGAGTATATAGAAACATTAATTGGCACAATGAATAATGTATTATTATTATTATTATTATTATTATTATTATTATTATTATTATACCTACTGTTCTGGATAGACCAGCGGTGACCAAAGCGGTGTCGTGATTACATCGTGTAATCACAAACATTCAAACACATACGAGGAGTTTCCTGTACATTGCTGTGTGTTTCATTCACGTACTGAAGGCAAGCAGTGGCGGTATCATGTCTTTGTCAAGCAGTAAGAAGTGGTTTTGTAAAGAATGGAAACGAGAACATTTTTGTTGTTCTGTCGGACAAAATGTCCTAATATGTTTATTTTGCTCAACGGTTCAATTAGGAGTATATAGAAACATTAATTGGCACAATGAATAATGTATTATTATTATTATTATTATTATTATTATTATTATTATTATTATTATTACTGACCACTAAGTATGTGTTTCTATAATTCTTCTGTACGTGCATGAATATTGATATTTTTAGATCTTCTCCTAGAAGGATAAAATTATTAAGTTTTATCTGAATTTTAATCTTCTTAATCTTTAGATGAGGATAACTATTCATTAGTTATTCATTTAATAATGATATTGTAGAAAAACTGATTCAATATTATGTGCCAACGAACTGTTAAACGCCAGGAATTGACATGTCTTAAATCATAGCCAGGAAGAGAAAGATGACATAAATAAATGTAAGGAGTCAGCTACCTAATGGGGTTTGAAATATCTCGTGCTCTAAAGCCTTTTAATAGAGCAGAATTTCTCAAAAGAGTAATGATTAAAATAGCTTAAATAACTTTCCCATAAGAAGTTTTTAATTTTGGAAAACTACGAATTTCTCGACCATGTATCGAGAGAAGAATTTAAAAATTCCTGATTATATTCAAGAGGAAGGTTAAAAAAGAAGCAAGAAAAATCGTATATTATTCACTGGCTCTTGATGACAGCAGTGACATTACTGATACAGCAAAGCTTGAGATTTTTATCCGCGGGATGGATAAAGATGTTAGTACAGGAACCGCCACTGGTTGTAGTTTTCATGTCAAGTACCTTTCCTCCGTCTCCTTACTTCATAGGCTGTCTGTCGCATGTAATCACTGCAGCTCGAGTTTTGGTCACCGCTGGGATAGACCATAGTCCTAAATCCGCATAGTAATGCATGTTGGAATGTCTACAAAAGCAAGTGTAGGCCTACTTCTAGTTCTTCTTAGACGGCGTGATTCCACAGTGCAGTAATATTGGTTACATGGCAAGAAAACTATATTTTGAATCTCATTACAAACCACTAATATATTTTAACATTCATATAACTTACTTCGTAAGTGCAAAGATGTTAGAAATGATGGTAACATACGAAAATGCATTTTATGTGAATCTATGCAACATTAATGACCAAAACGTACATACTTACTTATAAACCTTGATGTTTGCATATAGAATTCTGGAAATTAAAATCTACCTCTTTATTTGGATTCATACTAAGGATTTCATTTATGCAGGTGACTTGAATGACAGTGCAAGAAAATAACCCGTACACGAGAACATCATTTTGTAACATCAAGAAAATTGTTGGTGTTCGCGTAAAATGTGTAAGGCAATCGATTTAGTTAATTTCGCTGTTATTTATTGATTTCTCCGTCAATGTTGCTTTTCTGTAGTACTGCTGTTTATTTTTCAAGTAGGTTTTAGGGCTATATTTAGAGATTCCTTATAAATCACTTATAATAAACTACGGACAGGTGTTGCAAGCATTTCGTGTCGAAAATCCTAACTGCATGCTTCAAGACAGTCGGCTCTCTTTCTGGGCTTAACTACAGGATTATCCAGAATTAATTGGTATAGAAACGTAAGACAATGTTATCTGTTATGTCGACTTAAGCTCTCCAACGATACATTTATGGACATTTTGCGTTCAAATGGGCATTTATGGCTGTGTCATTTTCTTGTCCAAGTTGTGTAAGTCGCTGTAGCTGTGCTTCTCAGCTTTTCTGACATGAAAACTGCTTTTTGGATGTCATCTGCTTGTTTATTCGTCTGTGTGCAGCCATTTCTTTTAAACTATTGGACGGGTTGTGTTTATTTTAGTATTTTCGAGTTAATTCAACTTTGAATGTTGTGACAAAGTATATGATTATGTCTCGTGACCAGAATATTGTACGAAATGGAAATATAAAAATTGGAGATTTATCCTTCGAAGAGGTAGAAAAATTCAAATATCTTGGAGCAACAGTAACAAATATAAATGACACTCGGGAGGAAATTAAACGCAGAATAAATATGGGAAATGCGTGTTATTATTCAGTTGAGAAGCTCTTATCATCCAGTCTGCTGTCCAAAAATCTGAAAGTTAGAATTTATAAAACAGTTATATTACCGGTTCTTCTGTATGGTTGTGAAACTTGGACTCTCACTCTGAGAGAGGAACATAGGTTCAGGGTGTTTGAGAATAAGGTGCTAAGGAAAATATTTGGGGCTAAGCGGGATGAAGTTACAGGAGAATGGAGAAAGTTACACAACACAGAACTGCACGCATTGCATTCTTCACCTGACATAATTAGGAACATTAAATCCAGACGTTTGAGATGGGCAGGGCATGTAGCACGTATGGGCGAATCCAGAAATGCATATAGAGTGTTAGTTGGGAGACCGGAGGGAAAAGACCTTTAGGGAGGCCGAGACGTAGATGGGAGGATAATATTAAAATGGATTTGAGGGAGGTGGGGTATGATGATAGAGACTGGATTAATCTTGCACAGGATAGGGACCGCTGGCGGGCTTATGTGAGGGCGGCAATGAACCTTCGGGTTCCTTAAAAGCCATTTGTAAGTAAGTATGTTGTGAATAAAAATAATCACATTACTGGACAATTAATGAACCTTAGTCTTTAAAAAATACTTAAAATGACAATTTACTCGAAACTGAGTTGTAGCCATTGCTATACAATTATAGATTTGTATGTAAAATAAAAAAATGGAGATAAAGTCTATGTTTATTCTAATTAATGTTATTATTTTATTCCCATTATTATTAGAAGTATATGATTATTCATTAAGTCAAGAGATGAGTGAAACTACTATGTTATAGGCTATAGGGCTATATTTTCAACTAGAGACTTGATTTTTTGTACTGATATCAGAAAATGTTCTGATTAAGTTTCAGGTTCATAGGTTATGTCTTTTCGGGATTTACTTCCAAACCTCTCTCTTTACTTGTTTCAAGGTAAAATTCCCGTGTTTTCCCTAATACAGTAGGTTGTGAATTTTCTCCAGACATATTCAGGTCATCCGCACAGACAAACAGCTTTTGTAACCCGTTCATTTCCAAACCCTCTCTGTTTTCCTGGACTTCCCTAATGGCATATTTTAGAGCAAAGTTAAAAAGTAAAGGTAACAGTGCATCTCCTTGCTTTAACCCACAGTGAATTGGAAAAGCATCAGATAGAAACTGGCCTATGCGGACTCTGCTGTACGTTTCACTGAGACACATTTTGATTAATCGAACTAGTTTCTTGGGATTATCATTGTTGTTGTTTAGTCAACTATCCGAAGACAGGTCTGAACCTCACAATTGATACCAACAAGATACCACTTGTGAGGCAACTAGGCCAGGAGATGATATGGTAGGGTGGCCAGTTCCTTTCCCCATCCATTGCATACATCCCTGAATAGCTAGATATTATTATTATTATTATTATTATTATTATTATTATTATTATTACTACTACTACTCTTGCCTATTATTACTATATATGTTTATGACTCGTGACGGGAATATTGTACGAAATGGGAATATAAAAATTAGAAATTTATCTTTTGAAGAGGTAGACAAGTTCAAATATCTTGGAGCAACAGTAACAAATATAAATGACACTCCGGAGGAAATTAAACACAGAATAAATATGGGAAATGCCTGTTATTTTTCGGTTGAGAAACTTTTATCATCCAGTCTGCTGTCAAAAAATCTGAAAGTTAGAATTTATAAAACAATTATATTACCGGTTGTTCTTTATGGTTGTGAAACTTGGATTCTCACTTTGAGAGAGGAACATAGGTTAAGGGTGTTTGAGAATAAGATGCTTAGGAAAATATTCGGGGCTAAGAGGGATGAAGTTACAGGAGAATGGAGAAAGTTACACAACACAGAACTGCACGCATTGTATTCTTCACCTGACATAATTAGGAACATTAAATCCAGACGTTTGAGATGGGTAGGGCATGTAGCACGTATGGGCGAATCCAGAAATGCATATAGAGTGTTAGTTGGGAGGCCGGAGGGAAAAGGATCTTTAGGGAGGCCGAGACGTAGATGGGAAGATAATATTAAAATGGAAACAAATAACAACAGGAGGAATTAATTTAGGAAATATGATAATAAAAACCTTAGCCTTTGCAGATGATCAGATTTTAATTGCAAAAACAGAGGACGAAATGCAGAGAATGGTATATAAATTAAACGAAATATAAAAAAATACAACATGGAAATATCATCAGGAAAAACAAAGGCAATGGCTTTCAAGGGCTCTTATCCAGTTCGGACAAAGATAATTTTAGAAAATAAAGCAATAGAACAAGTCTCAAAATTCAATTTCCTAGGTTGCGAAATATCATACACAACAGAAACAGATATAAATAACAAGTTAAACAAGTTTAACTATATAACAGGAACACTAAAAAGAACCTTGAAAA
>JAJSOF020000005.1:189788773-189888773 GCA_025594305.2 Periplaneta americana
AATTAATTTTATAATCACGAAATCAGACATGCTTTGCAGACTTAGCATTTACGAGCGAAGCTAACCTAACAACCCATGTTGGAAGTTTGTGTCGAGTGCTATAGAAAACTGGTGTACAAAGGTTTCTCTTAAACCGAATGCACGTATTCGTTTGATGAAGAAAAAGAAATAGTGTATTAATATTATTGTAATTAATTTTTATAATCACGAAATCAGACTTATGCTTTACAGACTTAGTAGCTTCATTAACTCGGTCGTGAACTGACTTGACCCACTTGGTAATAAAACTTCACTTTTGTTCGCCGTTATAATCTAATTATATACTATAAACGAAGAGCCTATCAAATATTATATGGTTAAGAGCATTCCATTTTTTCTCTAAACAAAATCGGACATCTATACGAAATACTGGCAAAAGGAAGAGAATGACAATTTGCGTTAAGAAGCAAGTTTCATTATTAAATCGAAGCAAATGGATCAACCTATAAAAGTAATTATTATAGGGTAGCATTTTTATTGGACTAGTAGCAAAATAAGGTCAAACTGTTATTTTCCTTTTTTATCATTATTGTTTGTTTAACCTTCCAGATTATCTATTAAATACCATACTGCAATTTGAAGAGCTGCCAATTTAAATAACCTGTATATATGTGATTTATCGATGACAGTTTCGTAATTTTTGCTAAAAATACGTGCATAGCGATTCTGTATTACGAAACAAACAAGAAAGTGTGAGTCCTACAAGAAATTAGGGACATATGGAATTCTTATTATCATAAGATCTTCTATAACGTAATAGCTATTTTGCAATGTTTTGGTAGCAACAAGATGGCGTCAGGTCCATCAAACCGGCTTCACTCCGTCCAATGGTATTAAGATGCTAGTGTCTACTCTATTGTATTCTGTGCTCGTTGTTCTGGACCTCCATCTCCTTTCCCCAGTCTCTCTCTCTCTTTTTTTTTTTTTTTGCTTCTCATTAGTGCAAGCTAACAAAACACTTGAAGCTGCAGAAGCTAAAAGAGCTACTTTTTATTGTCAAAATCCATTCTGTTCATTTAAAAGGCTCACCACATCATTCACACATTGCTCGAGCTCAACAACTAGCCTCGAGTAGCAGACGAGAAATCTGCCAAGAGTGAACGGTGATGCTACATATAGCCGACAGAAAGCGCTTGATGTTGCGCGACAAATAGCAAGTGTAAATAGGGACTGAGACAGTTGAATGCCTGTAGAGTGAAAGCTAACTCATTTTGCCACGTGTTCTTGTTGTGAGAAGAAGAAAAGCAAAAAAACGGCTCATTTTTCTGCTATAAAATAATTGCAAAGGTATGTTAAAATTTTAATACATCCTTGAATTCGTAATAAATGTCAAACCTTTGTACTGGATATTGTAGTAAAGGTTCTAACGTTTGTATTGTTAACAACCAACGACCTTGTTCCGCCATCTTAGGTTGCGTCACAGCACTAGGCATCTTACCCCGATACTTAGGAAGATGATCACTTTTTCAAATATTCTCTTCATTTCATTAGATCAAGAAATCACAATAAGGTCAACTAAATCTTGAAAAGGATTTATATCAGATGCGTTCCTATAACTGGTACTTCACTCCAGAATTCAAATTGTGTTTGTCTTTAAGTCGCACTTCAGGTAGCCACTCTTTACGAAATCGTTGTTGATATTGAGGCCCTATATCTCAATATTATTTACGGATAAATAGCACAGTGAAAGGTTTAACGATATTGTACCGGTATATTTGTAAAACGAGTAATGGTTAACACTGTCACGGTACACGTCTTCCACAAATAATGTTCTTTAACCCGCCAGCACACGCACATTATTTTATAGCGGTAGCACACGCGTTGGGTATTTTTTACCCCAACATAAATGAAGTGTTATTAAGAACAAAACATAATTAATACTGAAATGCTATAATTTTATAATTGTTAGGAATATTTTAAAGTAATTTGAACACTTCTTTTAATTTAACAATTAATCATATGAATACTAACTTTGAGTGAAAGTCTTCCACAGAAAAACACCACAATATTGTGACAGCGACGTGAGAATCGAACTCACGACCAGCGTCCCGCAAGAGAGCAGATCGCACAGGCTCCACGGAACATTGAGTGAAGTCGCGCGGTGGAGAGAAGAGAGAGGGTGTATTACGTCAATGCGACGAGGCTGCGCGCGCAGCTGCTACTTAACGCAGTGAATGTGGAACGACCTTCTCGACTATTCCAGAAGTCTGTCGATGTAGAGATATCGAGATAATTCTCTACACACCTGTAGAAGGTTCTCGCAACTATGATTTTGCTATAAAAGAGCAGGCGCCAGCGAACTCGAGCAGTTTCAGTTTCAGAGTTTTCAGTTATTCAGTCAGTGAGAAAGCCAGAGCAAGCAAGCCAGCCGGAGTTCGACTCGAGTGTGCGTCCGCATCTGCGTCAGCATCCGAAGGCCTGAGTTCGAGTGCAGTGGACCGCAGTTGAGGGACCTGAGTTCGAGTGCAGTGGACCGCAGTTGGAGGGGCCAGTTCGAGTACAGTGAACTGTCTCTGAAGGTCTGTGGTTCGAGATACCGTGAACTCGAGTGACTGAGATAGAAGAACTGTGAACTGAGAACTGGTAGTTCTGATTTGTAAATAGTGCTTTGTAAATATTAGTTAAGATTAACAGTTCATTGTTGTGCGTAATAGTCCAAGTCAATTGTCATTGTCGTCGGTGGAGTGCTATAACGAATACTGTGTGAGTGAAGATCCAATTGTTGACGAGAGCGTTTAAGGTGAATTGTAGAAAGGAATTATTGTTGTGACGAATAAATTACATTGTTCTTACTAATAAAGCTTACAATATTATAATTTTTATCTCAGTGCTAACACAAATGTAAAAATAAAAGAAAAAGTACTTATAGGCGTCACTCATCCACTCACTCCCTATCACCACTTCTGGTATCACCACAGTCCTCACAAAAAGGCACCGAATGTACCTTACAAATCATCTTGTTGCACCTATGGCATGAAGTAGCAGTTTCACGATCCTTCTTCCTAGGACATACCTCACATCGACTTGAGGACATCTTCATTCGTTTCTGTGTTGGTTGGGACAGTTCCTACACACCATTCATTCTTCGAATAGTGGATCTGATTTCCAAAGACAAATTCTTCAATGTCAACCGATGAGCCAAATGATTTTTCACCAATCCAAGAGCCAGTTCCTTCAGAAATGATCGGCGGATGTTTGGTCCGCAAAAGAAAGAAGAATCTGTTTATTCCCATTGTTGCTGGAAACAAAGGAATTCCTGTTCCATCAGTTGTCCACAAATCTTGAGCGTTAAGTTTAGCTGACCTCAGTGCACCAGCAAAATATAACAGACCAAAAAGTGCTTTTATCTCAGTCTGATCAGTTATCGAAGCATGTCGTTCGCGAACGAAGTTGTTCTGGATAGATCTGATGTAAATATTTATGTACTTGACAATATCATCTATGATTTTATCATCTATTAGACACGACCAGGTTTCTAGTGGTAACTTTGCTTGGCGAGCTTGTCCCTCAGCCCGGAAGGTGAGTAACTACATTGCACGCTCTGGTCTTAACATTTCGAGGTGGTACACTCTTGCTCCAAGAAGTCCCGTCTTTACCTTTGTAAGTAGTAAACTGAGATAGTGGAGTGTTGTCGTCACAATCGTCATTACTACTCTCTGCTTTCTGTTCCTGTTCCTGTTCTGTATCGGTATTATGTTCACTTTCCGAAATATGATCATCTTCATCTCCCGATTCACCTTGAATAATTTCTTGTTCGTCTTCTTTATCCAGCCAGCCTACTATTTGACGACTTTGTCTAGACTCTAAGTCCATTTTGAAATGTAAAATACAAATGGAACACTATCAAAATTATTCGCTACTACTGTTTTAAAGCACACGCGCGGGTATTTCTTACCCGGTCTTTATGTAAACATGTTGTAAACTTGTGCAGCCACAAGAAAACTAACTCAATCATACGTACAACATTGCACAAAGACCTGAAAGAAAGATATCTGAAAACGCGATGAATTTAAAATTGATGGACAGTGTTGCCAACAAATAAAATAACGCCTGGGTATTTTTTACCCCAGCGCGTGTGCTTACGGGTTAAGCAATTGAATTTAATCTGTCTGTATCTCTGTAATCTCTATATATTATTACAGCCATTGTTGTCACGTGAAGTACTAGTGCAATGCGGCAGCACATGTTCCATTTTATAACTTACATTTTGTTACTGTCCGATTGTTAGAATCGACCGGTATTAAACTTGCAAAAACAACAATAACGCTAATATAAATTTCATTTCAGAAACTTCAAAGATTAAAAACCGCTAGTATTTCCGCTAAGTGGGATAATATAATTTTACCCGCGAGACGGGTATCCAAAAAAGCTAGATTTAGCGGGAAAACCGCTGAATTGGCAACACTGAGCACAACATAACTGGGATCTAATTAATTTTCGTCCCACTCAAAAGGTTAACGTCGGCAACTCTTTGATACTGAAGCTATGCACTCGCTATATTCCTCCACTAACGATTCACCTAATCATCCTTGGGAGAATATACCCGCCCACACACCGCGATAACAGCTCAGAGCATGTTTTGTTTCCTGTAGGGCAGCGCTAATCACTACTCTTGATATAAGACATGGCACCGGTATATCAATTCAATTCGCAGAAGAGCGATAAATATAAACTTCTGTTGGCTCGTGATGAGAAACATGGGTATGCCTCGTCTTCTGCCCAGAAATAAGTACGAGTAGATGGCAGTGATATTGGGTTGAGAATCTACAGACAGGAAACGGAGCACATAATCGCCAAGAATCATGCGAACACAAATATCACACTGTGACAAAATCGCTATTATCTATCACGGCGACTTTTTCGGAGCTGTCACAGTTAGGAGCTGTGACTGCACATCCCATCTCTAGGCAGCAGTTTTAAAGTGTACATTAGTTCGTCGCGTAACTGGGTTTTTGTCTTTTAACTTTTCATTACAGGAAATAAAATTAGAAAGTGTTAATTAACTGAGTTTCAAGGCCATTTATTGATACTGAAAGGTAATCCAAACTGCAGTCATCCGTCACTGTAATGACAACTTTCTCTCACAAAACTAGTATGAGAATTTCGAAAACTAAACTATTACATTACTAATGAGGCAACTAAGCCAGGAGATAATGGGATAAGATGGCCAGTTCCTTTCCACCTCCATTGTATACTGTATATCCCTGACTAGTACGATATTACATTAATCAGTTTGAAATAAATAAATTCAATATAATTGCAATACTTAGCCAAATCAGCAGCAGAGTTCGATCTCCTACTTACCTGTAACAAAAGAAAGTTCGCATTAAAATTCAACCAATATTGAAACTTTTTAATAACAAGTAACATAATAGTTATTTATGCAACAAATGGATAATCTTGATGACTATGGCATGAGTGAATGTTTGTCGCACGAACGATAGTGAGTGCCACAATTTTTACGAGTTTCAGAATAAGATTATCCACGAGTTGGCTACAACACTTTATGGCATCTTAGCATTATAAATTGTAGCAAAGAAATTATAAAATAAATTCAATTCCTGATCCATAGGATACAAATTGTCTTCATATGTTCGTATCGATTAGTTGTGCCTGGTATTGGCATTAAGTAAAGAAAGAGAAATGGATGACCTTGTAGGTTATGTTACAAATGTTCCTTTATTTTGTTGATATACTTTCTCAGAACCACAGAACTGTTTTATGTGATATTACAAAAGTAATACAAAATTGTTAAAGATTGGAAATTTAATTTCTTGTTACGTCGAGAGTAGAAGACAAACCAAGATAACAAGCATTCCGGTATTACGTCATAGCAAATACGTAATTTCTTTCATCGGCACGCGTGTTATAATAAGCCAATTACGCAGGATTTTCGATCTCTTTATAATGCTAGGATGGCATAAAACATTTAATTAATACCTTTCAGATACAAAATGATGGGCACTTGAGAATGACAAATGCGTCATTATTGTAAGGTTTTTATATTAGCCTTGTTTTAATTGAGCTGTTTTAACATTGAACATGCGAGATTGGTAGCAAGGAATGAAAACATTCATTATTATTATTATTATTATTACTTACTTACAAATGGCTTTTAAGGAACCCGAAGGTTCATTGCCGCCCTCACATAAGCCCGCCAGCGGTCCCTATCCTGTGCAAGATTAATCCAGTCTCTATCATCATACCCCACCTCCCTCAGATCCATTTTAATATTATCCTCCCATCTACGTCTCGGCCTCCCTAAAGCTCTTTTTCCTCCGTCTCCCAACTAACACTCTATATGCATTTCTGGATTCGCCCATACGTGCTGCATGCCCTGCCCATCTCAAACGTCTGGATTTAATGTTCCTAATTATGTCAGGTGAAGAATACAATGCGTGCAGTTCTGTGTTGTGTAACTTTCTCCATTCTCTTGTAACTTCATCCCGCTTAGCCCCAAATATTTTCCTTAGCACCTTATTCTCAAACACCCTGAACCTATGTTCCTCTCTCAGAGTGAGAGTCCAAGTTTCACAACCATACAGAAGAACCGGTAATATAACTGTTTTATAAATTCTAACTTTCAGATTTTTCGACAGCAGACTGGATGATAAGAGCTTCTCAACCGAATAATAACACGCATTTCCCATATTTATTCTGCGTTTAATTTCCTCCCGAGTGTCATTTATATTTGTTACTGTTGCTCCAAGATATTTGAATTTTTCCACCTCTTCGAAGGATAAATCTCCAATTTTTATATTTCCATTTCGTACAATATTCTGGTCACGAGACATAATCATATACTTTGTCTTTTCGGGATTTACTTCAAACCGATCGCTCTACTTGCTTCAAGTAAAATTTCCGTGTTTTCCTAATCGTTTGTGTATTTTCTCCTAACATATTCACGTCATCCGCATAGACAAGAAGCTAATGTAATCCGTTCAATTCCAAACCCTTCCTGTTATCCTGAACTTTCCTAATGGCATATTCTAGAGCGAAGTTAAAAAGTAAAGGTGATAGTGCATCTCCCTGCTTTAGCCTGCAGTGAATTGGAAAAGTATCAGATAGAAACTGGCCTATACGGACTTTGCTGTATGTTTCACTGAGACACATTTTAATTAATCGAACTAGTTTCTTGGGAATACCAAATTCAATAAGAATATCATATACATACTAGGTTCAAAAAGTTCAGAATTTGTAGCATCATAGAAACAACTTTTAAACACTATTCTACAGCATTTCCTTCAAAATAGTTGCCTTCCGCAACAACTGAACGCGTGTAGAGTTCCTGGAAGCAGGCCTGGAAGCCATTTTGTGAAACCCGTCTTGGTGCTCTCGTTTTGCGATAACCTATTCAGCATTGAATCTCCGTCCTTTCAGATGACTTTTCAAAAACAGAAAGTAATCAGGTGGTGAGAGATCAATAGGTGGGTGATCCAAAGCAGTTATGTTGTGCTGGCAAGAAAATTCTTTACAATAATTGCGCGATGAGCAGGTGCATTGTCATGCATAAGGAACCAGTTGTTTTCTACCCACTTTTCTGGACG
Source organism: Periplaneta americana (assembly GCA_025594305.2). Lineage (NCBI taxonomy): Eukaryota > Metazoa > Arthropoda > Insecta > Blattodea > Blattidae > Periplaneta > Periplaneta americana. The sequence continues at coordinate 189,796,360 of JAJSOF020000005.1, forward strand.
TTTCCCTCAAGAGGCGACGGAGGGTTTCTAATTTTTCATCTTCTGGAATGAACTCATGTATGAGACCCTGAGAGTTAATAACTTTGCTTTAAGTGAGCTTAAATGCGACAGGCTCATGTTAGTAGATTTACTGGCATGAAAAGAACTCCTGCGGGACAAAATTCCGGCACATCCGGCGATGCTGATATAACCTCTGCAGTTGCGAGCGTCGTTAAATAAAACATATTTAAAATAACTTATTTTGGAAGTGTTATTTTTTATTCCGAGAGATGTTTTCGATTTCCAAGATGACTGTCGTTTAGGGACTGGGTCTAGCACCAGTTTCATTTTTGTTTAAGAAATCACCATCTTCATCACCATGTCCCCAGCAAAACACAGAACTTGATGTTTGTTTTGCTCTTGGACATAATTACAAAATGCGACAAACAAACAAAACACTATGATAAACAATTGCCTACAACTTTTTTATCAACAAACTTTAAAAATGACATCATGAATGTTACCAACAAAACAAATGTATTTGTTATATATTAATACGAAAAATGTAGTAAAATTCCGGGAACATTTTGAACTCAAACAGAGTCATAAGCCTTTTTGAAATCTATGAATAACTGATGTACTGACCCTTATACTCCCATTTTTTCTCCATTATCTGTCGAATACAAAAATCTGATCAATAGTCGATCTATTACTGAAAACCGCACTGATGATCCCCAATAATTTCATCTACGTACTGTTAATCTTCTCAAAAGATTTTATTATTATTATTATTATTATTATTATTATTATTATTATTATTATTATGGAGATAAAACACTAGGCCTACATATTTAGACCTCTGATGTTGTTTAGTTCATAATTCTGCCTTCGCAAATTTTTTAAGAATTTAGAAGTAGTGATACAAATTTGTTTATACTTTAAGGTGAGGCATTTTTCTCAAATCGGGAATTTTTTTTAGATATTTTGAGGGAAAATTGCTTTACTGAACCTGACTACACTGTTGCTGTATCCAAGTTTTCCGCGATTTTTGTTTGTTTTTAAATGCGTGTTGAAGTAGAGAACATCAATGTTTCGAGCTTATTTACAGTTGAATAACGACATATCCTTGAAATGTTACCATTAAGTCGTTCCGAAACATCAGAATATTTATACAACAGTACACATCTGAAATACCCAACAACTATACAACTTAATGCGATATCTACTGGGTGTTCAGTTCAAAATGTGTCTTGGCTCGCTGTATGCCGTCATGTGGCTAGCTGATGAGCCTAGAGAATTCAATCTTCCTACACTTCCGTAGCTCAGGTGTATAATCTAAGAGGCAGAGAAGTTGGCTAGCAAGTACGGCGTTCATTCTGAAGAGTACGTGCCGATACGTACGGTAACGCCGGTAGTGGCAGGAATGTGAACTGTTTGGAAATACGTACTGTCGGGATATGGGGAGAGGGTTAAGACGATTACTTACGTATTTGTTGACATTAACTTCGACGGTCAACATGGACACGGAGCATTTGATTTGTGTTGTGGAATGTTACCGTACGCAACCGATGATAACAAATACCCTGCTTACGACTTGCCGGCGCAAAACACAGTTCGAAAGAGGTTATGGTAGCACAAAGACCGTACAGACCGCCATCTGTTGCTACGACGTTCAAATTATACCGTACACGTTCTCAAGTTCAGATTGAAGAACGCCTTAAATAATAGGCAACTTTTCTAACATATCAGCTGAAACTCGCTTCAAATCGGTGACCCAACAACAGTGACGTCATGACACACTTTGAAATGAACACCCAGTATAGTGTATAACCTAATGAAATTATGTGCATGAGTACGTAAATGGGCAATAAGAGTTACTGCAACTTTGCTCAATCTGAAGCCAACTAAACTGTTTTACGACCCTCCATGAAATCTTTCATAAGACATAATTGTGACGTATGTGTGTTTACACCATCTGGGTGGCCAAAACAATAACTCCCAGGAGTTTCGTGTTCTGTATTAATGTCAACCGACTGGTAATTAAGGTTGGTTTATAGGCTACTGAATGTTATTAATTTAATATTCTGGTTATGCAATAAACTATGAGATTAATATCACCGGCCTAAATAAAGTAGGCAATGTGCATGAAAGCACGCAAAGCAGTCAAAGGGCCGAGCGTCGATATTTTACATAATGGTGTGTGAATTACATGAGGCGTTTCTATGCCTACCCAGATCACAATTAAGATACTTCATTTCTTTCGATAATACTTCGATAGCTTTGATGTTTCTAAATTTATCTGCTTTGCCTCTCTCATAACTTTAAAACGCTTAAAGTGGTAGGCCTATTTATCAGCTTACTTACTTACTGGCTTTTAAGGAACCCGGAGGTTCATTGCCGCCATCGGTCCATATCCTGAGCAATATTAATACAGTCCCTATCATCATATCCCACCTCACTATTTTAATATTATCCTCCCATCTACGTCTCGGCCTCCCTAAAGGTCTTTTTCCCTCCGGCCTCCCAACTAACACTCTATATGCATTTCTGGATTCGCCCATACGTGCTACATGTCCTGCCCATCTGGATTTTATGTTCCTAATTATGTCAGGTGAAGTATACAATGCTTGCAGCTCTGCGTTGTGTAACTTTCTCCATTCTCCTGTAACTTCATACCTCTTAGCCCCAAATATTTTCCTAAGAACCTTATTCTCAAACACCCTTAATCTCTGTTCCTCTCTCAAAGTGAGAGTCCAAGTTTCACAACCATACAGAACAACCGGTAATATAATTGTTTTGTAAATTCTAACTTTCAGACTTTTTGACAGCAGACTAGATGACAAAAGCTTCTCAACCGAATAATAACAGGCATTTCCCATTTTTATTCTGCGTTTAATTTCCTCCCGAGTGTCATTTAGATTTGTTACTGTTGCTCCAAGATATTTGAATTTTTCCACCTCTTCGAAGGATAAATCTCCAATTTTTATAGTTCCATTTCGTACAATATTCTGGTCACGAGACATAATCATACACTTAGTCTTTTCGGGATTTACTTCCAAACCTATCGCTCTACTTGCTTCAACAAGAATTTCCGCGTTTTCCCTAATCGTTTGTGGATTTTCTCCTAACATATTTACGTCATTAACAACCCTCTGTGTTATCCTGAACTTTCCTAATGGCATATTCTAGAGCGAAGTTAAAAAGTAAAGGTGATAGTGCATCTCCCTGCTTTAGCCCGCAGTGAATTGGAAAAACATCAGATAGAAACTGGCCTATACGGACTCTGCTGTAAGTTTCACTAAGACACATTTTAATTAATCTAACTAGTTTCTTGGGAATACCAAATTCAATAAGAATATTATATAAAACTTCTCTCTTAACCGAGTCATATGCCTTTTTGAAATCTATGAATACCTGATGTACTGTACCCTTATACTCCCATTTTTTCTCCAATATCTGTCGAATACAAAAAATCTGATCAATAGTCGATCTATTACGCCGAAAACCGCACTGATGATCCCCAATAATTTCATCTACATACGGAGTTAATCTTCTCAAAAGGATATTCGACAAAATTTTGTACGACGTCAACAAAAGTGATATTCCTTATATCAACTTACAGTTCATATTTCATCTCTATACTGAACCAAGAATTACGATCGCAAATCCTTCACAACTAAGGTTCGATTCTCAATGCTGACTGAATGACACTTGTGGAGCAGCTTAGAGAATGAAGCTGTTCCGGAGTTTACCTCTTCCCCCCAACTTCTCACATTTCATTGCATTATCACTAGGGACCGGATTTTTATGTAATTACATATTATGTTCCTTTCAACCTAATCGTATATAAATAGCAAATCTTTGCGAATCTTGTAATTACCATTAATTATATTAAAATTTGATACTACATATGTTTACATATTTGCCCCACATTACATATTATGGCTTGGTATTACATAAATCTACATATCTAGGGGTTTTATTCATTTTTACTTCTCTGAAAGAAAAAAAAACTTCTGCTGGGGAAGTTTACAATTTCAAATATACAGATTTAAAAAAGTCCTTTTACCTACCCACGAAAAGCTATATTTCGGGACGAAACATAACGTCCTTAGTTCCAGCAAGTAATAGAGGCACTCACCCTATACCGCCCACTGTAAATAAAAGTGAACAAAAGGCAACCTTTCTCATACAACTATCTTGTATTGCAAAAATCACTCAGAAAGTAGCGTTGCCTTCATGCGGTGGCTGGGACGAGGACGACATAATTTGTCTCGAACTATAATTGTTCTGCACAGGTCTTAACAAGTCGTTCCAATGCAATTTGCAACCTTAACCACTCTCTTCCTAATTCTTCCAGGGAAAACCTATATCGAGTCTGACATGAGACTTTGCTCGACCTCTTTATTTTAAATTTAGTAGACCTATACGGAAATGGAATTTTCCGAGCAATTAGAAAGTATGGTTCTCGGCTGGAATAATCCTACCCTTCTGAATAAGACAGTAATGCCACTTTTCAAACAACAGTTTGTAAACAACTATAGTTTGAGGTTTTAGTAGGTACTTGTTTCTTACAGGGAGCAGCTAAAATGCATGAGTCCCACGTCTCCTCTTATTTTCTCCTAATCCAGTAAAGCGAAACAGTGCTTGCAGTACTGTAGTGTCATTCATTTCACTCAGTTCTCTAGTTTTAGTACTTACAGTATAAAGTGCAAGCGAGTTTATCTACTGCTTTTAAGTAACTAAAATGGTCCCTGTATCTTCAACCCTAACGACAAAAATAAAATCATGGATTTGCGATGGACGAAGCTTTCACTACAGATGGAAAAATAGTAATGTGTCAAGTGTGCGGTAAAAAAGTCGGGTGCTCTATGAAATCACAACTGGAGAGTCTTACCTATCCTATACCTGCCAGATATTGATATTAAATATTTTAATGATTTTACATATTTTGGTACATATTCAGCTTATTTCTGACATAAATATGTACTTATTTCACACCTTGATATTACATAAAAATCCGGTCCCTAATTATCACTAACCATTTTACCTTACTCGTATTACCTCTTTTCTCCGATTTCATTAAGAAATAAGTGTCACAAAAGTTGCACATATTGCTTATTTAACATTCACATGTTTCGTAATAATTCAGTCCCTTTATGATGGTGCTAATGATAGACAGTTATTTTCTTAATATGCGATTTTAAAAGAGAAAAATGGAGTCATCTTAAACGCACCAACGCGACGGACGGGCGAACGGGAGGGCAGGCAAAGAGACAGGCAGAGACAGATAAAAGGAGACAGAGACAGACACACAAAGACGGACAGAGAAATACAGAGACAAACACGCATACAGGCACAAAAAGAGAAGAATAGGGATATAGATAGACAGAAACAGATATACAGGGTGTAAAAGATACAAACTGCCAAAAAATACTGGTGATAGAGCATAAATTACTGAACAAAGAAGTCTAATATATTTTTTTCTGTAACTCTCGTGGTTTTCCTAGAAAAAAAAATGTTATCTCTGAGTCTGATATTTTTGGAAATGTTTGAGTCGACAGCAATTCGGAAGGCGGTAGTCTGCTAGCGTTTGCGTCGAGAGAGACAGCTAGAGAGAGCAAGGCAGCGTACAACATTGCCACATCGTACTTCACGCGCACGTGCAATACAAATAGCGTAGGAGAGAATTTAAATTATCAAAAGACAATAATGACCTTAGCCGTTGATTACTGTAAGCATGGCACCAAACAAAACCTCTTTCCTTCACTAACAATATTCTTTGCACGTTTCTCAATCCCACAACACATGCTTGTGCAGTCGTTTCTTGCGTGTTGGCAACGTTGCAGCCAGCATCAAGATGGCCGGCAGCGTTCTGCTCATCAGCGTTTTTTAAATAATTATACACCTTAAACACTATTTTCCGCGCCTGCCTGTGCAGTACTTGTCTTTTTATAGTCTCTTCTTTAATTTATTTATCTTACACACACACAGTAAATGTTAGTAGTTTTTATTCAGTGTATTGAAACACTCACACATGAACAAACGAACTCGAGAAGTAGTTGTTACTGACTGATTCCGATTGGTTCTACTGTATAAGCTTGTGACGTCACATACCAGAAATGCTACGGCACATATAACAGCCGACCGCCTTCCGAAATGCCGTCTAGTCTAGTAGACAGACAGAGACAGACAGGCAAAGACGAACAGAGAGAGTCAGAGACAAACGGACATACAGACACAAAGAGAGAAAAATACAGACAGATAGGGTAAAGGTTGATAATATTGTGATATGAGTAATATTGTGATAGTTATTTTTACTGAGCGAGAGGAAGAGCGGTTTTTTGCGTCAACGTATTGTGACAGCGACGTGAGATTCGAACTCACGACCAGCGTCCCGCAAGAAAGCAGATCGCGCGGAGCACGGAGGAATGGCGCGCGGCGGAGAGGGGAAAGGGCCAACGCGGCGAGAGAGTGGAGCGAGAGTGCGCGCGCAACTGCTGCGTACGCAGTGAATGGGGAACGGACCTTCCCGACTCTTCGAGAAGTCCGTCGAAGTGGAGATATCCAGATAATTCTCTACACACCTGTAGAAATTTCTCGCAACTATGATTTTGCTATAAAAGAAGAAGCGCCAGCGAACTCGAGAGGTTTTCAGTTATTCAGTCAGTGAGAAAGCCAGAGCAAGGAAGCCAGTCTTGTGCACCGGAGTTCGACTCGAGTGTGCGTCCTCAACTGCGTCAGCAGCCGAAGGCCTGAGTTCGAGTGCAGTGGACCGCAGTTGGAGGGACCTGAGTTCGAGTGCAGTGGACCGCAGTTGGAGGGACCCGAGTTCGAGTACAGTGAACTGTCTCTGAAGGTCTGTGGTTCGAGATACTATGAACTCGAGTGACTGAGATAGAAGAACTGTGAACTGAGAACTGGTAGTTCTGATTTGTAAATAGTGCTTTGTAAATATTAGTTAAGATTAACAGTTCATTGTTGTGCGTAATAGTCCAAGTAAATTGTCATTGTCGTCGGTGGAGTGCTATAACGAATACTGTGTTGAGTGAAGATCCAATTGTTGACGAGAGAATTTAAGGTGAATTGTAGAAAGGAATTATTGTTGTGACGAATAAATGACATTGTTGTTACTAATAAAATTTACAGTATTAAGGGAATGTTCGTGAACAAATTTCTGCATAAAACCGGCCCTTCTCTCGCGCAGTGAAATTGTAAAAAACGTCAAAAGAATTATCACAATATTACTCTATCACAATATTACTAACCTTCACTCTATACAGGGTGTCAAACGATATAAACTGCCAAAAAATACTGGGGATAGAGCATAAATTACTGCACAGAAAGTCTAATAAAATTTTTCTGTAACTTTTATGGTTTCCCTAGAAAAAAAAAAAATCTTTTTTGTGAGTTTGATGTTTTTTGAAAATGTTAGTCGACAGGCAAAGACGGACAGAGACAAACAGGCTAAGATTGACGGAAACAGACAAAGAAAGACAAAGACAATCACACAACAGACACAGAAAATAATAAATAATAGACTGGCGCTATAAACTGTACTGGTGATAAAGCATAAATTAACTGAAGAAAATATAATAATCTGGCGCTATAGCCCGTGAAGGGCTCAGACCGACCAGCCGGCTGCTGGCCTCACGTCCACATGGCGAAGCAGAGGTGGACAATCATTTAACCAGAATGAAGGTATAGTGTGGTTAGCACGATGATTCTCCAGCCGTTGTAGCTGGCTTTCGCAACCGGATTTCGCTACCTATCGTAGCTCCCCAAGTGCATCACGATGCTGGGTGGGCATCCGTCCCATACACTGGCCGAAATTTCATGAGAAAATTTCTTTCCCCATGAGGACTCGAACCAGCGCGCATTCCGTGACGCGAATCCTAGACAGGATGCCTTAGGCCACGACGCTACGGCGCGGGACTAACTGAACAAAAAGTCTAATACAATTTTTCTGTAGCTTTTATGGTTTCCCTAGAAAAAAAATATCTGTGACTCTAATGTTTTTGGAAATGATAGTAGACCGTCATTATTTAGGGTACGTCAGTCCGCCACGTATATTACAACTGTGGTGATATCCTTGTTTACAAATCAGGGTACTCTGTTGTCTATTGTGGTGGTGTTAGCGTGTGTTGGACGGAAGATGATTGGCAATGACGTTCACATTTACTCGAACAGTAAATACTAGACTATTGTCAATCCTAAAAAAATGATATTTTAGAAATTAAAAACAAAAATAAAAGAAAGAAAATCATTACACATGATATTTAGTAGGCCGGAATGCACAGTCTATATAATTTTGTTAGTTCATATCACTTACACCCTGTATCGAGGCAGGCAGGTAGACAGATAGACAGGGAATGACACTTCGTTTTTGGTAATAGCGTCAAACTGCCGTGTCTAGGACCCCATAGAGAGGGAATTTTATTATATCTTGTCAATTGACGTCACTTGAACCCAGTTTACTAACAGCTATCAGTTGAGAAGCAGCCCTTGAGCTCATTTCATGTCAGATAACTAATAATGTTGGTAAACAGTCGCTAAATGTTCAAGAATCAATCACCATCTGTTTTATGGAACTCCAGTACCTCTGTCACAATGGCAATACATTTGATCGCTAGTAACGAACAGGGTTTCGAATTTCGAAACGCGTTACTTGTTTTTGTCTGAAACGCTTGAAAAACTTTTTATTGTTGTTTTGTGCGTACTGCAAACTCTTATGATTTAAAGGGAGTCGATCACAACATGCGGGTGTAGCATGTCAAAGTTACGGCGTTCGATGGCAGAGCTGCAAAAAGCTGCAACTGTGGAGGTCAGAATGTTTTCCGTTCATCCACTGCAGACCCGCTGAGTTCACGGCAATTAATAATGCTGAGCTTGACGATTTTATAAAATTAAGGACGACAGTGACACTAATAATAATAATAATAATAATAATAATAATAATAATAATAATAATTGTGATGATAATAGTAGTATTAATGATAATGATAATAATAATAGTGATGCTAATAGTAGTATTAATCATGATGATAATAATAATAATAATAATGATAATAATAGTGATGATAATAGTAGTATTAATGATAATGATAATAATAATAATAATAGTAGTATTAATCATATGATGTAATAATAATAATAGTGATAACAGTAATAATGATAATAATAGTGATAACAATTATAAGAATAAGTGATAATAATAATAATAATAATAATAATAATAATAATAATAATAATGACGATAATAATATTAGTGATGATAATAGTAGTATTAATCATAATGATAATATAACAATAGTAGTAGTAAATAATAATAATAATAATAATAATAGTGATAACAGTAATAATGATAATAATAATGATAATAATGACGATATAATAATAATAGTGATGGTATAAGTATTAATCATATTAATAATAACAATAGTAATAATTATAACAATAGTAATAATAATAATAATAATAGTGATAGCAGTAATAATGATAATAATAGTGATAATAATAATGATAATAATGACGATGATAAAATAATAGTGATGATAATAGTAGTATTAATCATAATGATAATAATAACAATAGTAATAATAATAATAACAATAGTAATAATAATAATAATAATAGTGATAGCAGTAATAATGATAATAATAGTGATAATAATAATGATAATAATGACGATAATAATAATAATAATAATAGTGATGGTAATAGTAGTATTAATCATAATGATAATAATAACAATAATAATAATAATAATAACAACAATAGTAATAATAATAATAGTGATAGCAGTAATAATGATAATAATAGTGATAATAATAATGATAATAATGACGATAATAATAATAATAGTGATGATAATAGTAGTATTAATCATAATGATAATAATAATAGTAATAATAATAATAGTGATAACAGTAATAATGATAATAATAGTGTAACAATTATAATGATGATAATAAGAATAATAGTGATAATGATGATAGTAACAATAGTAATAACAGTAATAATGATAATATAATAATAATAATAATAATAATAATAATAATAATAATAATGCCAGTGATAACAGTAATAATGATAGTAATAGTGTAACAATTATAAGAATAAGTGATAATAATGATAATGACGATAATAATAATGATAATACTAATAATAATCATAATAATAATAGTAATAGTGATGATAATGGATTAGATATTATGGCTTTTAAGGAACCCGGAGGTTCATTGCCGCCCTCACATAAGCCCGCTATTGGTCCCTATCCTGAGCAAGATTAATCCAGTCTCTATCATCATATCCCACCTCCCTCAAATCCATTTTAATATTATCCTCCCGTCTGCATCTCGGCCTCCACAAAGTCTTATTCCCTCTGGCCTCCCAACTAACACTCTGTATGTATTTCTGAATTCGCCCATACATGCTACATGCCTGCCCATCTCAAACGTCTGGATTTAATGTTCCTAATTATGTCAGGTGAAGAATACAATGCGTGCAGCTCTGCGTTGTGTAACTTTCTCCATTCTCCTGTAACTTCATCCTTCTTAGCCCCAAATATTTTCCTAAGAACCTTATTCTCAAACACCCTTAACCTCTGCTCCTGTCTCAAAGTGAGAGTCCAAGTTTCACAACCATACAGAACAACCGGTAATATAACTGTTTTACAAATTTTAACTTTCAACATTTTTGACAGCAGACTGGTTGATAAAAGCTTCTCAACCGAATAATAACAGGCATTTCCCATATTTATTCTGTGTTTAATTTCCTCGCGAGTGTCATTTATATTTGTTACTGTTGCTCCAAGATATTTTAATTTCCCACCTTTTCAAAGCATAAATTTCCAATTGCAAATCATCAACGAGAAGATACAATTTTATTGATAATACGAAATCAATATTATTGCGGAGATAGAGGGCTCTGATTGGTTAAAATTCAACAGATACACTCCGTTGGTGAAATGGTACATTTACGAAACAGTCGTCAAAGTGCGCCTTTATGAGCACAGTTAAATGAATGTAAAATCGTAGATAAGAACATAACAAAAAAGGTTCTGTTGGTTAAGTTTCGTAGTCACATGCAACATGCATGCTGCATATAAATCCGACCTCTAATTATCTTTAAAAGGCAAGATTTTCTGCCTACAACAATGTTGTGCTCATTTATAAAGACGTCATTAACACGGAGTGCTTGGTTTTTTCTCAGCTTGTTTCGTGACGTGCAGAAAGTCGATTATTACGCCTCCTGGTTTCATAAAGATCTTTCGTAGAAAAGACATCGTGCAGTCCACAGCTCCAAGAAATTTGTATTGAGAAAAGAGCGTAAAATGGAAAGGAAAGAAGCAAATTAATGGTATGTGCGGTGAAGATCCGTTCCTACTCTTTCTTATCAACGAATCTTTAATAGCTGCAATACAGCCAGCCTGCTATGGTATATACAACGCAGGAATGGTGAACGGGAGAAGTGTTCAGGGCAGAAGAAGATATCGGATGATAGACGACATTACTTAGTTACTGGCTTTTGAGGAACCCGGAGGTTCATTGCCGCCCTCACATAAGCCCGCCATCGGTCCCTATCCTGAGCAAGATTAATCCAGTCTCTTATCATCATATCCCACTTCCCTCAAACCAATTTTAATATTATCTTCCCATCTACGTCTCGGCCTCCCTAAAGGTCTTATTCCTTCTGACCTCGCAACTGCATTTCTGGATTCCCCCATACGTGCTACATGCCCTGCCCATCTCAAACGTCTGCATTTAATGTTGTTAATTATATCAGGTGAAGAATACAATGCTTGCAGTTCTGTGTTGTGTAACTTTCTCAATTCTCCTGTAACTTCATCCCTCTTAGCCCCAAATATTTTCCTAAGCACCTTATTCTCAAACACCCTTAACCTATGTTCCTCTCTCAAAGTGAGAGTCCAAGTTTCACAACCATACAGAACAACCGGTAATACAACTTTACTGTTTTATAAATTCTAACTTTCAGATTTTTTGACAAAAGACTAGATGATAAAAGCTTTTCAACCGAATAATAACAGGCATTTCCCATATTTATTCTGTGTTTAATTTCGTCTCGAGTATCATTTATATTTGTTACTGTTGCTCCCAGGTATTTGAATTTTTCCACCTCTTCAAAGGATAAATTTCCAATTTTTATGTTTCCATTTCGTACAATATTCTCGTCACGAGACATAATCATATACTTTGTCTTTTCGGGATTTACTTCCAAACCTATTTCTTTACTTGCTTCAAGTAAAATTCCCGTATTTTCTCTAATCGTTTGTGGATTTTATCCTAACATATTCACGTCATCCGCATAGATTAACAGCTGATGTAACCCGTTCAATTCCAAACCCTCTCTGTTATCCTGGACTTTCCTAATGGCACATTCTAGACCAAAATTAAAAAGTAAAGGTGATAGTGCATCTTCTTGCTGATAGACGACATTAAGATATGAATCATATGAGGAGGCAAAGAAGAAGGCAGAAAATAAGAAAGATTGGAGAAAGCTGGGTTTGCAGTGAAGTACCTGTCCTTGGGCAGAACAGTATGAATAAAAATGTTCATGTAACTGATTTGTTTTTTTTTTTATAATATTGGTGATTAAGTCGATGATGACACATGGTATGTAAATTTCCAATTCGGCATTTGGCTTTGTAGCTGTGAAAAATAATGAAAAAACCCAGTCGGATTGGCCAGCCACGGGGTTTAAACCCGGAATCTCCCGAATGCGAGTCTCAAACCTAACCGTCTGAGCCACCTCGCTAAGTCTTGAGTGTTACATTACATTTTATGTCATTTTAAGTACTCTCAATAATCCGGCACTCTCGCTAATCCGGCATCCCTCTGTGCAAGAAATGGCCTGATTAGCAATAGCTAGGGTATCTTACTTACGGTTTAAAAAATGTGCTATTTAGAAGAAGCCATGTCTGAACGAATCTCAATTAGGCTACTGACGTAGTGCGTTTGAATTCAGTTTTATTTCGACAGTCCCTGATGCTAGCAGGTAGAAAATTCCAGAGTCTTGGCAGGGCTATTGTGAGAGAGGACGAGTATGAGGAAGTGCGATGAGTTGGTATTGTTCGTATTGTTTCATGGCGGGAGCATGGATAAATAATAGGATGCGAAACTGCGGTCAGCACCATCTAACGGCGGGGGGCTGAAATAAGATGATCAGCGCCCAACGTCGTAGGTGGTGAACATTAGAACTATGTTCGGTACATTACCCAAAGTTCTCCATTTATCCGTTCGAGATATTGCTCGAGGAGTAGAGATGGCAGACAGAAACTTCCTAATAAGTGAACATAAAGTGATACGTGTGTGTATAAGCAGTGTATGTTAAACAGTGATGTTTATGGACGTTATAAAAATAGTGTTGTTGAATGTATTGTAAAGTAATAGTAATATAATAAATTGAACTATCTAAGTAGTTCTTGCAGACTTTTCCATTGCGCTGTACAATAAATACCCAAAGAATGCAATCCCAATTATCTAACCTTTTGCTTTATTTTTGGTCTCTGTCTGGTTATATTTTAATTGGTTAGTGTAAAATAGATCGTCTCTTTTATCTTCCTGTTGGCTCCGGTAAGAATTTTCACTATTAGATGCTGTGAGGAATAAAAATGTAAATGTTTTATTTTAAATTGGGTTAGTTTTGAATATCGATGAGGGTGGAGGGAATACTTTCTGCACAGTTTAACATTTTTGTCACCAGGTGCGCTGCTAAATGCATGGAGTAATTACTCTTTTCGCTACTTGGTGCGCTGCTAGATGTAATAACGCCCCTTCCCCAACAGGTGGCAGCAAGATCAATTTCTACAACAGCGCCTCTAATATGTGTTACGGGAAACTCAGTAAGTTTCGCATCCTATTATATATTCATCCATGGCGAGAGCGTGTGTTCAGATTATGATGGGAAGAAAGGTTAGTGAAGCGAGACGACAGGTACGAAGAAATAGAAGAGTTCAAGATTTCGAAGAGAAAGAGAAGTGACTGTAAATTTATTTTCTTATCTAGTTTAAGCCAACCTATTGCTTCCAGAGATGGGGTAATGTGATCATATTTACGAACATTGCTTACAAAACGTACACACAGATTATGAGCACGTTGAAGTTTCGTTTTGTTGTCACTGGAAAGGTCAGTCAGTAAAATGTCAGCATAGTCAAAATAGGGCAATACAAGCGTCTGAACAAGAGACTTTTTTTAAATAGGAGGCTAGATGAATATAATTTGAACTGGTAATGGAAATTACGGGGAAACGGCTGAACGGATTTTAATGAATGACTCTTCATTTTGAAGCTTGAACCCAAAGTTTTTCAGAAAAATAATAGTTTTCAGTGAAGCGTTAGTTTTCCTACATAATTTTACTATTTTCCAAAATCCATCTTTCGTCAGTTTTGAGAACTAAGTTAATTGCATTACAGGATAAAACAAAACACACACTACAATAAACAATAGGCTATTACATAAGGACCATGCCCTGCAGGATTGCTGACATATTTAAAGCTCAAAATCAATTGGTTATTAAAAATTTCAACTCTTACTAAAAATAATTTACAGGTCTGATTCTGTGGTGTGTAATTTTCTGAGTACAACTGTGTATTGGATATTAAAATCTATAAAATTTGAGGTGGTTTGATGGCATTATTACCATTAGAAATGATGCGACTCTTTTTCATTAATTATACATATTAATGCTATGTTCATGATTTGAAAGTGGGGTTATGTAAGTAGATGTAGAGAATATCTTAAATTAGATCTTCATTTCTATAATTTACTGAGTGGCGGCTCTATAGTGTATATAACTACAAAACTATAACTAAGATAATAATATTGTTATTCAAATCAAATATTTTTATAGTTATTAATCAAGTGGACTTGGGTATTTTTCATATACTTAATGGCGGTGCGGTGTAGATATTTATATGCGTCATTCTCTTCAGTATTGGCTCGAGAGAGCGCCAAAATTACAGTTCCTAAGGAAAGGCAAAAATGTATTATTTACTAATAAAATAAGAGGCGTACAATATGTTGTAGTCTCCCGATCATTTCAGCAAGATCTCTTAGCAGGATAAAATGATTTTACCCTCTACATTTCAAGCTCTACATGCAGCAGCTATACCAAGATGCTATTTTTGTTCGAAAGCTTTCAAACCTGACATTTTTTAAACTTTCAACTACAATTCACAATGACCTGAAATAGCTATTGCTTTACTCCCACATAAAAATCCCACTGATCGTCCTGACATTGTTACTTGCGTTTTCGCATTGAAACTCAAAAACTGAAGACGGATAGGTTCAAGAAAAAGTATTTGGCATAAAAAAACATTCAGAGGGAGTACATTTCATTATTATGGAAGCAAATAACTTTCAAAATGTCTGGTATTCTCACTGAAAATAAATCTGAAAAATTTTTATTTGAACATCTAATGAACTTAGTCCTATTCCGAGGCTTATTGCAGGGATTCGTAACAAGCTGTTTTTTACGGTGATGGGTTGTTGAGAAGATTAACTCCGTACGTAGATGAAATTATTGGGGATCATCAGTGCGGTTTTCGGCGTAATAGATCGACTATTGATAAGATTTTTTGTATTCGACAGATAATGGAGAAAAAATGGGAGTATAAGGTACAGTGCATTAGTTATTCATAGATTTCAAAAAGGCATATGACTCGGTTAATAGGGAAGTATTATATGATATTCTTATTGAATTTGGTATTCCCAAGAAACTAGTTCGATTAATTAAAATGTGTCTCAGTGAAACATACAGCAGAGTCCGTATAGGTCATTTTCTATCTGATGCGTTTCCAATTCACTGAGGGCTAAAGCAGGGAGATGCACTATCACCTTTACTTTTTAACTTCGCTCTAGAATATGCCATTAGGAAAGTTCAGGATAACAGGCAGGGTTTGGAATTGAACGGGTTACATCAGCTTCTTGTCTATGCGGATGACGTGAATATGTTAGGAGAAAATCCACAAACGATTAGGGAAAACGCGGAAATTTTACTTGAAGCAAGTAAAGCGATCGGTTTGGAAGTAAATCCCGAAAAGACAAAGTATATGATTAGGGGCTATGTCTCGTGACCAGAATATTGTACGAAATGGAAATATAAAAATTGGAGATTTATCCTTCGAAGAGGTGGAAAAATTCAAATATCTTGGAGCAACAGTAACAGATATAAATGACACTCGGGAGGAAATTAAACGCAGAATAAATATGGGAAATGCGTGTTATTATTCCGTTGAGAAGCTCTTATCATCCAGTCTGCTGTCCAAAAATCTGAAAGTTAGAATTTATAAAACAGTTATATTACCGGTTCTTCTGTATGGTTGTGAAACTTGGACTCTCACTCTGAGAGAGGAACATAGGTTAAGGGTGTTTGAGTATAAGGTGCTTAGGAAAATATTTGGGGCTAAGCGGGATGAAGTTACAGGAGAATGGAGAAAGTTACACAACACAGAACTGCACGCATTGTATTCTTCACCTGACATAATTAGGAACATTAAATCCAGACGTTTGAGATGGGCAGGGCATGTAGCACGTATGGGCGAATCCAGAAATGCATATAGAGTGTTAGTTGGGAGACCGGAGGGAAAAATACCTTTAGGGAGGCCGAGACGTAGATGGGAGGATAATATTAAAATGGATTTGAGAGAGGTGGGTTATGATGATAGAGACTGGATTAATCTTGCTCAGGATAGGGACAGCTGGCGGGCTTATGTGAGGGCGGCAATGAACCTTCGGGTCCCTTAAAACCATTTGTAAGTAAGTAAGTAAGTAATGAACTTAGTTTGCAGCATTTGCTGCACAAGCCACTAGTACAATATACTTCTATGCAAGTTTATGTGATTTGCATTTCTCATTTGATATTATTGACGTGAACACCAAGATTTTTTATGGAGGAACTGAAAGGAATATGACTGTAGTTACTTTAACGGGGGAAATGTCAAGTTGTTTGTCCACCACAAATACCACATGTAATAACTTGGATTCGAACCCGAGTTACCAGCCTAGAAAGGTAATATCAATAGCTGACATGCGGGCACTTAAAGGGGCTGCAGCGGGCTTGATTTAGTAGCCGAGTGCTTGGGAGTATCGTGCACTGCTACCGCCGCGCCGCGCCTGGCGATAAGGGGGAGCACGCCACTGAAACGCAATGTGTGTTTGCGCTAATGCTACATCAGAGGAGATGCCGACTATTAGTGGGGGGACGCGGCGGCTGCCTTTGATCAGTGAAGCACACGATAAACGATCAGACACGCTGATACCTCGGCTAGGCCTCCTCGCCGCTCATCACGAACCCAACCGAATAATATAAATAATAAAAACCCCGCCGTAATCCTATTCTGTACGAAGCAAGACAAGCCAGCCCGGTTTATAGCACACGTACGTTGAAATTTTACCGTGAATTGTGCGAGTGGAGTCGATATGATATTCGCGACACGCACTCATTTGATGTTTCAATTCCGTGTTTTCCTGTCCGGTCGCTTTCCTGACACCTCGTGGATTTACTGCGGCTACAGAGCGCGAACTGAATAAGTAAAATCTCAATACAAATATTTGTAACTACACTCACTACCTGCTAAATAAATACAGTAGCATACATCATTATTCTAACTAAACTAGTCGAGTTCTCATGGCCTACTTTATTTCAAAGTTCCGACCACAAACGACATTGCATGAACTCTCTGTGCCTTAGTGGTAAATATTATTTTGTGCGAGATCGTGCGTATTTGCTTTGTTTCCGCACAGAACCAATACGCGGAAAGTGTGAAATTCCACATTCAGTATTCCCAACCTAACACACAAACAATTTCCCTCTTCTTACCGCTTAAGTGACATATTCATTTTACTGCTTTAGGCTTTTAACATATTATTTTTAGAGACGTTTAACATAGTAATAATTATAAACTGGAAACTTACCACTGCAATTTCACCTAAATTGCAATGTTAATTATTGTTTTTAAATATTTGCAAAAATTAAGTAAACTCTACAACTCCACTAAAGTTACTGCATTCGTGATGCAAGTAACATTAAGGAAGCCGTGAAAAAATCAACAAGATTCCAGATGCTGATGTTATTACTGCAATATGTTATATAAATAATATTGTTAAAATATTAAAATGAAAAATAAATCATTACATAACCTTGCCGTTTCTTTTAAGTTCGCATTTATAGACTGGGAGGGGGGGGGAGACAGACGTATATCTCGGCCTGCTGGAGTATAGTAAACACAGAAAACATTTTACAGCAACAATGTTGAAGAAAGATATTTTGGTGTTCCGAAGTTGGCGTCATTAAACAGAAACCAACATGGAGATTTCATTGCAACTAATTAGAAATTCGTCTTTCAGGTATGTAATAAACGATCTTCGCACAAAATAATGTACGATACACGAGCGGTATGTTTGTTTTCATGTTCTCGGAAATTAAAAAAGCTCAACTACGTTTCGCTTTTTCAATCTTTTCTCGAACATGAAAACGTCAACATACCGCTCTTGTAACGCGTATTACTATTGCAATGCGCCTGTTTTAAATCCTTACAATTAAGCTTTCGCTCTCTACAGCTACGCTACAAACTTCCATCATGAGGCTCGTAAATCAGTCACAAACATTTCTTCAACACTCATTATTATCACAAATTGTTATTATTAGAGACAGGTAAAATATCAAATATAATTTATTTATTTATTTATTTAATCTGACAGGATTAAGGCCATAAAGCCTTCTCTTCCATCCTTCCAGATAGCACATATAAATACAAAAAAGAAATACAGACGCTGATGAAAATAATACAAATTAAATTAAAGCCCTATAGAGGGTCAACAGGGTCAAAAGAACAGTATAGAGCTCTTATTGAGCTAACACAAGAAAAAAAAGAAAGAAAAACAGAGATAGCAATGATGATAGTGATAACTGATAATGATGATGATGATAATAATAATAATAATAATAATAATAATAATAATAATAATAATAATAATAATAATAATAAGTACATTACATATTACTCGTAATTGTCAATTTTACAACAGCATAATTACAATATTTACTATTATGTCATGGGTTAAGCCGAAGTTGCGCAACCTGACAGGTGTCAACAAGCAATTTCATGAACTAGAATGTGATTTTTTAATTTAAATTTGAATTTTGATATTGTCCGACAGTCTCCGACATGGTCAGGGAGAGAGTTCTAGAGGCGTGGAATAGATATGCTGAAAGATGATGAGTAGAAGGATGTTCTGTGCAGAGGAATAGAGAGAAGGTACATGTTCCGGGTTCGAGGTAGTGAAAGGTAAACAAAACGAGATGCTAGGTAAGAGGATGTGGAAGTGCGGATGATTTTAAATAGTAATAAGTAGACTTCGTGGAATTTCCACGAGAATCGTAAGGTTTACTATGCACGCGGTATAGACTGTATGAGAAGGGGGCGTGCAACGGATGGAGTATGCCTCTGATATAAACACTGAGCAGTATACTGTGGTTACAATAAAATCTGTATCCTGCATTCAAGAAATATAATGAATGGTCATTGAAGTAGGAAATGTCTAAACATGTAAATGCACAATTATTTTATAGTGAGATGCATTAACTCTTAAAATTTAATGTAATATACTCGCATCATCCTTGAATAAGTGCATTGCAGTGAAGAGTTACGTACATTTTGAGCGACTGCAAAGTGAACCTCCTCCGATGGTCATTCAAACAGTTTTTATAATGGGAAAATGTACGTTCAACATCACACGATGTAGTAGGTGCATATTTGAAGAACGGAAAGTCACTACTTTTTAGTACACCAACTTCAGACGTCTTGTCGTGACCTGATAGCACATCATTTATAATACGAAGTTGTGAATAGGAGAATTTTTAGCAATAATGTTTCCCAACTTACATTTCACTTTTTCTGAAATTAGTGAATTGTTATTTTGGATAACGGTTTGTGATACGTTATACACTATATTAAGGGCTTCTGAGAGTTGTAGTTTAGACGATTCTAACAGGGTGATGCTTTTGGACACGATTTTAAAATTAGAATCAATGGACAGAATATCTTCCAATAGCTATTCAGAAAGCAATGAGTTTACAGCTGCAACAGCGGAAATATCTGTGCTATCCAATGCATAAATTACCTCCATTATTTTTCCGTAACATTCTGCATAATAATTAACAGCATCCAACCACGTTTTCCAAAGGGTCAAGACTGGCTGCGGGGGTAAGGGTATCCCAGGGGTAATTGTTTGGAACAGCAACACTCTCATTGTAGTATGTTTGATTGAATTATTGTCAACACAGAACAAATGTTAAGCTTTGACTATTCCAACCACAGTAATGCAAAAACAAGTGCTTACATAGGTATGTACATTAGCTTTAGCTGCTCTATTTGGACCGGTCACAACTCTTAACATGAACTGCTTATACTACGAGACCGGGAGGTCGCTCACCTCGTCTATACTACCGTACAACGGCAACCTGATTGCATGCTGCGTGTGGCAATTCAACGAAGTATAGTAATAAGTAAATAATCTAAAGTTCTAAACTATTCCTGCTAGCTGAATGGGAAGAAGAATTTTTACTATTCACGATGTGAAGAATTAAATTAAGGCCAAACACTTTTCATATTCCTTGATATTACAAATTCATGTTATTATTGTCCCATTTATAGAGTTCTTCGTAGTTACAATTGGTTGCATACTGTAACTTACGACAAACAAATATATTTCATACGAGTTCTAAACAGTTCAAGCACACCTGTGATAATTTTTTGAAAATGATATAACTTCTATTACATTGTATTGTATTAAAGTTACTGTTGTATTATGCCTTAAGATCAACGTATTTTAACTGGTTCTGCTTATGATGTGTACTGTAAGCCACTATTCATAAATGAGGCTATTCTGACTGTTATTAATCTTTACATCTTCACTTCTTTGCTGAGGGTAAAGAAAAAATTAGCAAATTATTATCATAGATCTGATCGTCATAATTACAATACAAGACAATTTTCACTTCACTGAATCTAAAGTTAGACTGGAAACAAATAAAAAGAATTTATGTCCATGGCAGTATTTATGTTTAATAGATTACCTAAGTCTGCACACACTGTTAACTATAATACATTTAAGAATGTTTTAAAACGTTGGATTATCAATCATCCCTTTTATACAGGGACATCATTTTATTTTTACTAACATTTTTAATATTAACCTGGCTATACCTTTTGATTAATGATTGAGACCCGGAAACACCGTTTGCTACCTCCTTCCACGACTGGAGTTCGATGATACTGGCGTAAAATACAAACAGATCACTTTACTAGGTACAGGAGGGATGAAAAGTAGTTCATCCATTTGCGTAAAGTAGGAAATATCGCGATTTTGAGTGTGAAAATTTTCGTGAGGTTTTGTTTAATCAAAATACAGTACAGTATTACCAGTAAGTGTTTTTACTCACAAACTGAGTTATCCATGCGAACGTATTCATTATGCAGTGTATATTATACTGTCTATAGCACATTAGCGTACGATAAGAGAATGAAGTTAAAATGAAAAATAATCATAATATGGATATTTAAACACATTTTTGAAAATGGTGGCCGTTCATTTCGAGACAGGCTTCAGTTTTTTTGTGTCTATTATCGCACTATAGACTATTGCATCTAATTCCAATTACCAGTTTCGTCCTTCATACTTAGTAACTCATGTTGAAATAATTCTGTACCTATTCTATAAAAGAGTATCTTACGTACTGTAAATTCAGTCTTCACTTCTGCCCGACCCGCACAGATAAATTTACTCAGACATGCTATCTACTGTCCGTCCAAGTGGTTATGTCGCAGGATCGTAGAAAGGGGGGAATCACGTGATAATTAATTACTTAACGAGGCTCTTTTATTTAAGTTATTTTAAATAGTTGCATAATATTACGTAGACGTACAATTAATTTATAACAGAAATTAATGTTTTCAGAAAAGAGCTAAGAAAGCCCAGCCACTAGTCTTTAAAGTGGAGCTAGCAGAAGGAGGTGGGGGAAATCGGGATGCGACGTAGGCAAACGGACGACAGTACTTGTGCGAAAATATGATTCAATATTGGACATTTTTGTCTTTGGAAAACGCGAACATATTTCTGAAACGTACTATAATCGCTAACTCAGTACTGCGGCCTTGGTTCTGTGAGGAAGACAGCTGGAACTTGGTTAGTAGAAGGGGTGGGAATGAAGTACATTCAAAAACTCAGGTACAATAAACGTTGAAGTCAAAATAAAATGATTTCCCTGTAGTATTAGTGAATACTTTGCTGTTATTACTACTACTATTATAATTATTGTTATAGCCTAGTTCATGTTTTCATGTATTTTCATTCGCTGACAAATCGCCCACCACCTCACAACTTATTCATATTAAAGAACTTTCCCACGCGGGTTGACTGTTATGATTCCAACATATCTTCACTGCTCCGTACAGGTTTTTGTGTTTTTTTATATCAGTCAATTAACATCAATGTCTAACCATTATATTTTTTGGTTTTCAAGTGGTTGAAGTCTTCAATCTCAAGAGCAGGCTCTTGACATTTCCTTGTCTTTTGTGCATGGATATTACGGAAATTTTCCTCATTAGCCACATATCAATGACGTCAGCACTTCTATCTTCAATTAATGTGCATTAATGTTATTATTTCCTGGTTGGGTGTCGCTGAATTTAATGTAGTGTTTCTTGTCTAACTTTGAAACTTGTAGCTCGATTTCAGTTTCTTGGGACTTGCACCACCACCACCATCACCACTACCATCAGCACTTTTACTGCTACACTGCTACTACCTACTGCTGCTACTACTACTACTACTACTACTACTACTACTACTACAGGGACATCATTTTATTTTCACTTCAATTTTTATTGTACCTGAGTTTTTTAATGTACTTCTCTCCCATCCCTTCTACTAATGAAGTTCAACCGTCCTGCACACAGATCCAAGACCGCATATCCAGTCACAGTAGCCTTACGGTCATAGTACACAGTACGTTCCAAAAATATGTTCGCGTTTTCCAGTGACGAAAGAGCTTTCAATATTGCATCATTTTCGCACAGGTACTGTCGTCCATTTGCCTACGTCGTATCCCGGTTTCCTCCACCAGCTTTTATTCGCCAGCTAATGGCTGGGCTGTCTTAGCTCTTTTCTGAGAACATTAATTTCTGTTAAGAATTGGACGTCTACGTAATATTATACTCATACAAATGTTTAAAATAACTTAAATAAAAGGGCCTCGTTAAGTAATTAACTGTCACGTGATTTCCTCCCTTTCTACGACCCTACGACATAACCACTTGGACGGACAGTAGATAGCATGTCTGAGTAATTTTATCTTTTCGGATCGGGCAGAAGTGAAGATTGAATTTACAGTACGTAAGGTACTCTTTTATAGAGTAGGTACAGAATTACTTCAACATCAGTTACTGGTACGAAGAACGAAACTGGTAATTGGGATTAGGTACAATAGTCTATAGTGCGATAATATGCACATTAGAACTGAAGCCTGTATCGAAATGAAGGGCCACCATTTAAAAAAAATGTGTTTAAATATCCATATTATGATTATTTTTCAATTTAACTTCATTCTCTATATTGTACGCTAATGTGCTATAGACAGTATAATATACACTGCATAATGAATACGTCCACATGGACAGCTCAGTTCGTGAGTAAAAACACTCATTGTTAATACTGTACTGTATTTTGATTAAAGAAAAATCTAATGAAAATGATCAAACTCAAAAGCACAATATTTCCTAGTTTACGTAAATGGATGAACTTCTTTTCTTCCCTCCTATACCTAGTAAAGTGATTTGTTTGTATATTACGCCAGCATCATCGAACTCCAGTCGTGGAAGGGGGTAGCAAACGGCGTTGATCCAGAGGTATAGGCAAGTTAATGTTAAAAATGTTAGTAAAAATTAAGTGATGTCCCTGTACTACTGTTATTATTACTAACAGTACTGCTATCACTATTACTGATAGTAGCAGTATCAGGTTATGATCAAGTTTTCAATGGCACAGGATTCCAGTAAAAGAGGGAGACATCCACAGACGTGTCATCATGTGGAGGACACAAATAAAGGGTGATCCGTTTGGGTATGGATAAAATAAAAACACTGTTCAGAAGAGAGAATGGTTTTTTTTTTGGAGAAAAATGAGTAAATTAAAAAAAAAATTCTTTAAAATACTCTCTGATATGTGTGGAATGCATAGTATAACATTTTGTGGGTATTTGTGCCCCTATCGGATGTTGAGTCGCCATTTTTAAACTTCCTGCGTTATGGATTTTTAAATCACACGCCCACTTTCATTGTTGTTTCCGGTAAATTAAATAAAGAAAATCTTTAAAATACTCTTTGATATGTGTGGAATGCATTGCGTAACATTTTGTGGGTATTTGTGCCCTTATCGGATGTTGAGTCGCCATTTTTAAACTTCCTGCGTTATGGATTTTTAAATCACTTGCCCACTTTCATTGTTGTTTCCGGTAAATTAAATAAAGAAAATCTTTAAAATACTCTTTGATATGTGTGGAATGCATTGCGTAACATTTTGTGGGTATTTGTGCCCTTATCGGATGTTGAGACGTCATTTTTAAACTTCCTGCGCTATGGATTTTTAAATCACACGCCCCCTTTTATCGGTTTCCAGTAACTTCACTTTTTTTTGCTACATTGCCAGACAAAAATGGATATAATTTCTGAACTATTAAAGATACATGCATGAAATTTAGAACACACATTCTTTAAACTATTAGGAAACTTTTCTCTGTAACAGAATTTTGTTAATTGATTTCATTTAAAAAATATGTCCGTTTGTTTGCAAGAAACGAAATCAGAAAATTGTTATTAAATTTTAATTGTTTATTTTACAAACGTAGGGACTAATATTAAAATTCTGTTACAGACAGTTTGTAGAACATGCTTTTGCAAATACATTGCAAAAAACTGTTTGAATGTATCTTCAAAAACACTTTAGATATAACGGTTTTAGTACAATCCTGCATTGGGTACATTTTGTTTTCAAATTTGGGCCCCCAAATAATTTTTTTTTTTCAAAATATTTATATTTGGTTGAGTTGCTACAGGTATGAGCTCTCTACATGCAAAATATTAATATTTTACACCAAATAGGAAAAAGTTAAAAAAATACCATCCTTTCCCCTTAAACATTTACTATTGAACTTCATTTGTTGAAACTTTGTGTATACAGCATTGAAAGATGAGAGATTTCTCAGAACTCTACATGACTCACATTGTGAACTCTGTATAACTCATAACGGAGATGCAATTCAGCCCATGCCCGTTATGATAATAGAGGTGTGATTTGCTGGAAAGCCTGCGTAATTTTTACCCCTAGATCAGGGGTAGGAAACTCACATTGTAAACAGACCAGTCAGCAACTGCAGCGGGAGAAGCTACGCTATCTGAGAGACGCTGTTTCCAATCCCTACCTTACATCATCAACGTTTCTGTGTTTCTATGTATAGATAATGTCTTTAACAAATCTCACACGAAGAAGTCAGGACGGATTAGATCTGGGGACTTTGGGGGCCAAACAATTGGTCCATAACGACCACACCATACAATGGAATACAATGTTCATATTGTTGTTTCGTCGAGTTGTGACAACAGAAACAACTGCAAAATATCCAAGGCATGGTTTTAGAAATAGCTGCTTCTCGACTTCCTGAAAGTTCTGTTTGACACAGAATCTATTTCTACAAAATATTTGATACCACAACATTATGGAATTGTATTTAGGTACATTATGTACACACAGTCACGTCAAAATTCTCTTTGAACTCGTTTAACACGCTCAAATTTAGCATACTAAAGAACACATTGTGTCCGCTGTTGATTTATAGTAGCCATTTAAATCATCTATGGCTTTCATTTCACATTATACATGAGCTATTCCATCTCAAATCGACCGAAATATAGAGAAAATTGACCTTACAATTTCTAAATACAATGAAACTTTTTTTTGTACGTAGAGAACTGTGATACAATGCTTTGTGCAAAGTTTGAGGCATCAGAACTTCATAGTGTTTCAATTAAAAATATTTAAATTTATCGTATTTTCATAAAATTAGCAAATTTAAACTGTTGTAGCTCCGAAACCCTTTCACCCAATGATCAAAATCATGGTTTATTTTGATGCTGAGAAATTAAAGTTTATATTGACATATAAACAGATTCTCTTACTTTTTATGGAAGTGGAGATATTTAGGTTTTTCCTCATTGAGACGCCTTTGCCAAGGAAAAAATATTTTAAAAATATATAGTTACATTCCGCATTGAAAGTACAAATAAACATATTTTTTACTGATAGTATGTTGATAAGAAAGTATTGAAAATATCAAATAAAGAAAATAAATAGTACGCGCGTGAACTAACCAGCTGACTGTGAGACGGGAGCTAGCCGAGACAAGCAAGGCCAGGAGACAAACACGTGATGTTTCTTCTAGAAGCGCATAGCTGGGCTAGCTTTATCACAAATTTTCATAAACACAGGAGTAAAATGACGCCCAACGCTCGCCTATCTTCAACTCTCGGCTAGTGCGTGCGGTACTGCGCCGTTCAAGTCCAGGCGTGTGAAAATAATGTATTTAATACCCTCGAAACTAATTGCCGAGCCACTAACCAAACAATGCCGAATCCATCTTAATAGTGCAAGGTTTTTTCTCAATATATTTTTTTTTTACATTTTTACAAATTGGCAAAAAGCCTAAAAGTAAGTAAAATCAGATTATCTGTCTCTCTGTGTACAATAAAAATAAGGATTACTTCTTATCATAACCTACCAAATGCCAGCTTCAAAATGAGCTCCGGTTCAATGTTCTGCAGTAAATGGTTTCAGAGTTCTGAGTGCTGAAAGAGGCTTGTTTTTATAAAATACGCTAAATTTGTCGCTCAACAATACGAAAACCGTTTGACTTTGGATAGTATATTTTTGAAAATGCACTCTCCTCAGCACCTTGTATAAATAAGGACAAAATTAGAGTATAAAAAATGCGAGGTTTTGTACTGATTGATTTTATATGGAATAGCCCATAGTTGATTTTCATTCTTGCCGTGTATGGAAACTACTAAGAAAAGGTTCTGACAAATCCAAAGAGATTTCATATAAATCACTAGTACGTCTAGTAATGGAATATGGTGCTGCATGTTGGGATCCTTACAGATTAGAACATATTAAGACACTGGAAAAGATTCAAAAACGGGCTCTTTTAAATGTTGTCGGAAAAATTCACCATTAAAATGGGACACACTCACGGACAGGAGAACGCGAATTCGATTATGCGCACTGTTCAAAACATACAGAGGTGAGCCTGCCTGGAAAGAAATAAAAAATAGGTTGCAGCCGCCAAATTACTCTTCAAGGAACGACCACTCATATAAATTGAGGGAAAGAAGACAGAGGACGGACACTGGAAAGTTTTCTTTTCTCAATCGTACTATCAGGGACTGGAATGCTTTACCTGCAGACTTACTAAAGGCTTTACCAACAACCAAAAATGCATTTAAAAATAGGCTTAAGGACTTTACTAATAGACGGTAATTATACACAGTATTTAAAGGGTGTAAATGATATGTTGTTATTGAAGTGTTGTATCAGTGAAGAATTATGTTGTGCCAGTGAAGTGTGTTGTGTAAGTGAAACGTGTTCCTGTCAGTGAAGCTTTATAGTTTATAGTAGCAGTGCAAAGAATTTGAACAGTGAAATGTTTTTGAAGTGTTAGTGAAATCAGGATAGAATCAGTGAAATGTGTCGTAGTTCCAGTGCAGTGAGTGAGTTGACAGCGAAATGAGTGTAATGTTGAAAGGTACTTGTGCAGATATGAACATATACTCGTGGGTTTTAGTTCGATCTTAGTTTTAAGATACAAATTAGAATATTTCAAAGTTATTTTAAGTGATCGTTTCATTTAATTTAGTATATTCCCTGTTGTTGTTATTATTATTATTATTATTATTATTATTATTATTAGTATTAGTATTAATTATTAGTAGTATTATTAATTGTATTTTTTAATTAATAAGTTTATTATTGTCATTATTGAGTGTAAGTAGTTACCACTGCCACCGGATATATACCCATTGCAGTGTGAATACATACATACATACATACATACATACATACATACATACATACATACATACATACATACATACATACATACATACATACATACATACATACATACATACATACATACATACATCTTTTAAGCGCAATATTACCAGCAAGAAATTTCTCATACTATCATGATAGCTTTATAATAATAAATTAATCTTATCCATACCCAAACGGATCAGCCTGTATAAAGAGCTGGGACGGGAAGCATCCTGCCGAAACGTTGCGTGTCCAAAATGGTGGTCCTCAATTTACAAAGGCAACGCGTTAGGACAGGAAATTAAACAGCAAGCTTAGAGCATTCCAGATGTACTCAGAAACCTGATCTTTGGTCCCCCGGTCTGACTGATACGCAGTCCCTGCTGTCAGCTGTTGGACCCATTCAACCGGCAGGAGGGATTATGGACTCCCGACAACAGGAAAACAGCTCCTATGAGTGATGACTCATCAGGAATTCCTCAGGTGATGTAATCAGAATTAAAAGATGATCCTTGACAGTGAACATCTGACCAGGGGCCAGTGCCAACAGTTCTACTCTCAAGAGTTAAGACAACCTCCTCCGACGTTGCTAAAGTTGTGAGTTCAAATAACACGGATTTTCTTCTTCTTCTTCTTCTTCTTCTTCTTCTTCTTCTTCTTCTTCTTCTTCTTCTTCTTCTTCTTCTTCTACTTTTATGAAGTCAGTATTGATCTCTGGCCTTTTGTGGGTATAAAATATGTACAGGTATAAAATATCAAACTTCTCTCCTATTTTACTTGACGGAGTACCAATAATAATAATAATACTTACTTACTTATGGCTTTTAAGGAACCCGGAGGTTCATTGCCGCCCTCAAATAAGCCCGCCATAGGTCCCTATCCTGAGCAAGATTAATCCAGTCCCTACCATCATAACCCACCTCCCTCAAAACCATTTTAATATTATCCTCCCATCTACGTCTCGGCCTCCCCAAAGATCTTATTCCCTCCGGCCTTCCAACTAACACTCTATATGCATTTCTGGATTCGCCCATACGTGCCACATGCCCTACCCATCTCAAACGTCTGGATTTAATGTTCCTAATTATGGCAGATGAAGAATACAATGCGTGCAGTTCTGTGTTGTGTAACTTTTTCCATTCTCCTGTAACTTCATCCCGCTTAGCCCCAAATATTTTCCTAAGAACCTTATTCTCAAATACCCTTATCCTATGTTCCTCTCTCAAAGTGAGAGTCCAAGTTTCACAATCATACAAAACAACCGGTAATATAACTGTTTTATAAATTCTAACTTTCAGATTTTTTGACAGCAGCCTAGAAGACAAAAGCTTCTCAACCGAATAATAACACGCATTTCCCATGTCTATCCTGCGTTTAATTTCCTCCCGAGCGTCATTTATATTTGTTACTGTTGCTCCAAGATATTTGAATTTTTCAATCTCTTCGAAGGATAAATACCAATAATAATAATAATAATAATAATAATAATAATAATAATAATAATAATAATAATAATAATAATAATAATAATAATAATAATAATAATGTTAGATAGGGAGTGTTAGTGAAATAATAATAAACACTGGTAGCAGTAATAATAATAGTACTTACTTACAAATGGCTTTTAGAGAACCCGGAGAGTCATTGCCACCCACACATAAGCTCGCCATCGGTCTCTATCCTAAGATGAATCAGTCCCTTCCGTTATATCCAACCTCACTCAAATTCATTTTAAAATTATCCTCCTCGGACTCCCCAAAGGTCTTTTTCCTTCCGGCCTCCCAACTAACACTCTATTTGCATTTCTGGATTCGCCCATACATGCTACATGCCCTGCCCATCGCAAACGTCTGGATTTAATGTTCCTAATTATGTCAGGTGAAGAATACGGTGTGTGCAGTTCTGCGTTGTGTAACTTTTCCATTCTCCTGTAACTTCATCCCTCTTAGCCCCAAATATTTTCCTAAGCACCTTAAATAGTAGTAGTAGTAGTAGTAGTAGTAGTAGTAGTAGTAGTAGTAGTAGTAGTAGTAAAGGTAAAGGTATCCCTGTCACACGCCATGAAGGCACTTGGGGGCATGAAGGTAGAGTCCCATGCTTTCCATGACCTCGGCACTAGAATGAGGTGGTGTGGTCGGCACCACGCTCTGATCGCCTTTAACCCCCGGGAAAGACCCGGTACTCAATTTTATAGGAGGCTGAGTGAACCTCGGGGCCGTTCTGGAAGCTTGGTAACGAGAAAAATCCCCTCACCACTTGCGATCGAATCCCGGACCTTCCAGTCCTTAGCCAGCTGCTCTAGCAACTGAGCATTTCGGCCGCCCGTAGTAGTAGTAGTAGTAGTAGTAGTAGTAGTAATAATAATAATAATAATAATAATAATAATAATATAATAATAATTGCATCACTATGTTAGTCAATTTTTTTGCAAGCGAGGGTCTGAGATCTAGAAGGTCGCTTTATGGTAATGCAAGGCACTCCTAAGCTACTGATAAAGTCATCTACTAATTTTGGACTGCAGCACGGTGCGGTATTATCATAACTACAGCTAATCTTTGTAAAATGCCGGTAAAATATGACCTCGACTTACAAAACCGCCGCCAAGTACAACACGGAAAGATAAACATTACATCTACAGATAACGGGAGAAATAAACACCAGAGTTATGGCTACGATCTACACGAAGATTACTTCAGATAAGTGCCACTCTATCGAGCACTTCTGTGTTATTTAAGGCTATGAGAAATAAATAAACACGGACACATCGATTTTTCATAAATCCGTAAAGAATAAAAGCGAATTAGAATAAGACAATATACTGTTAACATACAATAAATTTATTATATATTATCAACAGTAATCTCACTGGACGTTTTGATTTATCTAGAGAAAATCAAAACTCGAGTGGGATTTAATTGACTATTACACGATTAGAAGAAAGTATATAAAGATTAGAAGTAACGATAGACTCCAATACAATAAAATATTAATTGACTTACGAAAATACAACTGTCTTCAAATGTATTATTGTACCATCTCAACATTACAAATATTACGCTAGATGCATGCTAGATGGCAGTAGTGAGCAATGCCTTCTCGTCGAGAAGTTCTCGATCTATTATACACGATGGCAATGTTACTAGTCAAGAAGGCTTTGTTGATTCAGTTTCATTTTTATTAAAATGCAACATTCCACTTCAATTATCTGAATCCCAGTAATCAAAGTCACTTGACAGATGATTTTCAATAAATCTTAATATTAAACAATCTCTGATACGTGACTATCCATAATATCATATAGCAGAAGCTATAACATACCCTAACTAATATACACAAGTGTTAGAAAAGTTTTAATTAACGACGATGACATAAAAAATAAACATGAATAATTTTAAAAGGAATAATTATTGAATGTACAATTTTCAAATTTGAATGTGGTTGGTGGTTCAATTGATGTTATATTGGACGTGTGCGTAAAAGAAGTGAACTCGTTGATGTACATGGTGTATCCCTCAACTTATTCAGGTTTTCCGAATGGTGCTCTTCATATATGACCAGTGATCTTTATTAATTCTTATTCTTGAATGCCAATGCGAGTCATATTTGAAAGTACTGTGCATCGACTGGAGTGGTTTGTAATTTTCTGTTTTTTGACGTCCAGACCAGCGCAGTTTCAAATGTTGGCAAACAAAGAAACAAATGCTAGGGACGCGATAAAATTAAACAAATGCTAGGGACGCGATAAAATTAAACAAATGCTAGGGACGCGATAAAATTAAACAAATGCTGGGACGATAAAATTGCAGCCATGATTGGTTGAAATACGTCCTTTCGTACCGTTTTATTGGTCAAAAGTAGTATGACGTAGTAAGAGTGTAATAGTGAATATAAATCATGAAAGATACTTATGCTTATCGCACAGTTTCATCACTTTCCTAGCATTTGTTTGTTTTTATCACTATAGCTCGCGCAAGGAACAATTACCGAAAAACAATGGTGGCGTTGCTGTCTGTTTTGACGTGTGTATGTAGGCACGCCGAGGATACGAAAAGCAATGGTGGCGTTGCTGTCTGTTTTGACGATGGGCAAAAGGACAGGTGTGGAAGTCTTCTCTTCCAAGAAGATGAACAAATGAGGACATCGCTGTGGAAATAAAGAACGTAGCAAGAGAAAAATTTGAATCTAATTAAACGCGCAACATATGTTTACGAATGAAATAATAATACCGTGAGATACAAGACACGCATTCACATGCAATGGAACAAACTAAAGTCGTAATGTAACTATCACAACGCAAGACTGATTCTATCGATGTCATTTCTCTTCCAAATGTACTCTTGAATATCATTCAAGTTATCTCGTGACCTTTCCTGTCGCCCGCTCTTCCTTATCGCAGTGTTTCATTCGCATTCCTTCCGTCGGTATTCCGTGCTTGCGAGACCCCTAGCATTTGTTTCTTTGTTTGCCAGCATTTCAAACTGCAAATTCTTTACGGTACTATAATACATGCTTTGCGATCGTAATTTCTTTCCTGCATAGATAGTCAATTGAAAATGGCGGCTCCGTTCAAACGTTTTGGTGAAGGTAACATTAGTGAAATAGAATTTTAGTAAGTCAATTAATATTTATTTTATTGTATTAGAGTACTTTATTTCTTCTAATCTTCATATACTTTCCTCTAATCGTGTAATAGTCAATTAAACCCACTCGAGTTTTGATTTTCTCTAGATAAATCGAAACCTTTAGTGAGATTACTGTTGATAATTCAGATAACATTAATTTAAATTGTTCTGTTTCATTACAGTCTACCATATTTACAAAACAAATAATGAAATTTAATTGCATGTGTTAATGTAAAATACCTCCATTCTGGGTGATCGTCCATTTGAAAACACTAGGCCCTTCACGTTAAATTGTTTGATTCTAAAAACACATTAAATTGTTTGATCACAAAGATGTTCATGGCAAGCCTGGACGATAGATAGCCCTCACAACCTTTGACCTCCGCGTAACTAACCAGGCATTTGTGAGTAAAGAAATCGCCAGGAAGTAATAATTAACCTAAAAACTTGGTATTTTTTCACGTCTAAAAATAACTTCGAAGAATACATATGATATACGATATTCTTATTGAATTTGGTATTCCCAACAAACTAGTTCGATTAATTCAAATGTGTCTCAGTGAAACTTACAGCAGAGTCCGTATAGGTCAGTTTCTGCCACATGCGTTTCCAATTCACTGTGGGCTAAAGCAAGGAGATGCACTATCACCTTTGCTTTTTAACTTTGCTCTAGATTATGCCATTAGGAAAGTCCAAGATAACAGAGAAGGTATGGAATTGAACGGGTTACATCAGCTGATTGTCTATGCGGATGACGTGAATATGTTAGGAGAAAATCCACAAACGATTAGGGAAAACGCGGGAATTTTACTGGAAGCAAGTAAAGAGATAGGTTTGTAAGTAAATCCCGAAAAGACAAAGTATATGATTATGTCTCGTGACCAGAATATTGTACCAAATGGAAACATAAAAATTGGAAATTTATCTTTTGAAGAGGTGGAAAAATTAAAATACCTGAGAGCAACAGTAAAAAAATTAAATGATACTCGGGAGGAAATTAAACACAGAATAAATATGGGAAATGCCTGTTATTATTCGGTTGAGAAGCTTTTATCATCTGCTATCTGCTGTCAAAAAATGTTAAAGTTAGAATTTATAAAACAGTAGTTATATTAACGGTTGTTCTGTATGGTTGTGAAACGTAGACTCTCACTTTGAGAGAGGAACAGAGATTAAGAGTGTTTTAGAACAAGGTTCTTAGGAAAATAAGTTATTTGGGGCTAAGAAGGATGAAGTTACAGGAGAATGGAGAAAGTTACACAACACAGAACTGCACGCATTGTATTCTTCACCTGACATTATTAGGAGCATTAAATCCAGATGTTTGAGATGGGCAGGGCATGTTATCTTCCGAATCCAGAAATGCATATAGAGTGTTAGTTGGTGGGCCGGAGGGAAAAAGACCTTTGGGGAGGCCGAGACGTAGATGGGAAGATAATATTAAAATGGATTTGAGGGAGGTGGGATATGATGATAGAGAATGGATTGATTTTGCTCAGGATAGGGACCTATGGCGGACTTATGTGAGGGCGGCAATGAACCTCCGGGTTTCTTAAAAGCCAGTAAGTAAGTATAGCTACTACCTCTAAAAATATTTGCACGTATATCCGTAACACCCTGTCATCCATAACTGAAATCAAAGCCGTGTTCTCTGGGTATGTAACAGGAAAAATATAACTTCTATCGCAGCTGTTAAGTTTTGATTTACAATAAATTTAATGTAAAATACAATACGTTGTGCAATAAACGTTGCTCCCTGATTACAGTGTTAATGCGGTTTGATTATTTTATGTGGAAAGAAGAACAAACCGCCCGCCATGTAGCGCTAGTGAGAAGGGAATTATAATCTTCTATATAAAAGAAGCCGATCAAATTTCATGTATTGTAAGACTATTTCTAGAGGATAAAAAGAAGCGATTGTGGTTTGCTCCATGAAACGGAACACAGTTTAAATCGCGTTCACATTAAATTTACATTTTTCAGAGAACAAAAATGCTTTATTCAGCTTGAAAAAACCTGAACTCATCCTACTGAAACATTCTGAAAGCAACTGATATATTTTTTAATTTATTATAGGTTTCATTCAGCCTACTCTGCTATTCTCTACGGATACAGTCTATTAACTGCAGAACTATACTTTTACTCGAGAGTTAAAAAACGCTCTCAGTTGCATAATATTATATACAGTGTGTAAAAGAATTCGACCGACAAACTTTTCTAAGAAGCAGTAACAGACATATAATCTCAAACAAAATAGCTGCACATTGTAGGGTTCCTAAAAGATTCAGCCTACTTGTAAATCCAAAGGATCATTCGGCAATCAACAGATAAAAAAATACAGAGATAAAGAGGAAGGCAGAAAATAGGAAAGAATGGAGAAAGCTGGGTTTGCAGTGAAACAGAAAACTATGAATGAATGAATGTCAAAATACCTAAAAAAAAAAAAAGACTTATTGGAGGAGCAGAAATACTGCAACTTTCAGTCATAAAACCAGATATAAAAAGAATAATAATACAGAAGGCGAAACAAAAACAGAACAAACCAACACAAACACCGCGTGAGAATAAATACATAACATTAACATATCACAATACCAATACTTACAAAATTTGCAATTCATTTTATATTTCAGATGTGTCTAGTAATGCAGATAGTTGTGTCTTTGATTGAAATTTATAACATTATTTTATGATTTTATGACTTACAAAATTGCAACTTCATTCAGAAAACTAAAATACAAGATAGCATACAAAACAAATAACACAACACAGAAATATCTAAATAATCACACCAAACATTCAAATAAATATAATTCAACTGAGGTTTACAAACTAAAATGCAATAGTTATCCACCTTTTTACATAGGACAGACAGGAAGAACCTTTCAAACAAGATATAATGAACACATTAAAGCTATAAGCAAACCATATATCACATCAAATTACGCAGAACATATTATCAATAATAATAATAATAATAATAATAATAATAATAATAATTCTTTATTTATACTGGCAGAGTTAAGGTCTTACACTCTACCAGGTCACAAAGTATACAAGCAGTTAAAATTTAACAAAAAGTTACAGAATACTAATATATTAAAAATAAATAATGATAATCTATACTAATAATAAATCTGTAGCCGAAATGTTTCTGGTAATTTTCGATTTTCCAAAAATAATTGGTCCTAACATATATAATTAACCACCCTGAAACCGAAAATCGCTTTTTTGAAATTTTTGTTTGTATGTCTGTCTGTCTGTCTGTATGTTAGTTACCTTTTCACGCGATAATGGCTGAACGGATTTCGATGAAAATTGGAATATAAATTAAGTTCGTTGTAACTTAGATTTTAGCCTATATGGCATTCAAAATACATTATTTAAAAGGGGGGTTATAAGGGGGCCTGAATTAAATAAATGGAAACATCTCGCTTATTATTGATTTTTGTGAAAAATGTTACATAACAAAAGTTTCTTTAAAAATCATTTCCGATAAGTTTTATTCTTTGACAAATTTTGATAGGACTGATATTTAATGAGATAAATGAGTTTTAAAATTAACTGCCATCTAAGGCCGTGTAATGAATTAAAAAACAAATGACTTCGTCTATAAGGGGCCTTGGACAGCAACAATAGAAAGCTATGAAAGATAGCCTACAGATAATGTTTCTGTGTTTGTATGAAGTAATATCGGAAGCTAAATTAACCGATTTTTATAATTAATTATTAATTCACCATTGGAAAGTGTAGTTTCTCTAGATGGACATAATGCTATAATGTTATTACAGTAACGTCTGAGTGAATCGAGGACAGGTAAGATTAAAATAGATTCTTATGAACAGAAAACTTGATAGGCTATTCTGTACATTCGTTTCTTGTATTTCCTAAAATAATTTTTATGACCAAATGAGTGGTCTCTGGATCAAAATGATCGTATTTTAATTACGCAAATACAATTTAAATTAAGTAACATAATAAACGATTTATCCTTATATCAAACATGAATGTTCCCTGGATCAAATGTCCTATTTTAATTATATTTATTTCTAACGGGTGCAGCGGAGCGCACGGGTACGGCTAGTAGCATAATAAATCGACACTAAACAACATGAAAATAATACAAAAGTAGAAAAAAAAAAAAAATACATTGAAATATAGTAAAAGCAACTCATTTAGTACAAATATTTAATATGAAGAACGTAAGGAAGAATATAACAAAATGGAATGTAATAAAATAATTTACTTACTTACTTACATACTTACAAATGGCTTTTAAGGAACCCGAAGGTTCATTGCCGCCCTCACATAAGCCCGCCAGCGGTCCCTATCCTGTGCAAGATTAATCCAGTCTCTATCATCACACCCCACCTCCCTCAAATGCATTTTAATATTATCCTCCCATCTACGTCTCGGCCTCCCTAAAGGTCTTTTTCCTCCGGTCTCCCAACTAACACTCTATATGCATTTCTGGATTCGCCCATACGTGCTACATGCCCTGCCCATCTCAAACGTCTGGATTTAATGTTCCTAATTATGTCAGGTGAAGAATACAATGCGTGCAGTTCTGTGTTGTGTAAATTTCTCCATTCTCCTGTAACTTCATCCCGCTTAGCCCCAAATATTTTCCTTAGCCCCAAATATTTTCCTTAGCACCTTATTCTCAAACACCCTGAACCTATGTTCTTCTCTCAGAGTGAGAGTCATTTAGTTTCACAATAAAAAAAAAAAGAACAATTAAATAAAATTGACAATAAAAAGGGTAATAATAACTCTTTTATAAAAAGGGGAAAGGAAGAAAAATTAAAAATTTCAGGTTTTTCGACAGCAGACTGGATGATAAGAGCTTCTCAACCGAATAATAACAGGCATTTCCCATATTTATTCTGTGTTTAATTTCCTCCTGAGTGTCATTTATATTTGTTACTGTTGCTCGTAATAAAAAAAAAATAAAAAAATAAAAAAAAAAAATAAAAGAAAATACGAAAATTAAATAAAATTGACAATAAAAAGGGTATGATAATAAATTCATCTGGTGATTAAGAGAATAAAAAGGGGAAAGGAAGAAAAAAGATAAAAATTTGCGCAGTCGGTAATCATGACTATAATAATATAAGTTAGAAACAGATGTGGAAATTCTACTCATCACACCAAAAAGTCCACAGTTAAACAACTTAGAACAATACGAAATATTCAAACATACAATAACACACCCAGAACATATACTTAATACACAATTACAGTTTAATAACCACACATTATTCTATATCATGATACATAGCACACAAACAACCATCCCCACCATAGGAGCAACACACCTTCACCCCTACAAATGGCAGAATGCAAGATCAAGGAACAACAGTAGAACGTAAGACACTGAAGATGACGCAGCACCTGCGTCGAAACGTACACAACCTTTTTTAAAAATTTTAACACTTTTAACGTGTCGTTAAACAATTTTAAGCTTTTTAAACAAAGCGTTAACGTGAACCCGAATCAATAAAAAGAAACTGCAGGATTAAAAAATAAACACATTCATTCCAGTGACTCGACTGACTGTAGTCTATATTCTGCGGTTTACGCAACGCTACCCAATAATCATTTCCTCTGTTTGCAAAAGTACCTATTTTTTTCCCGGTCCCAATCCGTGTATTTCTTACACTCCTTTCTTTCAATTCCTTCCCTATTATTACTTCTCTGCAAATGGGACACTTCTGAATCAGAATTTCAGCTCATTTCAACAACGAATTCCGGCAGAAATTCGGAGCATCTCTCACGCAATAAACGTCTGCATAGCAGCGATCCCATCACTGGTTTTCCTAACATAGATAAACAGCAAATAACTGGAGAAGATTTAGTTATATTCAAGGCTTTAAATATAGTGTTTGCTGATGATCAGGCTATATTTACAACTACAGAAGATGACCTCCAACGAGCTTTATTTAAACTGAACTGCATCGCCAAAGAATATGATCTTCAGATATCTACTAAAAAGACTAAAGTGATGGGTTTTAGGGAACAACGCCATTAAGAACAAAAATAATTATTAATAATGAAATCATAGAGCAAGTGAACTGTTTTAATTACCTAGGCTGCATGATATCATATGAACAAATTAACGACATAGATAGGAAGCTCTCTAAATTCCAGCAGTTAATTGGCACGATAAAAAGAACACTAAAGAAGAAAGTTAAGACTGACACAATTTTAAAATTTTACAAAACAATGGCGATTCCAACATTAACCTATGGATCCGAAACATGGTGTATGACAACTCAACAAATGAAGAGAATAGAAGCAGCTGAAATGAGACTGCTAAGGCCAATAGCAGGATATAGCTTATTGGACCACAAGCGAAATGAAGACATACGACAGGAACTAAATATGCTAAATATTACAGAAACTATCACAGAATATAGGAATAAATGGCATGAACATATATGTAGGATGGAACCAACTCGCATTCCATACCGACTACACCATTATAAACCCCAAGGGAGAAGACGAATCGGACGCCCTAGAAAACGCTGGAAAGACCAATTTTAATATTGCTATGGAGACGAAACGGGCCAATGGGCCCAAATCGTATTGTTGTTGATGATGATGAAATATAGTGCCGTTACCATTGTAATGTGTAGGCTATGGAAGAGCGCGATGCCACGTTAAGGGTGTGTCAGAGTGTATCCTTATAGGATAACGTGGGAAAAACCCAAAAATAAGCTTCGGGTAAACCCAGCAAGTCTATGGGAAACCCCCAAAAGAAAAGAAAGGGTGAGTGTAGACGAAACATGAAAAGAATCACAACGCGAAAATACGGTTACTTAGTTCCTAATGAGGTACCTACGTTAAGATCCTCTTAAATTCTGCCAGTAAGGTAGCCCCAGTTCTAAATGAGGAAGAGTGTATTTTACTTTCAATGACGAGATTATTGAAAATACCAAACTGAATATGCCTACTCGAATCTGGCGGTCTGGTAACTCAGTTGCTAGAGCATCTAAGTACGATCTAGAAGGTTCCAGGTTCAATCCCAAGTGGTGGCGGGATTATTCTCATTGCCAAAATGTCCAGAGCGATCCTGAGGTTGCCTCAGCCTCCGGATCTTTCGCTGGGGTAAAAGGCGGTTTCTACTGGGTGTTCATTTCAAAGTGTATCATGACGTCACTGTTGTGAGTCAGCGATTTGAAGCGAGTTCAGCTTTTATGTCAGAGAAGTTGCCTATTAATCAAGTCGTTCAATCTGAACTTGAGAACGTGTACGGTATAACTTGAACGTCGTAGCAACAGATGGCGGTCTGTACGGTCTGTGTGATACCATATCCTCTTTCAAACTGTGTTTTGCGCGGGCAAGTCGTACGCAGGGTATTTGTTATCGATACCACAACACAAATCAAATGCTCCGTGTCCATGTTGACCGTCGTAGTTAATGTCAACAAATACGTAATAAATCATCTTAACCCTCTCCCCATATCCTGACAGTAAGAAAAAACCCACCTCAGTACATGTTTCCAAACAGTTCACATTCCTGCCACTACCGGCGTTGCCGTACATTTCAGTAAGTACCGTTCAGAATGAACGCCGTACTTGCTAGGCAACTGTTCTGACACATAATACATCTCTGCGGAAGTGTAGGAAGATTGAATTCTCTAGGCTCAAC
This sequence comes from Periplaneta americana, assembly GCA_025594305.2. Lineage (NCBI taxonomy): Eukaryota > Metazoa > Arthropoda > Insecta > Blattodea > Blattidae > Periplaneta > Periplaneta americana. Next base: position 189,836,780 of record JAJSOF020000005.1, read on the forward strand.
GACTAGCCATATGACGGCATACAGCGAGCTATGACATGCTTTGAACTGAACACCCAGTAGTGACAAGGTTAAGGAAGCATTGGAGTTATGCCTCCATGCCTTCCAAGCGCCTTTATGGTAGATGTCTTTACCTACTTCAGTTTGGAGGAAACGACCAGCAAATTTTGCCTGCAGTGGACTCAGCTGTTCTTTTACGTTTCTTTACAAAAATATGTTAATCTGGATAGGCCTAGCATGACAAAAAAATTAATAGACGAGTACAATAAATGGGGTTCAACATTGAGTTTTGAAGAAAAAAAGGCATTAATTAATTGGTTCCCGTAAACAAGGTTTCATTATACAGGGTGTAGCTGAATAGCATTTCCTAATTTTCTGATGTGATAGAGGACATGCAAATAAACATTTTTTTCTTAATAAAGTAGTGTCCGGAAATGCTTTGTATAAAAGACACAGCTCATCACTCACTTTATGGCTGCATTTATGTTTCAGCTGTTCTTGTTACCATGGAAATAATAATGACGTTAGTTTGTTGTTGTAGGCCTATGTCACAAATAATCGTCTGTGAGATCTGTTTATTTAACTTCATGGTATTAAAATGCGTTCGTACAGCTGAAATCACGGATGGTTTGAAATTGATTTTCGAACCGATCATGCGCATTAGGTAAAGTTGGGACAGTTTGCAAACAGTTCTCAAACCATCACAAACTTGCTGTACGAACAAACCTAATATTGTTATAGCAATCACTTTCTTCATAGACCAGGATATCAAACTACCCATAATTATAAATTTTATGTTATTTCTTTATTAATTTTTTTATAATGTTGTCGTACAAAAATAACGTATGAAACAGTTTGTAATGTTAAACAGTCATTGCACTCGTCAAAATTAGAAAACTCGGTTCGCTCGTTTCCTGAACATTGACTCGTCCAGTAAAGTGTAACATTATAACCTAAAAAAGTAAAGAATTAAACCATGAGGCACAGAGTTCACATTACACTTCTGTTTCCATGGCAACACGAATTACATCAGAGTTAAAGAAAACCTTCATGTTAAAATGTTTAAATTTTTTTATGCTCGACCATGCCGAAATGTAGTAATTATACACCTGGTAGTAGCCCTTTAATGCACCTCATTAAAGTATATCTATTCATTATAGTTCAGTTGTTCAGCCAATGAGAAAACACCATTGTACCATTATAAAACCGCAAGTATCGATTATTCTCGGATATGCAATCGAAAGACAATTAGCGAAACGTCACGGAGGTTGGAAATCCAATACTGTCGCAGAAGGTTATGTTCTGTTACTATAATCATTAGCGTTAATTGTAAATAATATTCAAATAAATTGAATTTGTCATCTCGTTTTTCAATTCTAAATCAATTTCCAGGTTATATCAATATTAATGTTCATGTTATTCTCTAGATTATATCAAGGTCAATGACATTCGTCCCTCGGAAAAAAAAAGTACTTTCGCGTCTGCGCACATCTCACAATTTAGAAGGTCAGTTCCGCTCTTCACTTAGATAACCAATAACATGAATACTTATGAATAATTTCAAGTTAGAAATATGATCGAGCATAAAAAGTCGTATGAAACTTGCCTATAATGGTAATTAAGACGCTCGTATGAAAATTATGAAACTCGCTTGCGCTCGTTTCATAAACAAACATACTCGCGTCTTAATTACTACCATTATAGGCTCGTTGCATAATGTACTATTCTCTTTGTAGGTCGATTTCATGTCAAAATAATTGTGAACAGTAATCGTGAAATAATAAATTAATTGAAATGTTTCCAATACCGTACAAGTAGGTGTATTTTTTCAACAGTCAATCAATTTTTATATATTTCACTAACAATGAAGAATATTCGAGCTACAGTTCGTTAGAAAAATACAAGTTAATACTTTTCAAGAACTCTTACTTGTAAATTATTACTCGACATTTTTCTGCAATATAGACTCCCCTCATTTATTGCCGGCTGGTGGGATTTCTACGCCGACTGTACCTGCTTCCAAGCGTGCGAGCAGCTGGTACACACGTCACCTTGTTCTCGCTGGGTTACTTGCAAGGTCCTGCCTGCATTCAAAAAGAAGGCTTATCTCCATCGTCAGAAGAAAAACACTTTTGTCCAAATGCCGACAACGCAAAGCTTTTAAATTCTCTTCACTAATTAGTATCCAGAATATATACGGAGAAGCTTCATATTGCATTGCATACTGTTCAAAACTAAGTTTCCATAGCCTGTGACAGGGCTGTCCACCGGCATTACGCCAATGGCCTTGTCATTTGTTCGGTATCCATCATGTGAGGTCTTCAACAGAGTTTCATTTCCCTGTTACCTATATTAGCTTTTCTCATAAAAAGGTAAAGGTATCCCAGTAACATGCCATGAAGGCATTTGGGGGGCATGGAGGTAGAGCTCCATGCTTTCCATGACCTCGGCACAAGAATGAGGTGGTGTGGTCGGCACCACGCTCTGACCGCCTTTTACCCCCGGGAAAGACCCGGTACTCAATTTTATAGGAGGCTGAGTGAACCTCGGGGCCGTTCTGAGAAAAAATCCTGTCACCACCTGGGATCGAACCCCGGACCTTCCAGTCCGCAGCCAGCTGCTCTACCAACTGAGCTACCCGGCCGCCTAGCTTTTCTCATAACATGGTTAAAATTAAAGGCCAGGATTCTATGCATAAACAAAGTCTGAAATATGCATAATAAAACAATAAATACGTAAAAGAGAATTTGTTGTAGTGTTTGCTATGTTTCTAAAAAACGAAATCTGAATTATTTGCCAGGTAGGTATTAGTTTTTTTTATTTACATTAATGTTCAATGTACATAGTTTATTTTCTGTTTACTTTACTTTTTCTGGTTTCAAAACAACTAACTACTTCGGGGGTCTAGTAGCTAGACGCTGGACTTGTAATCCTATGAACTCGGATTCAATTCCCGGCGTAACCCAAATTTATAGCTCGTGTTGAGCAAGCCGGTGATCCGGGCAAAAGAAGTTTCTCCGGCAGCTCCGACACCATTGTGGCATCCCAACAAATCTCCATCATAATCTCATCTCATCGCGGGTGTAGCGTAGACCAGCCTACTATGGTGCACCCTGGACAACGACTCTGTTGGTAAATTGGCTTACACAACTTGCATAATATGCGTGAAATAAAAACAGTTAAGTACCCAACATTAGCCCCCCTCAAAAAAAAAAATCAAGGTTCTCTGTTATACACTTAGGCCTACTTACTTACTAGCTTTTAACGAACCCGGAGGTTCATTGCCGCCCTCACATAAGCCCGCCATTGGTCCCTATCCTGACCAAGATTAATCCATTCTCTATCACCATATCCCACCTCCCTCAAATCCATTTTAATATTATCTTCCCATCTACGTCTCGGCCTCCCTAAAGGTCTTTTTCCCTCCGGCCTCCCAACTAACACTCTATATGCATTTCTGGATTCGCCCATACGTGCTACATGCCCTGTCCATCTCAAACGTCTGGATTTAATGTTCCTAATTATGTCAGGTGAAGAATACAATGCGTGCAGTTCTGTGTTGTGTAACTTTCTCCATTCTCCTGTAACTTCATCACTCTTATCCCCAAATATTTTCCTAAGCACCTTATTCTCAAACACCCTTAACCTTTGTTCCTCTCTCAAAGTGAGAGTCCAAGTTTCACAACCATAAAGAACAACCGGTAATAATAACTGTTTTATAAATTCTAACTTTCAGATTTTTGACAACAGACTGGATGATAAAAGCTTCTCAACCGAATAATAACAGACATTTCCCATATTTATTCTGTGTTTAATTTCCTCCCGAGTATCATTTATATTTGTTACTGTTGCTCCAAGGTATTTGAATTTTTCCACCTCTTCAAAGGATAAATTTCCAATTTTTATGTTTCCATTTCGTACAATATTCTCGTCACGAGACATAATCATATACTTTGTCTTTTCGGGATTTACTTCCAAATCTATTTCTTTACTTGCTTCAAGTAAAATTCCCGTGTTTTCCCTAATCGTTTGTGGATTTTCTCCTAACATATTCACGTCATCCGCATAGATAAGCAGCTGATGTAACCAGTTCAATTTCAAACCCTCTCTGTTATCCTGGACTTTCCTAATGGCATATTCTAGAGCAAAGTTAAAAAGTAGAAGGTAACAGTGCATCTCCTTGCTTTAGCCCACAGTGAATTGGAAACGCATCTGACAGAAACTGACCTATACGAACTCTGCTGTACGTTTCACTGAGCCACATTTTAATTAATCGAACTAGTTTCTTGGGAATACCAAATTCAATAAGAATATCATATAAAACTTCTCTCTTAACCGAGTCATATGCCTTTTTGAAATCTATGAATACCTGATGCACTGTACCCTTATACTCCCATTTTTTTCTCCATTATCTGTCGAATACAAAATATCTGATCAATAGTCTATCTATACACTACTACTCCTACCCGCCATTATAATTTTACCTATCAAATTTATATTAATTGCATCAATTTCGTGCCATAACCAATTTAGTCCTAAACTGCTTACATCATTTATCCATTTAGACTTAGTTTTCGTGGTCTGTAGGAATCTTAAATATCTTTTCAAAATTTCATTTTCTTCTTTCTCTACAATATAACACAAAAATTTAATTTTTCTCTGGAAATATAGGATGCAGAACGGCCAATATGAGACTGTATGTATGGGTCTGTACCGAGACCCTCGAAAAGCCAGCGAGCCAAATATCGGAAAGGCTCAAAAGGAGTTAACTGATGGGGTCATACCAGCAAGCCATTTGTGCAACTTCTTTGTTTCTCTGTCTCTAGATGTGGGAAGGTTCGGTCGAAGAATGAATGCCACTTTATTTTGCGGGTAGCCTCATACTTACAATATGTTGCGCTATTCTGGATTTGTCAATGGACCACTGTCTTGAGTTGTGGCTACTTAGGTTCCTTTAAACTTGCCGACAGTGGTCTGCTTGTCTCACCTATGCAGTCACACGGGATATTGCACACAGAGTCCCTTGTGTCCATGAGATTCGGTTACACTTCGTTGCTAGAGACAACTTGGCGGCCGAGCATGCTTGGTTTGAAAAGAGTTCTGTTCCAGAATTCTATACAATTTTATTTAATTATTCAGATGTATAAGCAAGTAAAGAGATAGGTTTGGAAGTAAATCCCGAAAAGACAAAATATATGATTGTCTCGTGACGGGAATATTGTACGAAATGGAAATATAAAAATTAGAAATTTATCTTTTGAAGAGGTGGAGAAGTTCAAATATCTTGGAGCAATAGTAACAAATATAAATGATACTCGGGAGGAAATTAAACACAGAATAAATATGGGAAATGCCTGTTATTATTCGGTTGAGAAGCTTTTATCATCCAGTCTGCTGTCAAAAAATCTGAAAGTTAGAATTTATAAAACAGTTATATTACCGGTTGTTCTTTATGATTGTGAAACTTGGACTCTCACTTTGAGAGAGGAACAGAGGTTAAGGGTGTTTGAGAATAAGGTGCTTAGGAAAATATTTGGGACTAAGAGGGATGAAGTTACAGGAGAATGGAGAAAGTTACACAACACAGAACTGCACGCATTGTATTCTTCACCTGACATAATTAGGAACATTAAATCCAGACGTTTGAGATGGGCAGGGCATGTAGCACGTATGGGCGGATCCAGAAATGCATATAGAGTGTTAGTTGGGAGGCCGGAGGAAAAAAGACCTTTTGGGAGACCGAGACATAGATGGGAAGATAATATTAAAATGGATTTGAGTTAGGTGGGATATGAGGATAGAGAATGGATTAATCTTGCTCAGGATAGGGACCAATGGCGGGTTTATGTGAGGGCGGCAATGAACCTCCGGGTTCCTTAAAAGCCAGTAAGTAAGTAAGTAAGTAAGTATTCAGATGTATCCTTGATGTACGAAATTGCGCTGATGTCGAGGATTTCAGCAGAAGATTTGTCACTGATGTGTGTTTTGTTGTCAGCAGTGTCATTATTTTTTGACGTAGGGCTACACTCTGCCAGGTTAAATAAAGCCATTATTATTATTATTATTATTATTATTATTATTATTATTATTATTATTATTACACTCATAAGGATGGGGAGGGGATAACTTGGAATTGACTGTCACATAAAATGTAATTCCCATTGTTTTCTTTCTATTCCCCTTGTTCTCCTTGTCTCCCTTTTGTTCTCTTATATTCCCTTTCTCCTTGTATTCCATTGCTGTAATGAAATAATGAAATCAGACAAGCACATCAAGCTCATTGTAACAACCCGAACTTCTTTTCACTCCATTTTGACGTACAGCTATGTCTTTCTCCTCATTATTCATCATTCCTTACAAGAGGACTCCGCATACAAAAAACAACATAAAATCCTTCCGTGCCCAACCTCTGATTGCTCCTATGTTTGCACCGGAAATTGAGGCATGCATCGCCAAGTGTTGAGCAATTACAGATGACATGACGTATTAGGTAATTATTTTAAACAACCTAACAAAGCATTGAATGCGTGTGGGATTTTTACAAGAATGTACAGTAGTGGCAAAAAAAACCGGACCGACTCTTGTAGCTGATTTCAGAGTCACAGATTCAAATTTTGCTAGTCACAAAACACATCCATCTTGTATAATTAATTGTAATAATGAAATTTATTGCATTTGTTCTATTCTTACCGTCTTTGTTTCCTTCAGTGCCTCAAACTTATAGACGAAAAAACTTTGAGAGTTTTATTTTCATCTGGCATCAATATTACACTTCTACCTCTATAACATAATTGTGTATTTTTACATTAAATAGCAGTATATACCTCTGGCTTCACTATCCATATTGAAATTACCACAGTTTGACACAATACACAGCACAGGATTCTTTTGTATCAGTTACAAGGGTCGGTCCGGTTTTTTTTGCCACTGCTGTACTTAAATGGAGTGTACACGTCGGGTAATGAACTACTAGGATGTTATATTATTTGAGCTCTGAATTACCGGTACCGACAATATGCTCAACCATTATAGCCTACACTACCACTAGAAATGGTTGATTTTCGCAGTCACGATAAATGTGAAATGTGCCCACATTCTGTCAAAATAAGTAATTTATGTAAAGAAAAACGTATTAAATATATTATTGTAGTATTTAAGACCTCAACTGGATCCTGTAAGAATTTCAATTTTGCCTGTTTCCTTCTTTCTACTACCATGCAACAATCTTCATCAAACCACGGTTTCTTTTTCTTAGTTTCATAATAACCTATGCTCTGTTCAGCTGCAGTTTTGATATTATCTCGGATTGGGAAAACATGGGAATTTTACTGGAAACAAGTAAAGAGATAGGTTTGGAAGTAAATCCCGAAAAGACAAAGTATATGATTATGTCTCGTGACGAGAATATTGTACGAAATGCAAATATAAAACTTGGAAATTTATGTTTTGAAGAAGTGGAGAAGTTCAAATATCTGGGAGCAACAGTAACAAATATAAATGATAGTCGGGAGGAAATTAAACACAGAATAAATATGGGAAATGCCTGTTATTATTCGGTTGGGAAACTTTTATCATCCAGTCTGCTGTCGAAAAATCAGAAAGTTAGAATTTATAAAACAGTTATATTACCGGTTGTTCTGTATGGTTGTGAAACTTGAACTCTCACTTTGAGAGAGGAACAGAGATTAAGGGTGTTTGAGAATAAGGTGCTTAGGAAAATATTTGGGGCTAAGAGGGATGAAGTTACAGGAGAATGGAGAAAGTTACACAACACAGAACTGCACGCATTGTATTCTTCATCTGACATAATTAGGAACAATAAATCCAGACGTTTGAGATGGGCAGGGCATGTAGCACGTATGGGCGAATCGAGAAATGCATATAGAGTGTTAGTTGGGAGACGGAGGAAAAAAGACCTTTAGGGAGGCCGAGACGTAGGTGGGAAGATAATATTAAAATGGATTTGAGGGAGGTGGGATATGATGATAGAGAATGGATTAATCTTGCTCAGGATAGGGACCAATGGCGGACTTATGTGAGGGCGGCAATGAACCTCCGGGTTCTTTAAAAGCCAGTAAGTAAGTAAGTATTTAAGACCCGATAAAATGCCAAATTGAGTATAACATGCGAAATGTACATATGTGTTTCTGAGAAATAAGAGTGAAATTACATTTTATGAGACAATTTTTGTCTTTTTGTAAAAAATAAAAATCAAACATATTTTTAAATCTGTAAGCGAGATTTTCAACCTAACAGTGGTTCCTCAAATCAGTACATTAAACTCTAAAAAAACGTTGGCTACTAAGACAAGAATTTCATGTTTTATTACTGTAGACTCTGAAAATCTGATTAGTGTATCGTTTCAATTATTTTCATATTTAATAACAATCTCATTAGAGATAATTCAGAGGCTGATTGCCTGCAATTAATGTAATTTCCACTCTTCGCAAATGCAGCTATTCAGTCCGCCTGGTCGCCTAGCAACAGCGTGGATGCAGAACGATTTTCAGTCAGTTCAGTTTGTCGCAGACAGGCAAAACAGATTAATAACGTTACAATTTGTTCCATGTTAAATTTCAATGAGTGTCTTTAAATGAAATAAAATTATTTTTGTTTTGGTGATTTGATTTTAAATACATAACGGCCTCTATATGTGTGCACTTCCATATCTTTTGAGATGTTTTTTAGTATTCACCATTTCACTGTAATGTTAGGCCTATATGTTCCTTTACTTTCTTAACTTTTTATTATTTTCAAGATTTTATCACAGTCTACTATATACAGTCACGAAGCTTGAGTTTTGAGGGTGCTAGAAACAATAGACTGTGACGGTACTATTTTGCATTGCCTATAATGAGGCGATATTAGCGATCCTAGTGGTGAGCAACTATCTAATGTTTGCATATTTACTACGTATTGAGCTTCGCGACTGTATATACTAGACTGTGATTTTTATCTAGAAAATATAGAAAATGCACCTGTTAACACATCGAAGACTGAATTTCTACTACAAAACTTTCTGTAGTAATGTCACGAGAGGTCTGAGATTTGAGCGAAGCGAGTGGATTTAACTGGGAAATCTCAGACCTCGAGTGACATTTATTAGGACTATTTCGTGAATAAAATAAAAATGTAAACAATATATCCTAAAATTCGATCACAAAATGTTAATAATTGTATATTAACGAATACTTAACCTATTCAGATATTGTGAAATTGAAATAGATGAATATCGATTACTGCAATAAAGAAATTCGATGTTATTATTCAGTAATGCCAATTGCGAAAAAAGAAATACAGGTTTAACAATGTTAATTACATGTACTGCACTTTTCTCTTATTATTACAACATAAATACATTTTCATTATCTGCTGAAATCATAATTTAACTTAACAGTAACAGTGGGGACAGCTACATATCAATGCTTATGTATTCACAGCGAGACATGTTGCTACACAGTGAAGCCATCTCTGTATAGATAGGCCTAATTAAAACACGAATTTTATTACGCCATACGGAAGGCAGTTTGATCAAAGACATTATTTCTATGCAAGGTCTTTGGATTTGATATGCGATGATGTTACATAAATTTGAACATCTGACTTTCTATTAATTGTTTAATTTCATTCACAAAATACAAATTTTATAGGCTACAATTATAGGTTAAGTTACCTGTGGGAGCAGGACCAATTTCAGCTGTCTTTATTTCGACTGTTACAATCAGTGCTACACGAAAGCATTTTTTATAGCTCGACAAACGCATTCTCGCTGTAGTATGTAACGGAACTAAAGCTGCATCTGCACAGTTCAATATTCCAATCGCGTATGCGTGCAATCTGGGAAGAATATTGAAAGAATCAAGTTTAAAAGGTACGTTCAATTAAGATGCTTGAAAATTTTGTGTCTACATGGTGCGCCGTTTTGAACGTCGTCTTCACTGCGTAAATATATTAATATTAAATATCAATCTTGCATTCATTGCTTTAAAGTTGAAAGAAAAGTTTAACCGTGTAGTTGCATCTTAATGTATTCATGATCATCAATTTATGGGGAAACAGTTGGCGACAACGACTAAACAAAAGAACGACCATGCGATAAATTGATAGCGATAAATCTTACTTACTTACTTACTGGCTTTTAAGGAACCCGAAGGTTCATTGCCGCCCTCATATAAGCCCGCCATTGATCCCTATCCTGAGCAAGATTAATCCAGTCTCTACCATCATATCCTACCTCCCTCAAATCTATTTTAATATTATCTTCCCATCTACGTCTCGGCCTCCCCAAAGGTCTTTTGCCCTCCGGCCTCCCAACTAATACTCTATATGCATTTCTGGATTCGCCCATGTGTGCTACATGTCCTTGCCCATCTCAAACGTCTGGACTTTATGGTCCTAATTATGTCAGGTGAAGTATACTTAGTGGGAGTACCAGAGGTTAGGTTAGATGGGAATGGCATATCACAAATAGGCGATTACTTATTGTATTATGGGGAAGGAAATGATAATCACTAATTAGGAACAGGATTCTTTGTACATAAAATAATAAAACACGTAAGTAGTAATGACAATGGAGTTAGGTTAGTCAACGTTGCCACATCAAAAAATTTAATTGTCAAGAGTACAACATTCCCCCATAAGGATTTACATAAATATACGTGGACTTCTCCAGACGGAATGACACATAACCAGATAGATCACATCTTGATAGATAAAAGAAGGCACACTAGTATTGTAGACATTCGAACTTTCAGGGGGGGGGGGCAGACTGTAATTCTGACCATTATTTGGTAATTGGAGAATTAAGAGAAAGAATATCAGTAGCCAAGCGAGTAGAGCAACAAGCTAATATTAGTAGATTCAGTATTCTGAAATTAAAGGACGAGGAAACTAAGCAACGTTAGCAGCGATAAATCTAGTTGCAAAAAGTATCGCAAAGTGTGACTGTGATTGGTTGTAATTCAAAATTTCATTACACTTCATTGGTCGAAAATGAAAAGACGTCATATAAACGAAATAATCCATAAAAATATTTCATCCTAAAAGGCTACAAAATGGTAAATCCTACAATTGTAAGTGCCATAAAATGCTAAATTCGATTATTAAAGTACTAGATCTCTAATTTTAAATTACTAATATCTACCATCTCTATCACATATGTTGCAGGAAGTTAACAACACGCAGTTTCGAAAACAGCACGGTATTGTGCAGAAACTGACTGATCGATCACTATTCCCATCTGAGTTATGTTGTGATTTGCAAAGCAGCCATAATATATAAATCATATAACGTGCCGGTCACCTTGTCACCCATTTGCAAATGGTCGGATCTCGTCCTCTACTACAAATCATATTCGTTCTCGACAGCGTTTATTATTTTTCCACCGGCTTCATATATCGTATTTCCTTTTGTGTTTAGCAAAACAGCACGTTTCCTACATTATCTTCGAAAATAATTACGACAGTTTATATTTTCGGACTAGAAACTAATTAAGTTTGCACTCTAGACGTCATAAAGAGGTTCTTTCTTCTACAGTCAATAAAAAAGCCTTCAAACACATGCATTTGTTTACATGCTCTGTTTGGAATGAGGATTAAGTATCCAGGGAGGTATAGGCTACAGTAAAGGCTGGTTCACAATAAACCGGGAACGAGAACCAGAATGAAAACGAGAAGCAGAGGACGTGAATAGGAAAATTTTTGATTCACAATAAACCGAGAACGTAGACGACTATGCATATCGATATGCATGTCAATAACGATATGTAAAGTCGATATTACGCATTCTGGTGTTATTGGCGTTCTCTCATGAGTACAAGGCAGCCAACATAAACACAGGTTAACCAACTTCGAAATTTCAACTGAAACATTTCATTAGGTACGGTACTATAAATATGCCCATGCATCTTTATCATCACCACCTATTTTAAGTCTACCATAACGTAAAATAATTTGAGAAGAAACATTTGTAATAGAACAAAAATGAACACAACAGTAGTTATTGAATTGAAGCATGAATATGTAGTGTGTAAGCCTAATACAACCAATACAGTAATAAAATATGATTCACTCACGATTGTTGTTCAAAGACGCAGCTATTGAAAGCCACGTATTCTCCTTCATTTTCTCATCTTTATACGAGGCGCGCCGCTTATCGCAAACGTGAGGATTTTCCTCAACACTCAATATTAGAATCTCATCAAATAAAACTTGCTCCATGATGCACAGCACAGAACAAAATAATGCATAGGTTTTGTCACGGTCTTCTTGCTACAAAATATATGACGACAAAATAGCTTTTAGATGGCAATAGAATGAATCTAGTGGGCAGTGATCGGAAACGTGAACGCCAAAGTTGAAACTTGGCCAACTCTCTGTTCCCGATCCCGGGCTCCGGCAAGCTTTTCGTTAACTGTGAATGCTCACATTTAAATATACACATTTTAACAATTTTACCGTTTTCGTTTTCGTTCCGATTCTCGTTTCCAGTTTATTGTAAACCAGCCTTAACTTGGGTTTCACAGTCACAGTCACAGAGATCTCGTAAATAAGTCATCTAAGTCCATTACACTCTGTTGTAGGATGGAATAGAAGCGACAACTGCATTCAACTTGATTATTTATTCATGTAGTAAAGAAAAGTCAACCTGACAGGCCAAATCGACCCAAAGGGCAGCCAGAGGTTAAGGATTCCTTCGCTATTACTTGATAGCCTGCTTAAATTTATTATCTGTTAGCTTCACTTCACTATTGGCAATATTTCTTACAATATACGCATGCTACAGGTATCACGATAGTTTTTTGTAACTTTATAATCTGGTGTCGGAGCTGTTATAAGCCCACTAATAGGCCTACTTTGTACAACCCTGAGTTACAAGTACTTTTTGTGTTTGTATGCTATTTCTATTTCTTATTTATTTCTTCTATCTGCATTTGCTTCTTGTACATGCCTATTTGTATTCTGGTATGTGGTAGAGAAGGCCTGATGGCCTTAACTCCGTCAGATTAAATAAACAGTGGTAGTAGTATGAAGAGAAGAAGTAGTAGCATCTCCGATAGCGTTACGGGTTAATACGTGATTGTAACGAGTTTTAAATCAAGCTAGCACTTTAAGCAATGGATGTGTTCGATTTATTTGCAACGTCCGTAGATCACACCTTCACTAAATATGCTGTCCTAGGTCCGTCTCAAAGAGCGAAGAACTATTCACTCTCTGACTTTACTCTTCAACATTCTTCAGAACTCTAACCCTAGCTACCTAGCTTCTTGTTTTCAACATTTGTCCTCATCATCATCATCATCATCATCATCATCATCATCATCATCATCATCATCAGCAGCTAAATTTGTTAAAGGTAAAAGAGAAGATGGGAACGATACGATAAAAGAACTTAAATGGGAAACTTTGGAAAACAGACGTAGGAAAACTAGAATAACATCATTGTATAGAGCATATCCAGGTCAGAAAGCATGGGTAGACATAACGGCTCGGTTAGAAAAGCCAGCGTACTATGGTAGGAACGATCATGATTTTAAAATCAAATGTAGGAAACAGAAAACGGATGTAGGTAAATTCTCATTTTTAAATAGAACTATAAATGATTGGAATGACCTACCTGCAGCGGTCTTTGAGGGCTGTCCTTCCTTAAGGAGATTCAAGAATAATTTAAAGAGTTGTGTATAAAGTGAAAATTAAAATTAATGTGACATTCAACATTTAATTTTTTTTTAAGGTGACATGTATTTATCTAGCCTGACGAGTTTACTTCCTTGGTTTGAATTGTAAATTATTTAAAAATAGCGTGTAAGAGGGCCTTAGACTAGAAATGTTTAGTTTAAATGTAGTTCTGTTTATAAGTAAGTATGCATAAGAATGCAATTATTTGACTTATTTGAACTGTTGTATCAGTGAAGCGAGGTGAGTCAGTGAAGTTATGGTTTTACAGTGCAGTGAACAGTTCCGATCAGTGATAATTTATAGCGTCAATGAAATGTGTTCTATAGTGTCAGTGAAATGTGTTACAGAGTGTCAGTGAAATGTGTCCTAAAGTGTCAGTGAAATGCGTCATAGTGCCACTACAGGGAATGAGATGAGAGTAAAGTGAAAGACTATTGAAACTTATGTAGGACCTATACATAATTATGTAGGTTGTGTTGTAAAATTAGATGTTTTAATTTATGTTTTATTATTATTGTGTTAAATTGTATTGTGTATTCTTATTGTATTGTGTATAAAATTGTATATGTGTTGTAAATTGTATTATGTATTGTAAATTTTATTGTGTATTGCTTATCATTTTACTGTGTATTGTTAATATTGTATATACCACTGTCACCGGGTGCTTGCCCACTTGCAGTGTAAATAAATACATACAAAATCATCCTTCACGAATTAGGCCTCTGTAGACCTGTTTCGGCCCCATCTAGCAGTCTTCTTAAAGATCTTCCTGGTCGACGATGTCCTACTGCTTGTTTGAGGCTTGAAAGTAATATAATTTCCCTAAGATAGGTTACTAGCCTTATCGTTAGGTAGTCCAGTAGTGGGGCTGCCACTTTTAGCCTCTGGACAGGCTTGTAATGCAGCATTTCCTCTGCATTTGATGAAACAGTTATACCGCTGTGACATCACGAAATAAATACACGCTCACAACACTCTCCATTCCTAAACACAGAACATCCTTCTACTCTTCATCTTTTACCGTCTCTGCAGCTCATCTCTGGAACTCTCTACCACAACATGTCATAGACTGTTGGACTTTTAAAAAATAAACTAAAATTGCATTTTTTCAACAATTCTGATTCCTTTCAGTTATAAGCCCTTTTCTCTGCGATAGTTTTGTAAAAATATATAAATATCTTTTTTCTTTCTTTCCCCTTTTCGTCCTCTTGATCACCAGATGAATTTATTATCATACCCTTTTTATTGTGAATTTTATTTAATTTTCGTATTTATTTTCTTTTTTATTATTTTATTACATTCCATTTTGTTATATTCTTCCTTTCGAAGAGGTGGAAAAATTCAAATACCTTGGAGCAACAGTAACAAATATAAATGATACTCGGGAGGAAATTAAACGCAGAATAAATATGGGAAATGCCTGTTATTATTCGGTTGAGAAGCTCTTATCATCCAGTCTGCTGTCCAAAAATCTGAAAGTTAGAATTTATAAAACAGTTATATTACCTGTTCTTCTGTATGGTTGTGAAACTTGGACTCTCACTCTGAGAGAGGAACATAGGTTAAGGGTGTTTGAGAATAAGGTGCTTAGGAAAATATTTGGGGCTAAGCGGGATGAAGCTACAGGAGAATGGAGAAAGTTACACAACATAGAACTGCACGCATTATATTCTTCACCTAACATAATTAGGAACTTAAAATCCAGACGTTTGAGATGGGCAGGGCATGTAGCACGTATGGGCGAATCCAGAAATGCATATAGAGTGTTAGTTGGGAGACCGGAGGGAAAAAGACCTTTAGGGAGGCCGAGACGTAGATGGGAGGATAATATTAAAATGGATTTGAGGGAGGTGGGGTGTGATGATAGAGACTGGATTAATCTTGCACAGGATAGGAACCGATGGCGGGCTTATGTGAGGGCGGCAATGAACCTTCGGGTTCCTTAAAAGCCATTTGTAAGTAAGTAAGTAAGTAAGTAAGTATATTCTTCCTTACGTTCTTCATATTAACTATTTGTACTAAATGAGTTGCTTTTACTATATTTCAATGCATTTTTTACTTTCTTGTTTTTTATATTATGGTATTATTTTCATGTTGTTTAGTGTCGATTTATTATGCTATTATCATTATTTTTTTGTAATATGTTAGTATTCTGTTCTTTAACTTTTTGTTAAATTTTTCACTGAATACTTTGTGACCTGGTAGAGTGTAAGAGAAGACCCTATGGCCTTAACTCTGCGAGTATAAATAAAGAATTATTATTATTATTATTATTATTATTATTATTATTATTATTATTATTATTATTATTATTATTAAGCAATGACAATATTGCAAAGTTCGGTAAACCCTGTTCATACTCAGAGTTGCACTTTATAATCTGGTGTCGGAGCTGTTATAAGCCCATTAATAGGCCAACTTTGTACAAACCTGAGTTACAAGTAACAAAAAATATCATGAGTGATTCAGCCGACAAGAAACTCACAGTAATTAGAGTTCGTTGCGAATTCGGGCGGACGACTATAGCGTCTTACACTGGCTGTCAGAGCCTTTGTCTCCGCTCTGCCGAAACCCATCACACCTGCTCGCAGAAAGAGAGAAAAACTAGAATTGCGTCAGCTGGTCTTACATGCACAAGGTCCATTACATGGTGTGCCGGTGATGTAACTGATCTCTGTGGAGTGATCGTGTATCAAAGACGGAATTGTGACTTCTTCCATGTGTCATCATGAACCTCATGGGCTCGCCTACTGGTCTTTTAACACACCAGAGTGATAATATAGTTTCCATTTATTTTTGGTCATTCCAGCACTTGCTTGTATATTGGGAGAGGTAGCCTACCAGTATTTCATTGAGAACATCCTTCATCACAACAGATTTCCCGAGGTAGCAATACATAAATAAAATCTGTGGCCGGGAGGAAAAAGGTCTTAAGTCATTTTTGTGAAAATGAGATTTTTATTTATTCTGAAAGCGGAAACTATTCTCTACAATCTGGTAAAACGGCTAAAGTCAAATAAGACTCCTGACTGGACTTATAGAGTGTTACAAAATGTCCTAAGTACTTTTGAATCGAGTAATTAAGGACTTAAGAATATTTAATACATTCACAAAATCACATAAGGACTTAAGAATATTTCATCGCATAGTGATGCCCTTTCCTTTTCCTTACAAACATCACATGTTTATGTACTTTCCATGCTATTCTGCGTCATCATATGAAAAATATCTGGTCTAACTTGTATTTTAGCTAATTTTTGTGATTTAAGACACATTCACTCATTCGATGCACCTCAACACATGTTGGACTTCTTTTCAAACATTATGACGTATCAGGTAAACAGTCCTGTAATTGTTTAAGACCCATTTTCCATTCCTAAAATAATGAAATATATTTGCAATGCGAAAGGACAAGGAACCTTTCAATGTACAGATTCAGAATTCACGGCGTCTCTCCTGGCGGTCTTCACCTGCCTTGTCATCGAACAACAGACCACAGAGTCTTCTCGACTCCTCCTGCACTGCGAAATGACACAGTTGAGTTCAATGTGCAGATTACACCAGCCATTTCCTCCTCGTCCTGTCCCATGATCACTTGATCACATTTCCGTCCCCCTCTCGTATGTGGTACCTAAGAGGTTACGTCCATTTTCGGTTTTCCCCTTCAAAATTTTCTAGAGCTCCTTCAGTGGAGCAGCGTAACCCGGAGTGAGACTAGTGGCCAACTGGCTTGGAGTTCACATATTTAGTTTCGTACAGCCCCCAACCCCTTGCAAGGACGCGTTGCGTATCTTTTAAATTTGTCCTCCCAATTCACCTCTTTCGATTTTTCGATTTGCATTCCTAATAATTTACATTTCTCATTTATTTTGACATGAAAAAGGTCTTCTGTTTAATAGTCCCTTCTACTCAGTTTGGCTTCTAGTCTTAAAGGGGCTTAAGTGCGGCTATTTTTGGAAATAATCAAGAAAATTGTTAAATGAGCAAAACCTATTTTAGAAGAAATATAAACAAATAATATTCAGGAGTAACCTCTTAATTAAAAAAAAACTCTATAATTGGCACCAATTTCAATCTTTCTTCTACTCTCCTGAAAAATATAAAATTTTTACTTAAGACCTTTTTCCTCCCGGCAACAGAAATAATGTAATGAAATAAATGAAAAGAGTCAATACGTTTTCACATTGGTCATCTAACAAAAAAATATGAATAAATAAGTAAATAAATAAATAAACGAATACATAAATAAATTAGTGAATGAATAAATAAATAAACGAATAAATTAATAAATGAAGAAATAAATAAATGAAAATATAAATGAATAAATTAATAAATGAATGAATACATAAATACATACATAAACGAAGAAATAGATAGATAAATAAATAAATAAATAAATAAATAAATAAATAAATAAATAAATAAATAAATAAATAAATAAATAAATGAATGAATACATAAATACATACATAAACGAAGAAATAGATAGATAAATAAATAAATAAATAAATAAAAAAAGAATAAATGAATGAATACATAAATACATACATAAACGAAGAAATAGATAAATAAATAATAAATAAATAAATAAATAAATAAAAATAAATAAATAAATAAATAAATAAATAAAAGAATAAATGAATGAATACATAAATACATACATAAACGAAGAAATAGATAAATAAATAAATAAATAAATAAATAAATAAAAATAAATAAATGAATGAATACATAAATACATATATAAACGAAGAAATAGATAGATAAATAAATAAATAAATAAATAAATAAATAAATAAATAAAAGAATAAATGAATGAATACATAAATATACATACATAAACCAAGAAATAGATAAATAAATAAATAAATAAATAAATAAAAAAATAAATGAATGAATACATAAATATATACATAAACGAAGAAATAGATAGATAAATAAATAAATAAATAAATAAAAGAATAAATGAATGAATACATAAATACATACATAAACGAAGAAATAGATAGATAAATAAATAAATAAAAGAATAAATGAATGAATGAATGAATGAATGAATACATAAATAAAGAAATAAATAAGTAATTGAGTAAGAATGTAACTATAAAATAAAGTAACTGAGTAACGCAGTAAATAAGTAACTGTGCAAGTAACTCATTAAGTAAATAACTAAGGAAGGAAGCAATCAAATAAGGAAATAATTAAATAAATGAGTAAATAATTATGTAAAGAAGTGATTTAATATATAAATAAGAAAGCTAGTAACTCATCAATTAGATAAGTTAGTAATGAAATAAGGAAGTATCTAAGTAAATAAATACAGGCGTGGACAAATTATTAACAAAACAGACGACTGTTTTACGGTATAATTTTACGAAATTTGACTTTTCAATTTAGACTACAGTTGACATTTTTACATATTTCTGAATACTATATTCATAAAAATATCAACGGGAGTCTAAATTGAGAAGTCAAATTTTGTAAAAATATGTCATAAAAATCGTAAATTTTGCTAATAATTTATTCACGTCTGTAACTTAACAACCAAATAACTCAGTAATTATGTATGATATGTAACCAAGTAACTCAATAGATAAATAATTAAGCAAGCTAAAACCCAATAAAAGAAACAATTAAGTAATGAAGTAACTCAGTAAATAAAAAAGCAAGCTAATGACTCACTAAGCAGATAAGTAAGCAAGAAAGTAATGATATAAGAAAATAAGTAACAGAGTAAATAACTACCTACGTATGTTAGAAAGTAGCTAAGTACATATGAGCTAGCGAATAACTCAGTAAGTAAGTATGTTAAGTAGTAAATTAGTAAATAAATAAGAAAGCTAATAATAACTTATTAAATAGATAACTAAGTAAATAAGTAGTCCAGTAAATAAATAAAAATAATTATCTAACAAGTAAATATTCTCATGGGGCAGATAATTTTTTTTTCATCATGTTAATAATGTCAAAACAAGTGCTTATACAAATTTTGGCCAATCGAGCGCAATTACGAGGGCCGTCCAGAAAGTAAGCTTCCCTGGGGCCGTTTACAGAAAAGAAACACAATTTCATAGATTTATTGCAACAGATACAGCAATTGTTGAGCTATTTTTCAACATATTCCCAACAGGAATTAAGACATTATATAACACCCTTGAATCAACTTTTGTATCCCTGTGTTGTAGAAATCTGCCGTCAGTGACAGCCGTCTAAACCTCTGTGTTGATCTTATGGTACGACAATTGTCTTATTGGCCCTCGTAATTGCGCTCGAGTGGCCAAAATTTGTATAAGCACTTGTTATGACATTGTTGTTGTTGTGTAGTCAATTGTCCGAAGACAGGTCTGAACCTCACACATGATACTAAGAAGATACCACTCATGAGGCAATTAGGCCAGGAAATAATGGGTTAGGGTGGCCAGTTCCTTTACCATACATCGCGAACTAGCTACATATTACACTAGTCAGACTTCAGATGCATACAAACAATTGTTCTTCCTCTGACACATATCGTCAAGTGAGATGTACTGCCTGATAATAGATGGACATATCAGTTAGAACCTCAATCATTGGATAGTTTTGACATTATTAACATAAAAAAGAAAATAAAATAACTTTTTTATCTGCCTGCAAGAGATGTTTGCTTTTAAGTAGATAGCTAATTAAGGAATGGAATAAGGGAATTATAAGTAAATAATTAACTGAGAAATACTAGGTGACGAAATACTAAGTAAATAAATAAGTAAACAAACAATAATTATCTCCATAAATGGATAAATAACAAGGAAGTAACTTAGTAAATAAATAACTTAACAAGATAAAAAGTCACCAAGTACATAACTATGTACGGAAGTAATTAAATAAGAAAATAATTAATTACATAACTGAGCAAGTAGTAGGTAAAATGTAACTAAGTAAATTATATAATAAATAACGTAGTAAAACCTTGTGGTAACATCTGAGAAAATGGTAATCCCTTGTGATCGGTACTGAAAAACTGATAGGTAGGATTTTAATGAAATTGCATCTTTTTCTAGTAAGCCAGAAACATAGCTGCTTTAGTATTTATATGTTATGCGATAAACTGAGTGTTTTAAGACATATTTGTTAGGCATTTTTTTTTGCATTTTTTGCTTGTTTCAATTCATAAGAGCATCTTTTGTTTTATTCGGTCATTTTTTAGGCATTTTTATTTAATTTTGGCATAAATCCCCATTATTAATGTAAAATAATGTTTATTTCCTTTGATATTTTCTTTACATATGTTATCCACTAATACCCATTATTTTGTATAATATTTTAATCGTTTTTCTACACAAATATTGCCATTTTAACGTAGTACACCCCATGTAATGGATCAGTCCAACCACCTCTTCAATATAGACTGCTCTATACCCGCTAATTCCAGATAACAGTGGCCTTGTGATAGACTACATGGAAACTAAGAGTAAAGTAAATCCATGGCGCTACAGCCCATGAAGGGCCAAGACCGACCAGCCAACTGCTGACCTCACGTCCACATGCTGAAGCAGAGGTGAACGATCATACATGGAAACTAGATCAGGTAAAATAATTAATTAAAGTGTACTATTTCGAAAAAAATTATGTAAAATTTAATTTAATTACTATTCTAAATATTAAGTAGTACAAAACCTCTTTTCCTACCAAGGCAATTATGTAAGATCAATTTTTAGGGCATTTTTGAAAGATGTTTAAGTCATAAATGTATTGTTTTAGGACATTTTTTCATTATATATAGGTCATCTAAATCCTAGCCCTACTGGTAGGTACAGAGGTGTGAAAATTATTAAAATAATCTTAATTTTAAAGATTTTTAATAGTTCCTTCACAACTATTCATTGAATTGATGAATATTGGTATATAATATTACTATACTGATGTAGGATATATTTACTACTATCAATGCCGGAAAGCATTGTTGTACATTGGTATTTTTCTTATTTTACAATTGTTATGGGAATTCAGAAATTATTATATTATGTTGGCGGAATTGGAAACATCAAAAATTAATTAAGAAATGCTTTAAACAAATTGCTCTTTGCGTTTACATTGTTGTGAAGGTTCAAATGAACGTCTACATCTGTTTTGTGCATATAACTTTTTATGTTTCCAATTCCGCCAACATAATATAATAATTTCTGAATTCCCATCACAATTGTAAAATAAGAAAAATACCAATGTACAACAATGCTTTCCGGCATTGTTAGTAGTAAATATATCCTACATCAGTATAGTAATATATACTAATATTCATCAATTCAATTAATATTTGTGAAGGAACTATTAAAAAACCTTTAAAATTAAGATTATTCTAATAATTTTCACACCTCTGTAACTTCTTGTGTAACTACTGTAAGTTTTAAGTTCTTGTGATCACTATAGCGCAATTGATGACCCCTTATTGTGAATCCTGAATAAAATATAAAACACGATTAGCCACTTCCTATAGCCACGCGTAACACCTTCCCACCCACACTGCTAGCCTGGGGGAGCGGCATACTGTGGTGCTGCTTTGTGGATTAAGGAACATAACGTCGCAAAAAGTTCTAACCGCATGCAGGCAGGAGGGAAATTAATTATTAGAAGCGCGTCCATTAAAAACTATACTGCTCATAAATTTTTCTGTTATAACAGAATAATAAACTCTAGTGCGATGATTCATTGCGCAAATGAATAATAAACATGTGACTAAGAGAGAGTGGGAACGTACTGCGATCTCTTTGTCGATTCCTTATGTTATTTCTTTTGTCGGCGTTTTATTGGTTGCTCTAGATTTTCGCTTCTGAGAGAGACAGAAAAGGAGAGAGAGGGAGAGACGTTCAAGGGAACGTGGTCATGTTTAAGTAATAATTCTGAGTTTTTCTGATAAAAAAGATCTTTGAACAGACGATATATTTATTGTAGGCATATACAGGCCCTAGATCATACATAGATACGCTGCTATTAAAACGAATAGAAATATGCACTGATATATAATAATTATACACAGTGAACTGTAAGTAAAGGCATTAATTTGAAAGGGTTATACTTTGAGATGAAATTATTGGGATCATCAGTGTGGTTTTAGGCTATTGATCGATATTGATCAGATTTTTTTTTGTATTCGACAGATATTGGAGAAAAAATGGGAGTATATATTCTTAGATTTCAAAAAGGCATATGACTCGGTTAGGAGAGAAGTATTATATGCTATTCTTATTGAATTTCGTATTCCCAAGAAACTAGTTCGATTAATTAAAATGTGTCTCAGTGAAACGTACAGCAGAGTCCGTATAGGCCAGTTTCTATCTGATGCTTTTCCAATTCACTGCGGGCTAAAGCAAAGAGATGCACTATCACCTTTACTTTTTAACTTCGCTCTAGAATATGTCATTAGGAAAGATCGGGATAATACAGAGGGTTTGGAATTGAACGGGTTACATCAGCTTCTTGTCTATGCGGATGACGTGAATATGTTAGGAGAAAATCCACAAATGATTAGGGAAAACACGGAAATTTTACTTGAAGCAAGTAAAGCGATCGGTTTGGAAGTAAATCCCGAAAAGACAAAGTATATGATTATGTCTCGTGACCAGAATATTGTACGAAATGGAACTATAAAAATTGGAACTTTATCTTTTGAAGAGGTGGAAAAATTCATGTACCTTGGAGCAACAGTAACAAATATAAATGACACTTGAGAGGAAATTAAACGCAGAATAAATAACTTATGAGAAATGCCTGTTATTATTCGGTTGAGAAGCTTTTATCATCCAGTCTGCTGTCGAAAAATCTGAAAGTTAGCATTTATAAAACAGTTATATTACCGGTTGTTCTGTATGGTTGCGAACCTTGGACTCTCACTTTGAGACAGGAACAGAGGTTGTGTTTGAAAATATAGTAAGATACTTAGGAAAATATTTGGGACTAATAGGGAAGAAGTTACAGGAGAATGGAGAAAGTTACACAACACAGAACTGAACTTATTCTTCTCCTAACATAATTAGGAACATTAAATCCAGACGTTTGAGATGGGCAGGGCATGTAGCACCTAAGGGTGAATCTAGAAATGCATGTAGAGTGTTAGTTGGGAGATCTGAGGGGGAAAATACCTTTGGGGAGGCCGAGGCGTAGATGGGAGGATAATATTAAAATAGGGAGGTGGGATATGATGGTAGAGACCGATGGAGGGTTTATGTGAGGACGACAATGAACCTACGGGTTCTTTAAAAGCCATTTGTAAGTAAGTTAATAAGAAATATTTATAGCGTGTTTTGTGAAAGCCATTGATTTAATTCCCAATATTGTTTAGTTAAATGAGATTAGTTAGAACAAGATAGATAACTAGGAAAGGAAAGGGTAAATAGAAAAAGAAGGGAGGGAAACAGAGGTGAGTGACGTAATAGAAAAGTGACCAGGGTCATTTAACTTATATGTGATAGCAGGATGTTTAAAAAATCTTAAGCAGAAATTTATGTATCCAAGGGAGTGATGACACTGTATCCAGAAATGTGAAGGGCCATCACGACCGATGTAAGCCGGTATAATAAATATATCATAGCAGAAGTTTTGGACCCAAAATATATAATGAATTAATTAGAGCGTACCCTGAGCTAAGTACACATAACACACACAGATTTAAGAAAGAAATCAGATTAATTATTTAATTGTTTAAGCTAATTGAGTTAAAAATTGATACTCTAATATTTATGTACTTTTATATTTTCTATTTGTATATAGACCCTATTATTACATGCCGTATGTATTTTACCATTTATTAATGTTATTGTGCTCAATGAACTCTCTTCATTTTGTGATATATTTTGTATAACTGATGTGAACTGCGCCCGAGCACGAGCTTCTGCTCTTTCGGGCTGCAATGCCTAATGTAGCTCAAGTGTAAATAAATAAATAAATAAATAAATAAATAAATAAATAAATATCATATCAAATAAATATCATATCATATCATATCATATCATATCATATCATATCATATCATATCATATCATATCATATCATATCTTATCATAATTAAATAAATGCTCATTAATAAATGATTGAAAAAAATTAGTTTTGTCTTTTAAATGTGCAGAAATGTTGTCCGAAAAATGTAACACTGTAAAAATCCTCTGCAGAAGAAAAGTTACATTTGTTCGGATCAAATTTCTGCACATAATGCATACACTTTAGATATACACTCGTTCGTGGTGTAGAAAGCATATAGTAGGCCTAGCTACTGTATAGCGAAAGGTATTAGGGCCTACTGTCCTTTTGGAAGAGAAATAATCAAGGATTTTCAGGAATCTGAGTGATTTTACGCATCATAAATCTACTCATATGTTTTATTTTCCTATGATAAAATACCAAAATATCTACTTCAAAGTGAAATAGGTTTCTCTTTCCTAAAATGGCAGAAAGAATAGCACTTAAAGTCCCATTACTCTATACCATGTTTGAGTTCTGAAATGAACTAACCATTAAATCACCCACTAATTGCTATCTTTTCTTGCTAGACAAATATCAATTCCAAAATTTTACAGGTGACACGGTTCAGAAGTATACATTATATTTATAGAAGCATGGATTGCAAATATTAGGGACATCATTTTATTTTTACTTCAATTTTAATTGTACCAGTTTTTGAATGACAGCACTTCCACCCTCTACTAGTGAACTTACAACCGTCCATCTTCAACAGAATCAAGGCCTTTATACCCAGTCAAAGTCAACTACTTTAGTGATTACAATTTTTTTTCCATACAATTATCAATTTTCGCACAGGTTAAAAAAACCAATGCAATATTTCCAATCATGTATATATACTTTCTTTTCTTTTATTTCGCCCGTTTTTAAATCCCGGTTAGCTTCTGTTCGCCCCTCTATAAAGGCTAGTGGCTGAGCTATCTTAACTCTTTTCTGAAAACATTAATTTCTGTTAGTAATTGCGTCTATAATATTATATAACTGTTTAAAATAACTTAAATAAAAGGGCTTGTTAAGTAATATAATGTATCAAATGTATTTTTATCTACGACCCTACGAAAATCTAAAACAGTAGATAGCATGTCTGAGTAATTTTATCTTTTCAATCGGGCAAAAAAATATCATGGAATATTATCATATCATAAGGCACTCTTTTATAGAGTCAGGTATCAGAATTATTTCAACATGAGTTACCATACCAAGGACGAAACTGGTGTATAGTGCGATAATATGCATAGAACTATCATATCATATCATATCAAATGAATCATATCATTTTCAAAAAATTATCATTTCAATATCCATTATTATGATTATTTTTCAATTTAAATTCATTCTCTAAATGTAACATTGTAAAAATACAGAAGAAAAGTTACATTTGTTCTAATTTCTGTAATGCATACACTTTAGATATACTGTTCAGACAGTATAATATACACTGCATAATGAATACTCCGCATGGACTGCTATAGTTCGTGAGGTAAAAACACTCATTGTTAATACTGTACTTTTTTGATTTAAAAAAACCTAATGAAAATATCAAACTTTCCTGTCATTTTATTTTCCTCGGAATCTAGTTTACGTAAATGGATGAACTACTTTTTCCCTCCTATACCTAGTAAATCGTGATTTGTTTGTTTTTATGGCAGTATCATCGAACTCCAGTCGTGGAAGGGGAGCAAACGGTGTTTCACCCACTAATTGCTATCTTAATCGTTGATCCAAAGGTATAGCCAAAATTAATATTAGAAGTGTAAGTAAAAATAAAATGATGTCCCTGTATAATTCCTTGCATTTCTGCTCTACTTAACGATATTGTGCAGAGTTCGTAATTAAGTGGCCGAGCTTTGTTCTGCTAGCCTCGGTTACACCACGCCGCTCGCCGTGTCCCCTTCCCTATAAGGCGCAAATGTCTGCGTTTATGTCCACATTCTGGAGACGCTGGAATTCAATTCCCGAGACAGACTTTCTTGAATGAGTGTTTTATGACAGTCGTAAATGTCTCCCAGTAGAACATACCGAGACGGAGATGTGTCGGGATAACACTGAAATGGATCTGGGGAGTTTTTGTCGGGCGATGCGACGTAGCCAAGCTAAGAAATCTGTAAAATAGGAGGCACAGTTTTAGTAGTAACGCACACATGGGTGTTTGTATCTGAGCTAATTAGTTTTCTTAAAACGTACACTTCTGTCGTCTATTGTTAGTACATCACTCACAGGGTAGGCTACACATGTCAGTGTTCAGTAAGATATTCTCATATACAATATTTAAAAATTCCGACAAAACCTAAATTGATAATATCAAATTATTTAATGAGTGTATTTCCGTCAAATGATTTATCAATAGTAAAACAATAACAAATAGTTTATATTTGAGGAGAAAAATTCGCTCCGGGGATCGAACCCGGGTCCTTGGTTCTACGTACCAAGCGCTCTGACCACTGAGCTACGCCGAATTCAATCCACAGTACCGAACCGAACCCTCCTCCCTCAATGTTTCCCTTTGTGGCCTGACTCCAAGTTAGGCATAGGGTAAACTAGGGTCTGTTGGACAATCGGGCATGTTGGACACTCTGTACTTTAACGTGTTACCTCGCCACTTGTGGACACCACATTCTGCTAGAAGTCAATGACGGAAGTAGCCCCACTCGTGCCTACTTCCGTCATTGACTTCTAGCTGAATGTGGTGCCCACAAGTGGCGAGGTAACACGTTAAAGTACAGTGTGTCCAACATGCCCGACTGTCCAACAGACCCCAGTTTACCCTATATGTTGACGTATATGTCCAATGTCAACTGCCATTATACTGGGAGCTGAGTGACTTGTTTGGCCGGGATTCCGCAGTTAAGTGCACAGTAATCTGTACAGACATATGCACTGCAGCTATGAGAATATTATAGATTTATTAATTTGTCCTACAGAATAATATCTGTAATATTGACAATTAATATTTGAGGAAAAAAATTCGCTCCAGCGCCGGGGATCGATCCCGGGTCCTCCACTCTGTATGTACAGCAGTGGCAAAAAAACCGGACCGACCCTTGTAGCTGATTTCAGACCCTTGTTCACTCCAGAGCACGATAGACTGGTAACTAAGACTTTCGTGGTTCGAATCCTGCCTGAGAAGGAAACTTTTTTTTGTTCGTTATTCAAATTTATTCCCAATATTGTTAAGGGTCTTTGAGAATAAGGTGCTTAGGAAAATATTTGGGGCTAAGAGGGGTGAAGTTACAGGAGAATGGAGAAAGTTACACAACACAGAACTGCACGCATTGTATTCTTCACCTGACATAATTAGGAACATTAAATCCAGACGTTTGAGATGGGCAGGGCATGTAGCACGTATGGGCCAATCCAGAAATACATACAGAGTGTTAGTTGGGAGGCCGGAGGGAAAAAGACCTTTAGGGAGGCCGAGACGTAGATGGGAAGATAATATTAAAATGGATTTGAGGGAGGTGGGATATGATGATAGAGACTGGATTAATCTTGCTCAGGATAGGGACTTATGTGAGGGCAGCAATAAACCTCCGGGTTCCTTAAAAGCCAGTAAGTAGTAGTAGTAGTACTGTTCGATTGCAGCGATATTTTACTACTTAATTAATTAATTTATTTATCTATTTATGTCCATAACAGGGCAAAGCCCCAATTACAATAGACAGTACAGATAAAAAAACATAGAATTGCATACAACACGAAAAAAGAGGTAAAACAGATACAAGTGTAATTACAAATTAAAAATGGAAAAGAGGAGAAAAAAAGAAAGCAAATATATATCACCTAAATAAAAGACACAGATACATATATAAATGAAAAACACCAAATAAAAACAAATCAAAAAGAGCCAAGTACAGACATCACAGCCAAAAATGCAAAATGTAGGCGTAGCTATAATTGGCAAATTGCAGAGCAAATATAACACTACACAGCAGGCCAAATAGGCTCAATTCATTTATTCAAAAAACTCACCAACACAGAACATGTGTTTCAAGTAATGCTTTACATAACTTTTTCTTGTACATATTGTACGATAATGAAAAATCTAAATCCTGTTTATTTGATAGATGATTGTAAGTTCGAAGCATTAATAAAAGTGGAGACATTTTATGAGATAGTGTTTTTGTTGTCTGTAAATAAAAGAGAGATCGCTTTCTCAAATTTGATTTACCAATATTGAAACTAATTAGCTGTAGAAGATCAGGGTTGTCTATTAAGCCATTTATGGTTTTGAACAAATACATTTGTTGTGCTCTTATACTGCGACTACGGAAGGATAACTTATTATTCCCAGAACATGAATTTTACTAGCAATCGAAAAAATATTGGGAATAAATTTGAATAAGGAACAAAAAAAGTTTCCTTCCCAGGCAGGATTCGAACCACGAAAGTCTTAGTTACCAGTCTATCGTGCTCTGGAGTGAACAAGGCTCTGAAATTAGCTACAAGGATCGGTTTGTATTTTTTTTTGTCACTACTGTACAATCTTTTGTTTATCGGCTGTTGAACCGTATAGCTACAAGTGAATTTTCGAGATTAACATTTGCAAGACTAGTATAGTTCGAACCCAAGACCGCAGATGTGTTTCACGAGGGGCGGGAGGGCTGCGAAAGCAGTTTTCCTTGCAATGCGTGGCAATTATAAGGACGGTCACCCATCAAGGTCCCGTGGGCGACCCGTAGATGAAGCCGAACAAAAGGAATCCTCCTCTCCTCTCCTCTCCTCACAAAGTCATATGTGGAGAGGAGAGGAAAGAACAAAAAGAACGCGAGGCTGACTCGGCGAGCGGGCAAGCAAGCGCCGGCCGGTTTCTCAGGGTGGCCCGAGGGGATGAGCGATGCAGGGGGTGGGGGACAGGAGCCGGCTGCACTGCATGCGGCTGTCGGCAAACCTCAAAGGAAGCGGCGCTGCCTTTAGAAGTCCTCCGACAATTACCAGTCGTCCTCGGATTACCTGACACCGGGCCGGGCCGTTCGCCTATCCGTCTAGCTGGCATGCCTTACGGGGAAATGTGTAGGATAGGTTTGTACGGTGGGCGTACCTATTCATACGCCCTTCAATTAGCCCTTCAGAATCAACGTTTAGGCTAAAGCACAAAGATGTAATGCGAAAAAAAATCCCCTTTTTCGGAGAAATTTTGCCATTTTCTTTCTTCTTTACAGAAAAAGCAAGAATTATCGTCACAAAAATGACACCTTCTTTTTCATACGTGTTACGTGTTAAGAAAATTCAAATTCTTGATCATATTAATAATAATAATAATAATAATAATAATAATAATAATAATAATAATAATAATTTATTTTAGCTGGCAGAGTTAAGGCCGTAAGGCCTTCTCTTCCACTCAACCAGCAAAAAGTGTATATACATATGCATGAACTTACAAAGAATTCAACAATTTGATTTAGATGAGAGTTACATGTATACAAGAGTTATTTACGAATTAAACAACAAAATACTATGAACTATTAATTAAACACTGAAATAAACTGTGTAGCAGAATTAAACTAAAATACATAGAATGTTAATATATTTCAAATAATATTAGATAATAGAAAGAGATTATTATGAGACAATTTTGAAAATACAGCACAATCAGGATGATGTCTAAAGAAAAAAGTAACAATGTAGTCAGTGATAGTTTAAATCAGTATGATTGGAGTGAAATGCTAATAAGGTTATCTTTTAAGCTGTTCTTAAAGGTGTTTGTTGTCTTGCAGCCCCTAATACTTTGTGACAAGGAATTCCATTGACGCGAGGTGGATATTGTGAAAGATGATGAATAACAAGATGTTCTATGAAGAGGTATACTTAGCGTGCCACAGATAAGTGATCTGGTATTTACGTCGTGGTTAGAGTATAGATAAGAGAAACGAGAAGAAAGGTAATTTGGTGCTAAGGTGTGCAGAATTCGAAAGAGTAAAGACAAAGAGTGTAAAGTTCTGCGTTCTTTAAGTCGGAGCCACGAAAGACTTGCGAAGGAAGGTGATAGTATTGGGGATAGTACAGGGACATCATTTTATTTTTACTAACATTTCTAATATTAACCTGGCTATACTTTTGGCTTAAAGGTTGTGAACCGGAAACACCGTTCGATACCCCCTTCCACTGGAGTTCGATGATACTGGCGTAAAATACAAATAAATCATTTTATTAGGTATAGGAGGGATGAAAAGTAGTTCATCCATTTACGTAAAATAGGAAATATCGCAATTTTGAGTTTGATAATTTTCATTAGGGTTTTCTTTAATCAAAATACAGTACTGTATTAACAATGAGCGTTTTTACTCACGAACTGAGCTGTCCATTGGACGTATTCATTATGCAGTGTATATTATACTGTCTACAGCACATTAGCGTACAATATAGAGAATGACATTAAATTTAAAAGTAATCATAATATGGATATTTAAACACATATTTGAAAATGATGGCCGTTCATTTCTATACAAGTTTCAGTTCTTTTTTTGCATATTATCGCACTATATACTATTGTACCTAATTCCAATTATCAGTTTCGTCTTTCGTACTACTAACTCATGTTGAAATAATTCTGTACCTACTCTATAAAAGAGTACCTTACATACTGTATACTCAATCTTCACTTCTGTCCGATCCGAAAAGATAAAATTATTCAGACATGCTATTTATTATCCGTTCAAGTGGTTATGTCGTAGGGTCGCAGAAAGGAGGGAAATCACGTGACAGTTAATTACTTAACGAGGCCTTTTTATTTAAGTTATTTTAAACAGTTATATAGACGTCCAATTCCTAACAGAAATTAATGTTTTCAGAAAAGAACTAAGACAGCCCAGCCACAAAGGAATGGGCAGAAGTGGGTGGGGGAAACCGGGATGCGACATAGGCAAACGGACGACAATACCTGTGCGAGAATATGATTCAATATTGAAAGCGAACATATTTCTGGAACATACTATACTCACTAACTCAGTACTGATTGTGTTTACTAAGACCGTAAGGCGACTTTGACTGTATATGCTTGGTTCTGTATGGAGAACGGTTGCAAGTTCACTATTAGAGGGGGTGGGAATGAAGTACATTCAAAAACTCAGGTACAATAAAAATTGAAGTAAAAATAAAATGATGTCCCTGTAGATATTACTGAACTCAAACCATGTCTTGGCTAAGGCTAAGCGATCGACGAGCCCTGCATTCTCTTGTTCTCTTATTTCAAATTCTGCGCACCGCTACCCCAATCTATTTGGCTTCTCGTTTTCAAAATTTATCCGCATATCATCAGCTAAGTACAAGATCCCATCATAACAATTTACTCATTATACCCTACCACAAGACATCTTTATATTCATCTTATACAGTTTCAGTTGCTAGAAATTGGAACTCGCTACCGAGTGATGTAAGGGGTTGTTGGACAATAACTTCATTTAGGTCAAAAATACATAAATTCTTACTTAACAAATTAATTGCTGATTAATATTTATTACTTATAATGAAACTAACATCTGTCCATTCTTATTATTATCATTAATTTCTCTAAATAGGTTTACAAAACCTCTAATGGCAATTACATTAATATTCTTATATATTTTAGAAATATATTTTAGATTTATATATATATTTTTTTTTTTTTTCTCCCTGTAAGATTGTTCTAGTAAGCTTATATTAAATTAATTTTCATCATTTTACTAGCTATCTCAAATTAATTATAATCGATTGAATTAAATTAGCTCATAAATTAAGTTACTACTTTACCTTATAGGTTTATCTAAATTTAAATAAATATGTAGTCTACTAGTCGTTAAAACTTAACTGAAGAATATTGCTGGAAAATCTTTTAAATGTAGTGTAAATATTCGTAATTTAAATATGTATTTTATTGATTAAGGCTGGTTGAGTGGAAGAGAAGGCCTTATGGCCTTAACTCTGCCAGCGAAAATAAAACATTATTATTATTATTATTATTATTATTATTATTATTATTATTATTATTATTATTATTATAGTATAACGAAGAACCGATATGAACTTGAGTGAGCAACTCGTGCTCTCGAAGTGTCAACACAACTCAGTGCAGGTTGAAGTCTAGAGATGAGCTTAAACGATATTTTCAAGTATCTGTGACAACTGTGACTGTGACAATTAAATATATGTGACTTTTATCGGTGATTTTGTCACACCGATATTTTATATCGATACGTAAGCACAATATGCATGAATTACACCGATATTTTGTCACAACGATAAAAACTAGCAGGAAATATTGAAGAGCACTGAAATATGAATACGATTTCTCTATACACACCACTCATCAGTGATTTATATGGGAAAATCCAACAAAGAAATTATGTACATGTACTATTAACAAATGAATACTTACCTAACTGAACAGTAACATGTCGAAAGTTAACGTCATGTACCAAGAGGTTATATTGTAGATATTGAACCAGTTGATCATTTTTAAATGTAGTTGGATATGGATTATCCTAATCGTTTTAAAAATTGATACTTTTTATTGTATATAATATAATGGATAAATTATTTTAAGTCGTGCATTAACATTATAATATTGAGTCATAGAATAAAAATTAATGAAACATAAGTATTCGGAAAAACATTGGAAAATAATTACAAAACAAAACAGTTGTTCAGACAGGATTTTACACAAGATTAAGTACTGGTAACCAATGGTGTTATTATTTAAATCGTGTAATAACTACATCATTTATAATAAGATGGAGAAACTACCGCCCTATTGCTGTTGTTGTATCATGCGCACGCGCAAACCTACGACGTAGAGGAGAAAATATCAATCACAGAGTACTGAATACGGAGCAGATTTCGATAGCGATATTTTGTCATAGATATTTCGCGTCATCAGTCACAGGTTTATCTGTGACAAAAAAATACCTCTGTTTCGTATAGAAATTACCGTGTTCTAGTTCGAAATTTCTGTCTTAGCTACAAACTTTCATCCATAAACAAAAAATATATATTTATTTACATAAAAATCCGTGTTTTAGTGATGAAGATTTTAGGTTTGTATAAAAATTTGAGTTCTCCTCCGTTTCGAAAAGCTAGTTATGTCGAAGATTAGCTTAGTTGGATAAATAGATGTTCCTGGCACGTGGAAAAGAAGCCGTCGTATTTTTAGGAACGTAAACACGAAATCATCTACAGAAAATGTATTGATAACTATATTTTGGGCACATAAGCAATTCCCTCAACTTTATCTATTGCCGACATTACACTTTACTACCATGGTGCTTTATTTGCTCGAAGAAATTGCTGTGGTAGACAACCAGAATTTTCAATTATGTATAATCTTTATCCATTACACAGCTTTAAGTTCCCCCACCACGACTGTCCACTTTTTTCTAGGTACAACAATGTGCTATCTTCCTTCGCAGGGAACGCGTAAAATGGTATACGCTGTTAAGCAAAATATATAATGATATGTGCGATACAATGTATAATTTTAATCGAAATGTACTGAAACCAGTTTGTTTCATATCAAAAAGGTATTTTATGAATAAATTTACCTCAACAACGATCAGATACCGGTAAACTTTTTGTACAACACTAGATTACAAAGTTGAACCTTCACGTTACACGATTTACACCTGCAGAGAGGATAAAGATCGCAGATACTTGTTAATTTTCTCAATTTTCTAAAATGTAGGCTTTTTCCTCAGAGCAGCTTCGTTACGTAGGCCTGCATGTCGGAATCTTACACGCTGAGGAATTGTGTCGCTGAAATACTGGGCTCAGAGTAATTACTAGGCTCTCATTTCGACTCGCGAAGTGTCCATAAATAAGAACCCGAGAAATCCAGCAGATGGTCCGAGATTGTTTTTTTCACTCAATAGTTGTTACTCAACTCTTATGATAAAAATGCCTGATACGGCGAGTCTCTCTCAAACTGCTGTGTTATTAAATGCTAATTAGATCTGAATGCCTTCCCGTCTCCGCTTTTACAATACCAACGGTTAAACGACCGTAAAATAAAGACGATTTCAGAAGCAGAGAAGTTCACCTGTGAAATGTTGAAGAAATGTTTGTTTGTCGGACAGTTTATAACGACTTGTTTCGCTTTGCAGGTTGGATTTTCGGCCAGAAAGGATTTCTTTTCACGAAGAAAGAGAGAGCGTCAGCCTTCCACGCCGGAAACCCGGATTCAAATACCAGCGAATCCAAGTAAAAACCACAGAGGAAAAATTTGGTAAGTGCAAAATGATCGATTTCCTATTTTTAATGTCTTACAATAGCCCAGATAGTATAGACTTGTGTAGATTTACTTCATATGATTAGGATGACCAGACGTCCTGTTTTTAACAGGATTGTCCCTTTTTTCAGCCTCTTGTCCCATGTTTCGAGAAAAGTATGCTTGGGATGTCAAATGTCCATTTTTTTTAAATAGCGTCCCGTTTCTCTAAATTACTCTTGAAATACTTATTTTTATTTTATTTTATTTAATAATAACGTATAACATTGATTAATTCTATATTGTTTCCATCAGATATCACCGTAATGAATTCAATAAAGGCCACGTTAATCACAAAATGTCATTTCAAATGTGTCTTGTATAGACTTCTATAGTTTCCTAAAGGAAAGACCAACACGTCTAGAGCAAATTCACTCATCATAGAAATATGATGCTGATTGTACAGTTCATCTTCATGGAGAATGTTAAAATAGTTAAAAGCTAATATGAGACAAAAATTTTGTTATGAAACAAGTTCAGAATACAGTGACATGGATATAATGTAAGGTCCAATTAACCTGAAGTATTTTTAAACAGATAAGTTAACCTAATGAATCCAGACTTGTTGCAATATAAAAAATGATTAACAATGACTTTAGCCAAGTATCCATGCTACTCTATTATGTATAATTATTAGGTCTATAACCTAGTTATTGTAAACAGTGTAGTAGGTCTATTTATTACTTTAAAATAAATAAAATTGCACCTTATTGCTCACTGACATTATATCGTCCCGTTTTTTTTTTATTTTGGCAATCTGGTCACTCTACATATGACAAAAAAATAAAATAAAAGATTATGAATAATTGTCTATGGTTCATTCTCTCCTTACATTTCAGATTTGTGAATTTTTTTAATGATTCCTATATTTATACATATTATTATTGACTCCGTCTATGGGTCTAGAAAGTATGCTTGTAAATTGAATTAATCTGCTTACTTTGTAATAATAATAATAATAATAATAATAATAATAATAATAATAATAATAATAGTTTTATTTTCCCTGGGAGAGTTAAGGCCATCAGGCCTTCTCTTCCACTCAACCAGGATTGTATTGTAAATGTTTCTATAGTTTTGGTTGATGAATTGTATATGCTTTAAATTGAATAGTAATCTGTATAGCTCTATTGATAAATTGTTTGTGTTTGTAATTTGAAGTAATTTGCATGATATGTATTATCAATTTCTGTATGTCACAACTGATTGAATTGTTTATGCCTTAAATTTAATTAACTAACTTGTTTTGTATTATGCATATAGCTCAACTGATGAGTAATCGTTTGCGTTTGTAAGTTTAATAATCTGATTGGCTATGTATTGTATACTTTTAGTAGAGCCATCGATGTAGCTCAGTCGGCAGACTCGCTGGGCTGCTGATCCGGAGCTGCGCTCGGGCTTGGGTTGGATCCCCGGTTTGGTCTCAATGAATGGTTTCTTCCGAGGTTTTCCCCAGCCGTGGGACTGAAGCCGGATGGTCTATGGCGAGTCCTCAGCCTCACTTCATTTCACCCCCTTTGGTCTGATTACCTGGTTGGGTTTTTACCGAGGTTTTCCCCAACCATAAGGCAAATGCCGGGTAATCTTTTGGCGAATCCTCGAGCCTCACATCATCTCACTACATCTCGCCAAAATATTCTAAAAAATTGTAGAAAATTGTAGAAAATTACAAAATTGTAAAACTGTAAAAATTGAAAAATATTTTAAAAATGGTAAAAATTTGTAAAAATTGTAATTGTAATATTGTAAAATTTTGACTTGTTCCACATCTTAAAGCTTCATTGCTCATGTAAGATCTATGGAATAAAATAAATGATATGACATTAAAAAATGAAAAATTAAAATGCCTTGTCTGGACGACGCCTCTTACCCTGACAAACATTTATCTATAAACTTTTCGCTGTAAGAAAAATCCTAATGTAAACAATAGCACGTGACTGAAGTGAGGCTTCATTGGCCGCTGTTTGGCGCCATAGATTCTCAGTACGTGTTCCCGCCTACTGTTGTACATTCTGTTTCATGTTAAACATTTCCCGTTACTCGTCAAGTAGGCCTGACCTCACTACTATGCATTCGTTTGCTTAGGGAACATTTACTTTATAATTACTGTAATTAAAACTCACATAACTTATTATATACATTTAAGACAATTTGTTTTTCTCCGCTTTTGAGAGGGTTTCCACTCTTACGTTTAATACCCACACACACCGACGATGCAGAAGCCATGTGCTTACGTGAACAACTATGAGATCAAGACCAGTGTTGCCAACTCGATTCTTAAAAATCCGCTGTGAAGCCGTGCAGAAACCGCTAAATTGCTATATTGCCAATGTAAAATTACATTATTTTGCCGCTGAGAGTGCTAAAAATACCCGCTAAATCCCTGTATCAGCAATACAAATTTCATAAATTTTACCCGCTAAACTAACGCCGAAAAACGCTAGATCTAGCGGGAAAACCGCTGAATTAAATGGTCTATGATCAAGACGTGACGCCAGCTTGTTATAAGAACAGACTACCTCGGTATTCATCCGCGTTCATAGTACATCTATACTATTAATAAATCTGTAGCCAAAATGTTTCTGGTAATTTTCAATTTTCCAAAAATAATTGGTGTTAACATGTATAATTAATCATCCTGAAACCGAAAATCGCTTTTTTGAAATTTCTGTTTGTATGTCTGTCTGTCTGTCTGTCTGGATGTTTGTTACCTTTTCACGCGATAATGGCTGAACCGATTTATATAAAAATTGGAATATAAATTAAGTTCGTTGTAACTTAGATTTTAGGCTATATGGCATTCAAAATACTTCATTTAAAAGGGGGGGGTTATAAGGGGGCCTGAATTAAATAAATCGAAATATCTCGCTTATTATTAATTTTCGTGAAAAATGTTACATAACAAAAGTTTGTTTAAAAATAATTTTCGATAAGTTTTATTCCATGCAAAATTTTGATAGGACTGATATTTAATGAGATAAATGCGTTTTAAAATTAAAATAACTGCCATCTAAGGCCGTATAATGAAATAAAAAACAAATGACTTCGTCTATAAGGGGCCTTGGACAACAACAATCGAAAGCTATGAAACATAGCCTACAGAGACTGTTTCTGTGTTTGTATGAAGTAATATCGGAAGCTAAATTAACCGATTTGTATAATTAATTATTACTTCACCATTGGAACGTGAAGTTTCTCTAGATGGACATAATGCTATAATGTTATTATAGTATGTATTTATTCATTCCATGGCAATGGTACATAAGAGATCGTGAATTCTTACATTTTCCAAAGAAAGAAATATAATTACATATCACTATATACATATCACTGTTTAAGTTATTTGAAGGGTTCAGAACCATAGTGGGCCAAGCTCCATTTACTGAAGTCGTAGAAAACAAGGGTTAAAATTAAGTTATTACCATAATTCAATGGAAACATATAGCAAGTAATATAAAGTATACACATTAAATCTAAATGATGTCAATCTTCATTAAAGTGTGGATGCATGTAATAAAAATTAAGAAACATGTTAAAGGAATTGTCATTGCACCAAATGAGTGTCTCTGGAACAAAATGACCGGATTTTAATTATTTAAATACAATTTAAATTAAGTAACATATTAAACGGTTTATCCTTCTATCAAACACGAATGTTCCCTGGATCAAATGTCCTATTTTAATTATGTAATTACTTTATATTTATTTCTAACGGGTGCAGCGGAGCGCACGGGTACGGCTAGTAACAAAATATAAAAGTAGCTTTTCTTTTACATAGCGTTTTACGTACGAGTGAAGTTATATGTTTCATCGTATTTAACAACTAGAATTCAATTTTTTATTAAACAATAATACAAGGTTATGGTTTCCAAATACGAACTATATTTTCCTGCATCATGTGAGTGTTTCGACTGGTAGCCAATCATGCGTATGACAGCAACGTGCTTAGGTTTACATTAGGACTTTTCTTACAGCGAAAATAGTATAGATACGCCACTGAGTACGCTGTTGTAACCAAGTTTGGCAACAGCTTCATTATGGCATTTTTGAGAACCTGAAAACCCTCAATTCGCCACATCTGAAATCCACGATGTCGTAACAAAAAGGAAGAGAAAGGGAAGGAGGCCGTGAACTTTGGAGCCAGGATCCCTGCAATAGACTTCGGATCTGGACTAGCAAACAATAGAGTAATTTGCACCTATCCTCTGTCGGCGTTGATTACACCACCACTTCAGTCTTCTCTACCCGCCCACAATAAAACTTGTCCTTGCGCTTTCTGCTGTTCCGCCGAGTACCTAATTGTCTAACCTGCGCGTCTTGTTTTCTGAAAAGTGAGAATTTTCGCATGAACGTGCTATGTAATTTACAACCATAACTTTTAAAACAAAAGGAAAGCGAATAACGCCTCACTGAACCTTGAAATCCGTTAACGAACGGTCGCTAAGATGTGTTGTGATGTGTGGGACAGTCTGTGCACCTGAAGCACGATCGGTTGGTTGCTAGGGCCTCTACAGGGGCGGCTTTCGAAGGGGGCTGCAGAGCTGCAGCACCCCCAGACATTTGTGAGTCTCGTTTTATGTTGTGAAGTACATTTATTATACAATCTCTACTTAGCGGCTCGAATTTTTAAAAAAATTTCGTTCTCATTGACATCCACGCAATCACTTCCTCCCCTGGTGCTGCCAGAGCGAACCGAGAGACAAGGACGGATTGGTGAAGCCACTTCCTCCCCTGGAGCTGCCAGTCTCGTCTCGGATGCTTTGCGCGTTAGTTTTACCCCTCCCCCTGCTGCCCCTCGCCCCGAATCCAGAGTTTCCAGGCGCTGCAAAATTTGCAGCAGTTTGTCAGTAGCGCGCAGTTTTAAATACATTTTCTTTAATGTTGTGAGTATAACAAGTGCAACAATGTTTAATTCTGTACAATATTTACAGTCTATTCAGTTCAGTACCTTAACAATTCAGGAGAAATGTGAAATTAAGTGACCATCAGTTGAATCTCATAATAGAAAGAGCCGCTAAACAAAATAGCCTACAAAGCTCGCATATTTTTTGCTAATTTATCCAGTAGCCCTGCTTTCTTCTCTCGATCTCTACACAGCCTGTATTAGATTAATGTGTTTCAAAGACAATTCCATCAGCTGGGCCAACAAGATGGAGTTTTAAAATAAGAACAGTAAATGTTGTTCATGAGAAGGAGCCATCGCTAGAATGTTTTCAAAATATAATGGAATCTGAAACATCTAACAATATCACAATAAATGAGGCAAGCGTCCTGGTGCGTACTCTTGAATATCCTGAATTCAATTTCTGGCTCAGTTTTTTTCATTTATTGATGTATAATGTAGATATATTATACAACCAACTACAACATCGCCAGTTAGATATTTTTAAGGTTCAAATTGGGTACATATAAAAAAATTAAATTATGGTTTATTTCACGACACTCGCAACTGCAGGGGTTATATTAGCGTCGCCGGTGTGCCGGAATTTTTGCAACCTACGAGACAGGGCGCATGGAACTAATCTTTAAATAAGGTCAGTTGTATGGTTTATTTTTGTACGCAGCCCCCCTGAATTGAATACCCACGAGCCGCCACTGCCTCTAGATAATGTGGTTGATTAACACACTCCTGCATTCTGCTTGTTTGCCAGTGTGAAAAATTTCATTTACGACGTAGGAAATGTGAAATTCAGTGTCGTTTGATTCGCCGCCACTTGTGGTGCTTCTCAGCGTCAGAACAGCTAGAAATACATTGGTTTTAATGAGGGCATTCATACGTGAAGAGCAACCGAATCGTCTAAACCTGTGTCTGATTTTCGCCATCTGACGTACGAATCACTATCAACAGTGACATATGCCTTCTCTTCATATGCACTGCGGAGAGATTTGGGATTTAACCCAGGCATATTGGTGCACAATCTAGTGACTAGAAGCTGTGCATCGCCATCTCTCCTAGTCCCGAGGTAGACATTTTACACGGAAATCTCTGATTCCGCTGGGACTCGAATCCAAACCGGCTAGTCTGGAGGCAGACATGCTACCACAGCGCTAGCTCGGTGGACTTGTGCTAAAATAGCGTAAAAGGTAATTTTTCGTATATCTTGACATGCACTTATGGTCCTTTAGCAGTCAGTTTTCTTTCCTCAGAGTTTCGACTCGACTCGTTTTTATCTATTTTAACACAGTAAAGTTTTTAAAGTGTCTTGATTTTTTAAGCTTTTATCATATTTTAAAATCTAAAAATAAGTTCGAAATATGTAGCCTATGATAAGTACTTTCTTGTGTTAAATATTAACGTACCTTGTTAACATGTTTCGATACTATTTTCGGTCATCTTCGGAACTGGTCGTTGTTGGTCTTGGCGCCTCTTGTTTCCTGTGTGGGTGCGTTCGTAGTGTAGAGTCAAAGAGTGTTTGTGTTTTGAAATTGAGTTGTGTGTTGAGAATATCGTTGGGGTGTTTTCGTGTGTCTGTATATTTCATATTGTTCTAGTATGTTGAGTTTCTGGCTTTTTGGTTGGATGTGCAGTATTTCCATGTCTGTGTTGATGTCTCTGTAGGTGTGGTTGGCATTTGTGATGTGTTCTGCATATGTGGAGGTGTTTTGTAATTTTGTTATGGCTGTGATGTGTTCTTTGTAACGTGTTTGAAATGATCTGCCTGTCTGTCCTATGTAGAAGTTGTTACAGGTGTTACATTTGAGTTTGTATATGCCTGTGTGGTTGTATTTGTTTGTGTTGTTTGTGTGTTGAGATGTTTTTGTAGAGTGTTATTTGTTCTGTATGCGATGTTGTAATTTAATTTCTTGAATGGGGTTGCAATTTTGTGTGTGTTTTTGTTTTCGTATGTTAGTGTGATGTATTTTTTGTGTTTTTGTGTTAGTGTGATGTATTTTTTGTGTTTTTGTGTTTGTGTTGTATTCATCTGTTTTTTGTGGTTTTGTTTTGTCTTACGTATTATGTTGTCTATTATGTTGGGGTTGTATCCGTTTTCTTGTGCTATGTATTTGATTGTGTTTAGTTCTTCGTTGTAATCCTGTTGGTTCATTGGTATGTTGAGTAGTCTGTGTACCATTGTTCGGAATGCAGCTTGTTTGTGTTGTGTGGGGTGGTTGGATGTGTTGTGTATGTGTGTTGTTGTGGGTTTTCTGTAGACTTTGAATGTGTGTTTGTTGTCTACTTTTATTATTGTGATGTCTAGAAAATTTATGGATTTGTTGTTTTCAATTTCTAATGTGTAGTGTAGCTTTGGGTGTATTTTGTTTGTGTGTTGATGTAGGTTTTGGATCTGTCTTTTGTTTCCTTTGCAGAGGCGGCTCTACAATAAGAACTGCAGAGCTGCAGAACCGCCATTTAATTGGACCTGAAATGCGCACAATTGTGCGCATTATTGTGCGCATTTCGTATTATTATTATTAAAAAAATAAAAATGTAAAACGTGATTTTATGTAGACCTAATCTAGTTCATTGTTTCATTTATTTTTCCAATTCATTCTCCTTCGATTCGAGATTTTACTGTCTGTAGGAGCCTTGAACTGCTCGAGAATTTTAGCTGTGGTGTACTTTTCGGATCTGTGATCGGCAGTTCCTGGAGCTCAACGTAGGGTAGTCGGCAGCAGAAAACTGGTTTTCTTCACCGTCCCATAAGACTGCATTAGAGCTGCAACTGAACCAGCTCTCTCCGAATATACAAAAGAACCGCCAACACCCTCATCTCTTAATGACCTGCGTTAGAACACACAGGCTTCTGGACTACTGTATATCATTACAGTTCCAGTGTGTTATAGTACTGTGGGTGGTGTGATGTGATTAGTCAGTGTGTCTAAGGAAATATTTTATATTAAAAATGAATGAAATGAAAACCTAATCGACCAACCCTTTTCGAAATTAAAAGAGAAATTACATGTTAACTTAAGAAATTAGGACGTCCTACACAAAGTTTAAATATTGAAATTTCTGGAAAAAGTCGAGGAAATCATGTAGCCTACTAGTCATTTTAATACCGAAATGTGTAATGGAAACGATTGGTTTTTTGCTGCGCTCATGAAAACGTTTTCTCCCCACCCGTGTATTCTGTTTACACGGACAAAG
The DNA here is from genome assembly GCA_025594305.2 of Periplaneta americana. Taxonomy (NCBI): domain Eukaryota; kingdom Metazoa; phylum Arthropoda; class Insecta; order Blattodea; family Blattidae; genus Periplaneta; species Periplaneta americana. The sequence continues at coordinate 189,879,765 of JAJSOF020000005.1, forward strand.
ACCGGAGTGAAGGATTTAGTTAATTTGACTTTAAAAACTAGAAAGGCATTTGGGGCACATCTCCACTACGTGACTAGTTGTACCAGGTGGGAGAGGTGTAGCGCAAGAATGGTTGGAGTACAATTTCGGGTGCACAGTCAACTTCGAGAAGGGGCTGTAGTTACACGCGTTATCCGATTTAAATGCCAAAAACAGCATGCGTTTGCTAAATACATTATTTTTCATGCAGAACTGCCAACCTTTGTAACCGCGGGCCGCTACTGTTCCTTTGCATAGTATTAGTATGTCATCTACGTATCTGTGCCAATATATGATGTTGTCTGCGTTAACTTCCGGTTCCAATCACTCGGTGTTGCTTCCAGTAAGATTTCCCTGTCGGAAGCAAGCGACTCTATCTTAGCGATCGACTCTCTGCCTGCTGAAAGCTGGCGGATAGAGATACACTATATATTTCGCCCGAGGCCCAAAATTCGTGCTGAGTGTGATTTTCACGCTTCTGTTGAGTGAGCAGTTTTTATGTTGGGTGGATGGAGGGAGGGAAGAACTTGTTCCCTTGAGGGCGCTTTATAATAAACTGCCTCAAACTTTGAGAAAACTTCGCTACACTCGAGTATAGTCTGTAGTCGCTACTGTCTCTTCAGATACTCCTTTTCAGAAAGTTTCAACGTAAATGACTTCGCTTGAATCATTTCTTCAGAATTCGTACTGATTGTAACGACAGAACTACCGAAACTTGGTAATACTCAGTGGCGGCTCGTGATAATTAAATTGTTTTGTATTATAATATAGTTCAACTTATGAATGATCGTTTGCGTTTGTAAATTTAATAATCTGATTGGCTATGTATTGTATACTTTTAGTAGAGCCATCGATGTAGCTCAGTCGGCAGACTCGCTGGGCTGCTGATCCGGAGCTGCGTTCGGGCTTGGGTTGGATCCCCCTTTGGACTTTGGTTTCTTCCGAGGTTTTCCACAGCCGTGGGACTGAAGCCGGATGGTCTATGGCGAGTCCTTGGCATCAACCCCTTTGATTTGATTACCCCCCTTTGATTTGATTACCTAGTTGGGTTTTTCCGAGGTTTCCCCCACCGAAAAGGCAAATGCCGGGTAATATTTTGGCAAATCCTCGGACCTCACCTCAGCTCACTACATCTCGCCAAAATGTAAAAAAAAATTTACAACATTGTAAAAATTGTAGAAAATTACTAAATTGTAAAACTATAAAAATTTGTAAAAATTGTAATTGTAATAGCTATTGTAAAATGTTGACATGTTCCACATCTTAAAGCTTCATTGCTCATGTAAGATCTATGGAATAAAATAAATGAAAGAATGCATGAGATAAAATATTATGTGTGTTCACAATTTTGTGGTTCCAAAATCGAAGAGAATTTGAAATCGTACGTCTAGTCTAATATGAAATGTCATGATTCCAATTAATAATAATAATAATAATAATAATAATAATAAAATAATAATAATTTTAATAATTAATGAAACTCAATCTTTTTTATTTCCAATTTTTCTTGGTAAGCCAGTTTACCCAGTTCTTTACTGTTCAAAATTACTTGAACAGAGTTCATTGTTTACGTTTGTTAAAAATGAATACATACCACAGGCTCGGTATTTACAAACGCGTGTGTTAAAAATGTTATGTTTTATTTAACGACGCCCGCAACTGCAGAGGTTATATCAGCGTCGCCGGAAGTGCCGGAATTTTGTCCCGCAGGAGTTCTTTTACATGCCAGTAAATCTACTGACATGAGCCTGTCGCATTTAAGCACACTTAAATGCCATCGACCTGGCCCGGGATCGAACCCGCAACCTTGGGCATAGAAGGCCAGCGCTATACCAATTCGCCAACCAGGCCGACGCACAAACGCGTGTGTTCAGTAATATATTTTGATTTACAACACACTGATACACTATAGCCTATACCAGTACTGTAATCCCATTCGCATAGATTGATTACTATAAATACATGCCAGCAAATATTATTCTTAAATATTATACACTGCCATACAGATACTTAAATTCATACCACCGCCACAGTCAGCCAGCACGTGTTTGAAAGCCAAACACTGAAGTATAGTAATTCACTAACTACACTCTCGTAGCAGCACTGTACACACATCCACGTAAGTAAACGTTCCTACAGTCAGATGCTGACATCTACAGGCTATTAAATTTCCTCCTCGAGATATAGCACGTGAACGATAGGCATCGATGCACCTGACATCTGTAGCATAGATACTCATCATGTTCACTTAACACTTTGTGCTCTTGACGAGTCATAAGCGGCCAGCTAAAGACAATTTTCTCCCGCGCATGCGTAAAATTCCTGTAACCATCTCGAAAAGAGCACGGCTTGTACGTGAACGGATGTTGCCAAGTTTACATAAGAAGTTTATTCAAGATGCGGGAAGTTTAAAATACTCGATTCTGATATTGTACATCCCCACTACGTCAATACGGTATCAAATAATAAAACTAGTCGTGCATTAATGGAAACAAGGTGTTCACGTGCTCTTGTGCTCTTATTAACGCACCGCCTCTGGTAATAATATTCTATGAAGTAACGAAACACAACTTCAAGTATTATGAAAGAGTATTGTAGTACAACGTTCGATGAATATTTTCTCTTTCTGTCATAGGCTAAGGGAACAATAATTGACGTTTCGTGAAGAAAATTACTAAGAAATTTTCTCCTAAACTTATTCTTTCCCATTAAGATAGAAAGAGAGTTGGAAGAAGAGCAATTTGGTTTCAAGAAGGAGAAAGTACGAGAGACGCAATAGGGATAACCTGAACTAGCACCAACAGATAGCGCACGTGTACTTTGAGGGATGCGCTTTGCGTGTACTTTTGTTTTTCGGTATATAAACATTGAGGATATACGTAGTGTATTAGTATATTAAAAACTCTTAAAAACAACTAAAAATGGCAAATTTTTGTTATGTTACTATATCTAAAAACCAGGGAAAGCTTTTTGTTTTCAATCAGGTCCCGAAATATTCTGAATAATAATATTAATAATAATAATAATAATAATAATAATAATAATAATAATAATAATAATAATAATAATAATAATAATAATAATAATAATAATTAATAATAATAATAATAATGTTTTATTTTCGCTGGCAGAGTTAAGGCCATAAGGCCTTTCTTCCACTCAACCAGCCTTAATCAATACAATACATAAATTTAAATTACAAATATTTTCACTACACTTAAAAGGTTCTCCAGCAATAATCTTCACTACACATTTATTTAAATTTAGATAAATCTATAAGGTAAAGTAGTAACTTAATTTATGAGCTAATTTAATTCAATGAATTATAATTAATTCAATATTTGAGATAGCTAGTAAAATGATGAAAATTAATTTAATATAAGCTTACTAGGACTATGTTACAGGAGAATATATATATTTCTATTTCTATAATGAGAATATTAATGTAATTGCCATTAGAGGTTTTGTAAATCTATTTAGAGAAATTAAAGATAATAATAATAAGAATGGACAGATGTTAGTTTCATTATAAGTAACAAATATTAATCAGCAATTCATCTGTTAAGTAAGAATTTATGTAATTTTGACCTAAATGAAGCTATTGTCCAACAACCCCTTATATCACTCGGAAACGAGTTCCAATTTCTAGCAACTGAAACTGTATAGGATGAAGAATATAAAGATGTCTTGTGGTAGGGTATAATGAGTAAATTGTTATAATGAGATCTTGTACTTAGCTGATGATATGAGGATAAATTTTGAAAACGAGAAGCCAAATAGATTGGGGTAGCGGTGCGCAGAATTTGAAATAAGAGAACAAGAGAATGCAGGGCTCGTCGATCGCTTAGCCTTAGCCAAGACAGAGTTTGGAAAGACGGGGAAACATGATCATACTTACGAATATTGCAAATATAACGGACGCACGCATTATGCACACGTTGTAGCCTGTTGCTCAAATTTGCATTTAGGTTACTTAATATAATATCGCAGTAGTCAAAGTGTGAATATATGCTTTAAACCTTAAGAAATATAAGTAATTAAATTGGGCCTCGAAAGTGCTAGCTATTAAATAAAAGTAATTACTCCAAGTAAGGAATTGTTGACTACAGTTTCATTTTGGAAGAGGAAAAGAAAAATTAATAAAAATAAGGTGCCTCGAAGGAAAATAAGTTAGCTTAGATTATATGCATAGTTGTAGGAGAATGGAAAAGTTACGCCTGCAGAAACTCTCGATAAACTGGGATGTTTATTATCCAGGACGATCCGTAGTGAAATCCATTTCGTGAATAATGTTTTTAACGATGTACCTAATTATTAAAACCATGTTTTAACTTCAAATTTTCAAAATCATCCCACACAGTATTCAAAACTGCATGTCCTTAATCTACAAAACGCACGACTAATCGTGACACTATTGCGATCATATTATATCATCCTATTAAAATGGATTTCATCTTTCTGCAACTACAGAAAAATACAAGAACTCGATAGTCCCTTCCATAAAAAAACACATTGGTGGCTGCATATCCTGTTTTTAGCGTACGGTTCTTAAATAGTAATGATTAAAGAGGGCAATATTCACCTTCGACAACCCGGTAGTTCCTATTTTTTCGGCGAAAGATATCCAGAGAAAAATAAAGAAGTGTACGTAGTATTTGTGGACATGGAAAAAGCTTTTGATACAGTGGATTGGAATAAACTGATGGGAATCTTGGAAAAAAAAAGGGTGTGGATTGGCAAGAGTTTAAGGCTCCAGTAAACTTTATATAAACTGGAATAATTATTATCCAGAACGAAATGTCAGAAGGAAGTGAAATAATTTCGTGAATAATGTTTTGCCCTTTATCACCTACTCTGCTCAAAACCTATTTTTATGATTTAGTTTTCAGAACATGGGAGGAGTGATTCAAAAGGAAGAACAATAAAATGTATAAAACACTGTAATCTGGCATTGTTAGCGAAGATTAGATGATACTAAAAAATATGCTTTCAGCTTTGACAGCTGTGAGCAGTAAAAGATAAATGCAAACAGGACGATAGACCATTGTTACTGGAAGAAAAAAATACATAAATACTAAATATCCTGTTTTTAGCGTAATTCTTAAATACTAATGATTAAAATTTTATTTCCTCCTTCTGAGACCAATGTGGGACGAACTTATCAAACCAGTGTCTGTCTGTAAAGATTTTTATTATTATTTTTTTACATTTTAAATAGCACTTTTGTAACTTTTTGGGCATTTTTGCATTTTTAGTACTGATTTTAAATCTTGGAAAAAACTAAAAATAGGATCTTTTGGTAGGCTCAAATATAGTTTTCAGGCATTTATAGGAGTTTATGATTCTTTATGCTCGAAATGTCAAATGTAGTAAATATACACCTGGTAGCAGATCTTTAATGATGTCATTAAAGTACACCTACTCAAAAGGTCTCTTTCAGATGATTTCAGGTTTGTTCAGAACATGGTCAGCTTTCTACCGTTATAAAATAAAATGTATCGATTATTCTGGATATGCAATCGAAAGTTGTTAGCGAAAAGTCAGATGAAATACTATACTGTCGATTATGTTCTGTTACTATAATAATTAGCGTTAATTGTAAATAATATTCAAATAAATTCAATTTGCCATCTCGTTTTTCAATGTCTAATTTAATTTCAGTGTTATCTCTACTAAATTTTATGGCCTAAAATCCTGTTCCTCGGAAAAAATCAATACTTTCGCGTCTGCGCATATATCAAACATATGGGACATTATCAAACAGGTCAGATACAAAGAAAATTTTAATATCAAGTTAGAAATATTTCGATTAAAAAGTTAGTAACTCGCCTATCTTTATTTTAAATACGTAAAAATACTAAAACTCGCTTGCGCTCGTTTCAGGCTCAAATCCATAGTTTTCATTACCTTCATTATAGGCTCGTTTATGATTCTTTTAGACGCTTTAGATGCTATATAATTTTACGGATGACGTTAATATGTTAGGAGAAAATTCCAAAAACTATTAGGAAAAACACAGGAATTTTATTTGAAGCAAGTAAAGAGATAAGTTTGAAAGTAAATCCCGAAAAGATAAAGTATATGATTATGTCTCGTGACCAGAACTTAGTACGAAATGGAAATATAAAAATTGGAAATTCATTCTTTGAAGAGGTGGAAAAATGCAAATATCTTGGAGCAACAATAACAAATATAAAATATACTCGGGAGGAAATTAAATGCTGAATAAATATGGGAAGTGCCTTTTATTATTCGGCTGAGAAGCTTTTGTCATCCAGTCTGCTCTCAAAAAACCTGAAAGTTAGAATTTATAAAACAGTTATTTTAACCAGTTGTTCTATATCGTTGTGAAACCTAGACTCTAACTTTAAGAGAGGAACAGAGGGGTTAAGAGTGTTTGAGAATAAAATGCTTAGAAAAATATTTGGGCTAAGAGGTATGAAGTTACAGAAGAATGGAGAAAGTTACACAACGCAAAACTGCACGCATTGTATTCTTCACCTGACATAATGAAAAACATTAAGACCAGACGTTTGAGATAGGCAGGGCATGTAACATGTATGGACGAATCCAGAAAAGCATATAGAGTGTTAGTTGGGAGACTGGAGGAAAAAAGACCTTTGGAGAGGTCGAGACATAGATGGGAGGATAATATTAAAATGTATTTGAGGAAAGTGGGACATGATGATAGAGACTGGATTAATCTTGCTCAGAATAGGGACCGATGGCGGGCTTATGTGAGGGCGGCAATGAACCTCCGGGTTCCTTAAAAGCCACAAGTAAGTAAGAATTTTAATAGGTGGATTCTGTGTACATGAAAGGTAGAGATATCTGAATAACATACGTCTAGGACTTAGCAAACAAAATAGGTACAGAATTGTTTATAAAACATAAGTGCACATTTCAAAGTTTTTTTTCAAAGCCAGTTATAACGGCTGAGTAGGGTCATAATACTCATAATTGTAACAACATGTTACCCCGTACTGATTGGATGATCGTCTGCCTCTGCTGAGAATATAAACGTGAAGCCAGCAGCCGGATTTACGGCCTTGGCCCTCCATGGGCTACCGCACAACTGATTTGTTTCTGGTTGTTCGTTTTGGCAGCCTAAACAATACCCCGTATTGTTGTTACAAATGTCTTTAGTATGCGACGGAGAATGTAATTTCTTGCAGCTCCCCGCTATTGGATGTCGTCATATGCAGGTGGCTTGCAACAGGGCATAAAACTCATAACTTCAGTACAAAGATTATTGTGACAACAAGGACTGCATATGAGACAAGGCCCGGGAATAATTTGAACAAATTACTCTACTAAAATTTAAATATTCATAAGACATATTGAAAAAGTCACATGATAAAAACCAAAATGGAAGGCTTTAATCATAAATTCTCCTCCAGTTTCCAACAAAAGCCGGGCCTATTCTATGTTATCACTTGTTGTTACCTCATAACATTATGCTAATATTAAGTTATTTTCTCCATTTCTTGTTTTTTGGGCAGACAATTTCAAATAATTCTAGAGTTCTTGGAACGCGGACTCATCGATAGAGAGGTTTTCCAAGTTCCCCTCCCCGCTCCTGACTCCCAAACCCCATATCAAGATGTTGTACAGATCGAACACTTACCTTAATTTCAAGCTTTTGGTATTTAATAAATATACCATCATGTCCAAACTCAGACATTATACAGGCCCGTGCCCCCGGGGGCTTCCGTTTTTACTCTATTAAATAATAACAAAAAGTGAAAGTTTCGAACAGAATTTAATACTACGGACATAAGTCAGCTATAGTGCTTGGACACCTAAGAGGCGAGCAAACTTAGATATCCCTTCACAGCGTATAATAAATTATTTGTTTGTACTTTTTCAGTATACCACGTAAAGAGGAAGTGAGTTTCGCGTCGTGGGCTTTAGATCTTAAGCTTAAAGGAGTAAAATTTTGGAAATATTCAATATTTTTTTCCTCCATTACTGTATCTTGTACAATAATGAAAATTAGTATGTGTTGTAAAACACTGTCCTTCTCTATATGATAAACATATTTTTACGATTAAAAAAATTATTTATATATTTTTTTTTCAAAATTCAAAATTCACTGTGCAGTGATGAAGCTTTTCCCTCGTAACTCAAAAAGTATCCGACATTCTGTGATGAAATTTTTTGTGTGTATTTATGCATGTCATATCTACAATATGATGCAAAATCACTTCTCTACCTTTGGTAGATTGATAAAAAATAAATTCATTTAAAAAAATGGTCAAATATCTAACACAAATTAAAAAAAAATATATTGTTTATTAAGGAATGTGGTTAAAAGAGCATGATATTCTAAACATGAGTTTCAGCAATAAAATAAAAGAGAGAGAACATGAAAAAGTTAACAAGTTTATGAGTTATGAGGGAAAAACTTCATCACTGCACAGTGAACTTTGAATTTTGAAAAAAAGAAAAAAAGATAGAAATATATATATTTTTTAAATTGTAAAAATATTGTTTTCATATAGCAGAAGGATAATGTTTTACAAATACCAATTTTCATTAGTGTACAAGATACAGTAATGGAGGAAAAAATGTTGAATATTTCCAAAAATTTTACGGCTGTAAGATATGCCTAACCCCTTAAGGCATCATTCCATGGCCTTGCGGTACGAAATGAGCGTGGGTTCGACTCGTCTTGAGGGAGGAAATTGTATCATGAAATTTCGCCCAGTGTATGGAAATTGTGAGAGAGATACAGTAACTATATATATATATATATATATATATATATATATATATATATATATATATATATATATATGGCATAACTAAGAGAGTATTAGAGAAAACAGTACAAAAAAAAGCTGAACTTAAATTTTATAAGACGATGGCAATTCCCACCTCGTAATTGCTGCTAAAACGACATATTTAAGAGCGAGGAAAGGCTACGAACGTCTTACGTAAAGATATGGAGATTTTATTCGTAACCACATGAAAAGGATGGATGAAGAA
>JAJSOF020000005.1:189893773-190073773 GCA_025594305.2 Periplaneta americana
TATAATATATAATATAACATAATATTGTTTTATTTGAAGTTCAGTCTAATTGACATATCACAAGTTTAAAATCAATGACATTTACATATGTAAATGATCATTGTGTATTATGAAAATTAAAGCAAACGTTTTTATCTGTCTGTCTGTCTGTCTGTCTGTCTGTCTGTCTGTCTGTCTGTCTGTCTGTCTGTCTGTCTGTCCCTGTCTTCTGTCTGCTGTCTGTCTGTCTGTCTGTCTGTCTGTCTGTCTGTCAGCTGTTGTCTGTCTGTCTGTCTGTCATTTTCTGTCTGTCTGTCTGTCTGTCTGTCTGTCTGTCTGTCTGTCTGTCTGTCAAACTGTCTGTCATGTCTTCTTCTGTCTGTCTGTCTGTTTCTGTCTGTCTGTCTCTTTGTCTGTCTGTCTGTCTGTCTGTAATCTGTCTGTCTGTCTGTCTGTCTGTCTGTCTGTCTGTCTGTCTGTCTGTCTGTCTGTCTGTCTGTCTGTCTGTCTGTCTGTCTGTCTGTCTGTCTGTCTGTCTGTCTGTCTGTCTGTCTGTCTGTCTGTCTGTCTGTCTGTCTGTCTGTCTGTCTGTCTGTCTGTCTGTCTGTCTGTCTGTCTGTCTGTCTGTCTGTCTGTCTGTCTGTCTGTCTGTCTGTCTGTCTGTCTGTCTGTCTGTCTGTCTATCTATCTATCTATCTATCTATCTATCTATCTATCTATCTATCTATCTATCTATCTATCTATCTATCTATCTATCTATCTATCTATCTATCTATCTATCTATCTATCTATCTATCTATCTATCTATCTATCTATCTATCTATCTATCTATCTATCTATCTATCTATCTATCTATCTATCTATCTATCTATCTATCTATCTATCTATCTATCTATCTATCTATCTATCTATCTATCTATCTATCTATCTATCTATCTATCTATCTATCTATCTATCTATTATCTATCTACCTATCTACCTATCTACCTCCTACCTACCTACCTACCTAACCTACCTAACCTATATCTATCTATCTATCTATCTATCTATCTATCTATCTATCTATCTATCTATCTATCTATCTATCTATCTATCTATCTATCTATCTATCTATCTATCTATCTATCTATCTATCTATCTATTTATGTCCATAACAGGGCAAAGCCCCAATTACAATAGACAGTACAGATAAAAAAAACATAGAATTGCATACAACACGAAAAAAGAGGTAAAACAGATACAAGTGTAATTACAAATTACAAATGGAAAAGGGAAGGAAAAAAAAAACAAATAGATACCAACTAAATAAAAAAGACAGATACAGATATAAATGAAAAATACCAAATAAAAACAAATAAAAAAGAGCCAAGTACAGACATCACGGCCAAAAATGCAAAATGTAGGCGTAGCTATAATTGGCAAATTCCAGAGCAAATACAACGCCATGTTAATAAATTCAATATACGGCACTACACAGCAGGCCCCATAGGCTCAATTCATTTACTCAAAAAACTCACCAACACAGAACATGTGTTTCAAGTATATATTGTACGATAACGAAAAATCTAAATCCTGTTTACTGTTCTCCAACCAGGAGATCAACCGTGAAAGGAATGTGCTTACTATTGCCTCATCTATTGGAACGAAGTAGATAAATAATATTACCGTTATAACGCCAGTTTAAAAACCATGCGCTCTCCTGCATATGTTATTTCCTGTATGGAGGGATTAAAAGACCAGGAGATTAACAGTGATCTAATTTTGTAACTAGGGTAGTATAAGAATGTGTGTATCAGTGTTATGGTTTGTGCTGTGAGAGCTAGCCAATAGAGATAAGAGTACCCACGTATGTGACCTTATGACATCTTATGACATCAGCATTCATTCACAGCATTACCCCCCTTCTTCTCATCCGGCGGAGACTTTCTCGTGGTTGGGCACAGTATTTGATAGATGATTGTAAGATCGAAGCATTAATAAAAGTGGAGACATTTTATGAGATAATGTTTTTGTTGTCTGCAAATAAAAGAGAGATCGCTTTCTCAGATTTGATTTACCAATATTGAAACTAATTAGCTGTAGAAGATCAGGGTTGTCTATTAAGCCATTCATGGTTTTGAACAAATATATTTGTTGTGCTTTTATCCTGCGACTACTGAGAGATGGTACATTAAATTCAACCAGCATGGATTCATAAGATTGGAATATGTTGTAACATGTTGTATGTTTTTTCATATAATTATAGCAATTTTAGGATTTTATTCTGTACTCTCTCTAGAATGATCGAGTGCGAGTGATAGTGAGGGTTCCAAACTATAGATTTACTTCGTAAATTAGAGTACGCCCTTCGGGCATTATCAGGCATTTTACATACAATATCTTGAACATTTTTACATGTCTTTGTTGTGGAATGTGTACAAACTGATTAAACACAACCTTTATATAGTAATGAAACAACTATTTTATGATTGACTTATGATGATTAACGATCTAAAATATAAAAATACAGGTATACAATTTAATATATAATAAAATTGTGGCTGAACTGTTGATCTTATGTTTAAATTATCATCATCATCATCATCATCATCATCATCATCATCATCATCATCATCATCATCATCATCATCATCATCATCTTCAAACAAGTATTAGGCCTCTCGAATGGCCTGTTACGTCTCCTCACAATTGATCTCGCCATCTCTTTCTAGGTCTTCCCAGCGATCTTCTTCCTCTAGGCATATACTGTAGAGCAGCTTTCGTTATGCGTGTTTCAGGCATTCGGTCTATATGTTGTATCCAGTTAGTTCTGTAATTGTTAATCGTCTGGATTAAACTTTCCATTTTTAGCTCCTTCCTTATACCTTCATTTCTCTTCTTATCTATCAAGGTGTAACCTGCCACATATCTTAAGAACTTCATTTCGCTAGCTACAATTCTACGTTCTTGATCTTTTCTTAATGTCCAACTCTCACTGCCATAAAGGAATGCTGGTAGAACCATAATTTTGTAAAATTTTAATAAAGTTTCTTTCCTCACTGTTCTGCCCAATGTTCGTCGTAGAGTTCCGCAAAAATGATTAAAAACGTTGATTTTAGTTTCAATCTCTGAGTTTGCCTTGTAAGTCACATTGCAGCCTAAATATTTAAATGTATTTACTTGTTGTACAATTATATTATTTAATTCAATTTTCACCCGTAATGGTTGTGATCCTACAAATGCCATAGTTTTTGTTTTTTCTGCTGAGATTTTCATATTAAAATCAATGGCTACTTTATTCAATCTGAAAATTGCTTTCTGTAGTTCATTTTCACTGCCACTAATTATTACTTGATCGTCTGCATAAAATAATGTTGTAAAATTTAGCTTATTAATGGTAAAATGTTCAATCTTCGTCATCCATATTTGTATGACTTCGTCCATATATATATTAAACATAGTGGGTGAGAGGGGACACCCTTGTCGCAATCCCTGATTTATTTCTACCATTTCGCTTGTACCGTTCGGTATTTTAATCATTATTTTATTGTTTTTGTAAAGGCCCTGTATAGCACTAATTAGTTGAGATGGGATTCCACGATTCATCAGTACTTTCCATAGTATGTTACGATCAACTCTATCAAAAGCCTTTTCGTAGTCTATAAATTTAAATTATAACATTATAAAATTGCAAACATGATAAAAACCATTTGATTCCTCTTTAAACTTCATAATAGCTTCATTAGTCGGATGTTTTACTGTAAGCCTTGGTCTCAATGATTCATCACTCGATTTTATGGTGAAATCATTCTGAAATATATATCAATAATTATGTGAGCAATTCTTCAATGGAAAATCTTATATAAATGCAAATTATAAAAATTGTTATCGGAATACTCACATTTAAGAACGTGTGTACTGCACTGGGTTATCTGTGTTGACATTTACATTAAACAATTTTGTGAGACTGGGTTTTATCTGTAACAAGATATGAATATCAGAATTTATGCAGTGTTGGTTGTAAAAAACCTATGATAATTGTATGAACATACTTACTATGAATTGTGGCTGACCTAGTTGCGATTGATCCTCTCGACTAATGTTTCTTACGTTGAACATTTTTACGCGGAAGGATATTAGGGTTGTGATTGGGACTGCGTCTAGAAGTTATATAAGGGGTTTCGGATATGAACTAGGTTTTCGTTGAGAACACAATTATCTTTCTGAATTTGTTTGGTAATATAATATTCTTCAGCCGAATTTATTAGTTTTCTGTCTAATCCAGATTTTAGTTCCGGATAAGAGTGGCCTTGTGGTGGACTACATGGAAACTACATCAGGTAAAATAATTAATTAAAGTGTACTAGTTAGAAAAATTATGTAAAATTAAATAAACTTGAATGTTGGTACTAGATTTTAATTTAATTGCTAGTCTGAATATTAATATTCCAACTAAGCCAATTATGTAAGATCAATTTTTAGGGCATTTTAAGGGCATTTTTTAAAAGATTTTTAGTTCATAAATGCATTGTTTTTAGGACATTTTTTCATGATTTATAAGTCATCAAAATTCTAGCCCTAGTAATAACCATAGCTTCCTGTAAATTGCATTGTCCAACTGAAGAAAATCGTTACAATCAATCAATCAATCAAAATCAATCAATCAATCAATCAATCAATCAAACTCCTGTATCTCCTCACGAGGAGCATAGGGCATTCACAAAGCGCCTCCATCGGACCCTATTTGTAGCCAACTTCTTCACTTCGCTCCATGTTTTCCCCTTCCTAGCAATTTCCTCCAAAACTGTTCTCTTCCATGTATTTTTTGGCCTTCCTCTTGTTCTGCCAACCTGGGGGTTCCAATCCAAAGCCATTCTTTCTACTGCTCCATCTTCTTTCTGATTGTGTGCCTTATCCAATTCCACTTTCGTCTTTTGATTTCTATTGTGATTTCTTTTTGATTTGTTATCTTCCACAGTTCTGAGTTTGTCATTATATCTGGCCATCTAATTTTTAAAATTCTTCGTATACATCTATTAACAAATGTTTGCAGTTTATTTTGTATAATTTTACTTGTTTTCCATGTCTCACAGCCATATAATAAGACTGATTTCACATTACTGTTAAAGATTTTAATTTTTGTAGATATAGATATAATATAAGATTTCCATATTGGGTACAACTGGACAAATGCACTATTTGCATTTTTTTATTCGGTTCTTTACATCCTCAAAGGCTCCACCATCCTTGTCAATTTACTACCCAAATGTTTAAATTCTTGAACAGTATTAATTTTATTATTATTTATTATAACTTTATCTGTCTTTTTACTATTTAATCTCATTTCTTTAGTTTTCTTTACGTTTATTTTCATATGAGCCTCTTTTATTACTTCTAATAAAGTAACTTTATTCTTCATATACAATCTTACAAAACTCCTAATTAAAAAAAAACTGTCATTACTTATGGAAGGACCTGATATTAACTGTAATGATCATCTTTTGTAGATGTCGCGAATGAAGCCAGGGACAGCACATCTGCGTCGTCCAAGCACTGTACTTACAGCTACTGTATAGTTTACGTTTCGGATATCTTCATCTAATCTTCTCCTAGACTTAAAAAGAGAGGAAGATGGTGGTGGTGTCTCTTTTCTCCACTGGAGGCTTTCCCGTAATAATGGGGCGGCGAAACATCAAAGGGACTCGCCGGTAATTTTCACTGCAAAGAATTACGTACTTGAGTCATGAAGCTGAGCGCAACGCCGGCTTCGTGTACATTCTGACATTGACCGCAACATGCAAGTGAGATCGATCACATTCAGACTGAAATACTTGGAATTATGCTGCAATATCAGAGCCAACCGAGCGTGACAATGGGCAAGAAAACTTATCAGCACCTGGCAGCGGGCTTTCCATATCATTTGTCTTCCTACAACGACACACGGTAATAATTGAACTCCACGCCAACTCTACGAAGCGGAAGTGAGCATTTAAACACTTCTTCATCATCATCATCATCATCATCATCATCATCATCATCATCATCATCATCATCTACAGCAGTCATGTCAATTAATGCCTATAGGAGCAAGCGCGCGCTTTAGAGCTCAGGAGAGCCTTAGCGCTTTACAGCGGAAAGGAAAGAGACATGTGCTGAAAGGGATAAATGTTCATCTTCCCTCTTGCTTAAAAAAGTCCCTTGTGCATACATTTGTATTTCCCTATTTTGACTATGCTGACATTTTACTGACTGACCTTTCCAGCGACAACAAAACGAAACTTCAACGTGCTCATAATCTGTGTGTACGTTTTGTAAGCAATGTTCGTAAATATGATCATATTACACCATCCCTGGAAGCAATAGGTTGGCTTAAACTAGATAAGAAAAGAAATTTACATTCACTTCTCCTTCTCTTCGAAATCTTGAACTCTTCTATTCCTTCGTACCTGTCGTCTCGCTTCACTTACCTTTCTTCCCACCACAATCTGAACACACGCTCTTGTCATGAAACAATACTAACAATACCATCCCATCGCACCTCCTCATACTCATCCTCTTTCACAATAGCCCTGCCAAGACTCTGGAATTCGTTACCTGCTAACATCAGGGACTGTCGAAATAAAATTGAACTCAAACGCAAACTTACTAGGCACTTGGTCAGTAATTGAGACTCGTTCAGACATGGCTTCTTGTAAATAGTTCTCTTAATCTATCACAAAATATTTCAATATCCGGTAATTTCATTACTATAGATTTTTGTTATTGTAGGTTTAATTTGTAATTCAGTAAATACAAAAATATTCTTTGTTCTTAACTTCTATGATAAAATGTCTAGCTTTCATTAATCAGGTAATCTTGTCGTACTTTAATTTTATTGTAATTGTAATTGTAAATTTAATGTCAATAGTAATTTTATTGTTCATATTATACCCATAGTTGTAATCCCCTGGTAGAGGGGCAGAGAAGGCCTGACGGCCTTATCTCTACCAGGTTAAATAAATAAATACTACTACTACTAAATAAATAAATACTAAATACTAATACTACAGACGAAAGAGGTGGTACAGGGACATCATTTTATTTTTACTTCAATTTTTATTGTACCTGAGTTTTTTAATGTACTTCACTCCCACCCCTTTTACTAATGAAGTTCCAACTGTCCTGCACACAGAATCAAGGTCGCTTATAGTAAACAGCACTGAGTTAGTGAGTATAGTATGTTCCAGAAATATGTTGGCGTTTTCCAGTGACGAAAGAGCTTTCAATATTGAATCATATTTTCGCACAGGTACTGTCGTCCGTTTGCCTACGTCGCATCCCGGTTTCTCCCACCTGCTTCTGCTCGCCCGTCTGTAAAAGCTGGACTGTCTTAGCTCTTTTCTCAAAACATTAATTTCTGTTAGGAATTGGACGTCTACGTAATATTATATAACTATTGAACATAACTTAAATAAAAGGGTCTCCTTAAGTAATTAACTGTCACGTGATTTCCCCTCTTTCTACGATCCTGTGGCATAACCACTTGGACGGACAGTAGATAGCATGTCTGAGTAATTTTATCTGTGCGGGTCGGGCAGAAGTGAAGATTGAATTTACAGTGCGTAAGGTACTCTTTTATAAAGTAGGTACAGAATTATTTCAACATGAGTTACTGGTACGAAGGACGAAACTGGTAATTGGGATTAGGTACAATAGTCTATAGTGCGATAATATGCACAAAAGAACTTAAGCCTGTATCGAAATGAACTGCCACCATTTTCAAAAATGTGTTTAAATATTCATATTATGATTATTTTTCAATTTAACTTCTTTCTCTATATTGTACGCTAATGTGCTGTAGACAGTATAATATACACTGCATAATGAATACTTTCGCATGGATAACTCAGTTCGTGAGTAAAAACACTTATTCTTAATACAGTACTGTATTTTGATTAAACAAAAACCTAATAAAAATTATCAAACTCAAAATCGCGATATTTCCTAGTTTACATAAATGGATGAACTACTTTCCTTCCCTCCTATACCTAGTAGAATGATTTGTTTGTGTTTTACGCCAGTATCATCGAACTACAGTCGTGGAATGGGGTAGCAAACTCTGTTTCCGGTTCTCTAATGGTATAGCCAGGTTAATATTAAAAATGTTAGTAAAAATAAAATGATGTCCCTGTATATGCCGCTTGGTCGAGCTATATTCAGGGATGGCCTGCACTGATTCAATGGATAAAGGGAAGAGAACTTATTAAAACTGCATCCATGTTAATTTTTAGATTTGTCTGAGAAGTATAAGTGCATTATAAAAATGTATGTTTTAACGCTCATTTTTTCACAAGTTTGATAAATACGTATTACTGAAGATCGTGTATTGAAAATATTCGCATGGAAATTGTTTGTAAGGAAATGCATTAACAAAGCAACTGCTGTTACATCATAAGCAAAAGATACGTGCCCATGTGTTGTAAAAATGTCAGCTCTATAGCTTCAGCACATTTCGAGAAAATAATTTAATATTCTGATGACAGAAAGTTGCTAACCAATATCACCTTAAAAGCATAATGCGGTAAGAGTTTTGTTATGGAATATTAGTTACACTTAAAACATATACAGCACCTAGGTAACTTTGCTTTCTACTGTAATGTTGCTTTGATTGGTTTATTGATTACTTTTATAAGGCTAAAAGTACCATCAATGTCAATTTCAACTTATCATGTCATACGAAATCTCTTTCTTTGAAATATCACTTTCTTTATGAATGATGTATTTCATCCACTTAATACGGTATAATATTATACTACTATGGAATTTAAATGAATATTCCTTCTTAACTATTATGTTATTAAGATTTAAAACACAACTGCATATTAAGAAATCAGTGTTAGTACTTTTGTTTTACAGACAATATAGATAATATTAAACAGAAAGAAGCCATAAAAATAACGACATAAAATTTCACGTTCCGTTTGAAGTTTGTGCACCACTGTTTTCTTAGTCCAACAGGCTGCTTAATCATATACGCAACCCTTCCTCTTTCCATACTTAGCGCTTGATGCCCGCGCAGGATGTCAAGATCAGAAAAATGCGCTTGCTTTGACATCACTGATCTACAGAGTGCCGAAAAATTATGAAGGCCTACAGAAACTTTGAAAGTAAAAACAGCATACCAAACTATACAGAATAAACCTGAGTAATTTCATTAATTACAGGGGTTATTCTTTGAGATATTTTAAGCAACAAAGTTTAACACAATTTTGCTCGTTTTTGCTTCATTTTCGAGATAAAAATTGTTCTATATGAAACATTTCACAGCGTGTTTTTGGAAAGCCATTGATTTAATTCCCAATATACTCAGACAATTTAAGAGAGCAGTGTATTATGATAATAAATGATTGAAAGAATTTTAGTTTTATCTTTTAAATATGCAGAAATTTAATCCGAACAAATGTAACGGCCGGAGTCTATAGATCCAGATCTATAAACGCTCCTTGAGTTTTGATGTTTCTGTAGATCTCCATCTTCTGCCACTAGCACCGAAGCCTCAGTGTACACTCCGTGTTGCAGTCAACCAGTAGCGGCCGATGATCGAAATCCTCGGTGAGGCCAGATGCAGCTAGTTTAAGTGCCTCCGATAGAAAATGTTTATTTATGATATTAATTATTATTGTTATTATATTATTAATATCATTATTACATTATTATTATTATTATTATTACTATTATTATTATTATTATTACTAGTAATGAAAAAGAATAATTTCACTCACCAAATAAGCTGTTACGCTGCGAGTTTCAGTGATTGTTTCAGTGTGATGAAGCAACCCATATTATGTGTTGAAATTTCCTGTAATCATTTATGTTGTCCATACCAGGATGCAATAGAAACTCGCGTTTTAAGATTATCTGTCAGAAAAATTGTCAGCGATGTCGTAGGTATCTCGGTAGGCTTTCTCCTTATTTAAAACTTCCTTTCTTTCAATATTATTTCTTCTCGAAAAAGGACACTTTAACAATGAATTAACTACACCAGCATTATTTCTCGCATTTGTTTCTGTTTATATTTTCCCGAAATACATAACAACATTTTCCCAGATTCACTACTGTACTACGAAGTACAATAGTAAAACACCCTCGCTTAAGTCATAAACTAAGACATAAGAGGAGAAAATAGTGTGGGTCTCTGCCTGCCAAAGAGCTGGAATGTTTGTTATTTATGGCCTATTTAGGAAGACAAGTCACCCTATTCCCACCCCACTCTACCCTTGAGGCCGGCCCATGGTTGAGAGGAGTGAAACCTGACCAGGCCAGACGAATTGTGCCTCAGTTACAACGTTTTAAGAGCAACCTCAAAAGCCCGCGAAGACAAACGAAAATCCAGAAGCAGACCCGGCACGAGCGATCCTGGCCTCATGAACAAATATTACTGCAAAACAGGTCTATATACATCACAACCCAGACCCGGCACGAGCGATCCTGGCGTCAGGAACAAATTTTACTGGAAAACAGATCTATCTACATCACAAAGTTTTCAAATGCTTCTACAGCGATATATGCTTCATTCAAGTAAATAATACATTACATAAAAACAAAATTTGATTTGAGTTAAACTAAGTGACTGAGGCCCGGCCTCACTTGCCTCAGTCAATCAGCCGTCACTGCAGTCAACTTAACTCATCGGTCTCCAAGATGCTGTGTTTGCTGATAAGCCCCAAAGCCCTACGAAGACTTCACTCCGGACTATTTTTGCTATTGGAGATGATATATGAAATGAGGAGAGGGGAGTGTTGGTGGAATGATAGGTGGAAATGAGAGTACCTCGAGGAAAACTCTCTCCAAAGTCTGCTTTTTTCCACCATGATCTAGCTGGGGATCGAAACCGGGCCGCTTGGATGGAAAGAGCAAGGCACACGCGGATCACCTGACTTACATCCGCTACTAGCTTACTGTGAAATATGATTTAGAAACAAGACAGACTAAAACTTTGAAGTTGTGTCTCCATTCAAACTCTGATGTCAAAATTCTATCATCAAGTATCTTGTGTTGAATACGCAGGGTTCTGTCTCATCTCTCATTCCGCAACGATTCTAATTTACAGGGTGATTAAAAACACCGCCTCTCGTAGCGTCGGATCTGCAGCAGCCTCACGCAAGGCGCTGATTTGAGTGGGGGTTGGAACAAGTGGCTGTGCAATTATTTTGAAGTGCCGCTCGTTTTGTGCTGAAAGCGAGGCACACAGTTCACATGTGTTTGCAACCTGTGTAGCTCTGTGACGTCATTTCCTGTATGCGATTCACGGACGTTGGGACTTATTTTTTAACTCTGAATCAGGAAAAGAGCACAAGTCAACGATGAAGAGGATATTTCATTTGTCCATATTTAAATACGCTATAAAAATACAACTTTCGACGGCCTTCGAATTTATAGGCTACGTATGCCCAGCTTAGAAATGCTTTCAAAAGCATATGTATTCACTTGCAAAAAATGAATTAGCTCTTATCTTTTTCGTAAGTTTACAGCTTGTAGTTTTTCTTCGAATTTTATTAGCAAAATGTAGTGTAGGCCTACTAAGTAATCAGTATATTTTCGGCCTCGGTAGCGTAGTTGGTATAGCGCTTCCTTCTATGCTCGTGGTTGCGGGTTCGATCCCGGCCCAAGTCGATGGCATTTAAGTGTGCTTAAATGCGACAGGCTCTGTCAGTAGATTTACTGGCATGTAAAATAACCCCTGCGGTACAAAATTCCGGCACACCGGCGATGCTGATATAACAATTGCGAGCGTCGTTAAATAAACCATAATTAAAATTATTCAATACTGAACATTTCAAGCACACATGATACAGTAGAGCGTCTCGTTTAGGCACAGTGAAAACGTAAACAAAGTGCAGGTAACGTGTGGGGTGAGGACGAGCCATACGATAAACACGAGGGATGCACAAGGTTTTAGTTACAACATTTATTTATTTATTTATTTATTTATTTTATGCCTATAACAGGGCAAGGCCCAATTATTATAGATAGTACAGATATTCGTTTACAAAAAAAAAAAAAAAAACAACATACATAACATGAAAAAAAGAGATGAAACAGATACAAGTGTAAATACAAATTAAAATGGAAAATGAGAAAAGGAAAGAAAAAAAAAAAAGAACAGACAAATAGATACTACCTAAATAAGAGATACAGATATAGATTTAAATGAAAAATACAAAATAAAATAAATGAAAAATAGTTAAATATAGATATCATAGCCAAAAATGTAAAATGTAGCTATAATTGGCAAATTACAGAGTAACAAATAGCAATATTATATAAAATCAAATACCTTCAGTATATTAATAAGAAAATGTTTGTATTCCATGTAAGAAATGCAGAAATCTAGATCCCATGTTTTACATATTTCATTGAAATTTGAACACATTTTTAACACTGGTGAATTTTTATGTGATGAAGTGTTTGGTTTTTTTATAATATAACAATTGACGATTTCTTAAATGTGATGTTCTAGCGTTAATCTGGATTTGTGATAATATTTCGCTATTATCCAGTAGACCGTTGAATATTTTATATAATAAAAGTTGTTCAGCAAGTAATCTACGACTGGCAAGAGACATTAAATTAAATTCAGCAAGTAGATCGTTGTACGAAATTTTGTTATGGAGGGCTGAACAATGATATCTTCTAAAATACAGATATCTAGAGAATCGTTTTTGAATTTTTTCAATTTGATTACGATGTGATTTGCAAGTGGGTGACCAAATTACAGAGGCATATTCCAATTTAGCGAACATGACAATTAAAAGGTTGTCAAAGTCGAAGTGTTTTGTAAAGTTTTTGAATTTCTAATAATAAAACCCAGATTTTTTAAAGCATTATTTGTTATATTAAATATGTGATTATGAAAAGTGAAATTATGATTAATAGTTACACCGATATCTTTTACACAATATATTCGTTGTAATGGTTCATCGTTCAATGTATAATTACCTCTTAAATAAGATGTAGTCCTTGTATAAGTCATATAACAACTATTTTTTGTATTAAAGTTTAACCCATTATTTAAAAGCCATTGATTCAATATTGTTGATATCAATTTGTAGTAATTCTAGATCGGACGTATTTTGTATTGATTTAAATATCTTTAGATGATCACCATAAAGTAAACATTTTGAATATTTAATTACTTTAGGCAAATCATTAATATAAATCAAGAATAATAGTGGGCCAAGATTTGAGCCTTGAGGTACTCCAGAATTAGCAGTGTAAATATATGACTCGCATTGATGGTATTTAATATATTGCTGTCGGAGCATTGATTGAAATTATATTTTTCAAAAACACACAAAACAAAAGTACACGAATTGCATAACGTTATCATATACACATCTTAACAAACAAGCAATTGTAATGTTGAAATAATTCAATATAACAAACCAGTTTGGCTACTTATATGATGTTGATTTCAAGCAGCATTTTTTACGGTCATCAATTTCATTTTCTGTATGACTAACATAATATCACCGTCTTCAGTGCCCGAACTAACAAAACTACAATGCTGTAATTATGTTTAGGAAATAGTGTTGTCACTTCAGACCAATACCTGAGTGTTGCAATTTAGATCGCTATCGAACTTTTCCTTAGTTTGGGTATGTTCACTGTTCGTCTCTGCGCTTGCAAAACTTGCAATGGTAAAGGTGTTCCGCATTTTCTCATCTTATACCTTCCTCTTTCACCTTTCCCTTTGCTGTGTTTTGCGGGCTGTATTTCAGATGATGTCTTTGCCGCCGCTGATCTAAAAGATACTTTTGTGCGAGATCGTGCGTATTTGCTTGTTTTCCGCACAGAACCAATACGCGGTAAGTGTGAAATACCACATTCAGTATTCCCAACGTAACACACATAACAATTTCCCTCTTCTTACCGCTTAAGCGCGACATTCATTTTACTGCTTTAGGCTTTTAACATATTATTTTTAGAGACGTTTAACATAGTAATAATTATAAATTGGAAACTTACCACTGCAATTTCACCTCAATTGCAATGTTAATTATTGTTTTTAAATATTTGCAAAAATTAAGTAAAGTCTACTACTCCACGAAACTTATTGCAATCCTGATACAAGTAACACTAAGGAAGCCGTGAAAAAATCAACAAGATTCCAGATGCGGATGTTATTACTGCAATATGTTATATAAATAATATTGTTAAAATATTAAAATGAAAAATAAATTATATAACCTTACCGTTTGTTTTAAGTTCACATTTATAGACTGGGGGGAAAAAAAAGACAGACGTATATCACGGCCTGCTGGAGTATAGTAAACACAGAAAACATTTTATAGCAACAATGTTGAAGAAAGATATTTTGGTTTTCCGAAGTTGCCGTCATTAAACACAAACCAACATGGAGATTTCATTGAAACTAATTAGAAATTCGTCTTTCAGGTATGTAATAAACGATATTCGCACAAAATAATGTACGATCACGAGCGGTATGTTTGTTTTCATGTACTCGAAAATTAAAAAGCTCAACTACGTTTCGCTTTTTCAATCTTTTCCTCGACCATGAAACGTCAACATACCGCTCTTGTTACGTATATTACTATTGCGATTCCTTACGGGCCTCGTGATGAAAGCCGGATGAACAGCAACGGTAAAGTTTTAAATCTGGCGTTACAATAAATGTCTCACTATATTGCACAGCAAGAGGTATGAAGAAAAAAGAAAGTAAAATGCTGATTGCTGTGAAATATTTCATCTGATAGCACTGACCAACAAGAATTTTGTTCCGACTTAAAACAACGTGTCCCTTGTGATCTGATGTGCGCTGAATCCGAAAATGCATCTCTTTTCTTCGTATCACGTAAGGTTTTTAAGATATACTATGATTTCACTTTTCGATAAGCGCTTCCCCACGAAACATCTGGCGCGGGTTGGATGTATAAACCAAAACAAAAGCTAATGTATTTGATGAGTTTATGACTTATTTACGGTTTATTATAATTGTTGGCATGTTATTTTGTTTTTATAATAAATAAACAAATATTGGTCCCTTCTATTAAGGTACGTATTAACGTTTTGGAGGAAAATCTACATTTTTTAACCAACCTTTTTAAGATATTTATCAGACAACATATGAAAGTAGACTAACATAACCATATATCAGAAACTTCAATTTCACTTTTTGATTCCTTAAAAAAATGATTAATTAAAAATTATTCTTTTTCTTCAAAATGCCATATTTTTTCTAAAAATAACTCAATTTTGAAATTTCTTTCACTGGGTTATTGCTGTTTATGCGTACAATGCTCTGTACTAGGATTTTGCAGCTAACATTATTACAAAGAAAATTTTAGACATAAAAACGCCATTTCAAACGTTAATACATACCTTAAGTAAATTTCATAACAGTTCAAAGTGAGGCCTATGCAATGAACAAACAAGGATGTAGTTTTCAGTATTTAAAGGAAAAGTTTACCAGTTTGAATGAAGGAAAATTAAAAGAGGGCATTTTCATCGGTCCACAAACTCACAAAGTTATGGCTGACCCTTTGTTTGAGGAAAAACTTTCCGTTACAGAAAGAATGGCATGGCGTGCTTTAGAACTTGTTGTGGAAATCATGTTAAGTGCATATGACAAAATGGAGTGTAATATGTCTCTCAAAATACACTTTTTACATTCTCATTTCGATTTATTTCCTCCTAACTTTGGAGCGGTAAACGACGAGCATGTGGAAAGATTTCAACAAGAAATATCTGAAATGAAAAGGCGATATAAAAGGAAGATCATCATCCAGGATCCTTGCAGACTATTGTTGGTTCCTTGTAAAATACAGTCCCCGGTCTAGTTATAAAAAGAAGTCATACAGAAAAATTTTTTAAATGTAAGTTCAAATTCCGATATTTTTCTCATTATATGCATGAAATATTTTTATTGTTGTTGTGTTTTAAACTATGTAACATCATTTTTGTATCCAATACACATTTTTCAAGTATTATGAGAAATTTTGAATCCTTAGTGTGTTGTAATTTTATCAGTAGCAGTCATAAAAAAAGCCAATTAATTTTCCCCGGAAAATGGTACGTGATGGGGCAATTTGGATTTTAAATTCAGATATAGGGCACACATATTAGTAATATTCACCTATTTTTATTTCGAAGCAAGACAAAAAGTAAAAATTTGTTGTTCAGTGTAGTATTTCTTTCTCAGCTGCAAGTGAACGTCAAGAAATCTTTCATGAATCGCGGTGTTCGGTTTGCGAACCCCATTGTTCTGGCGGATCACTTTGGAAGTTGTATTGCTCAACCAAAGGCTGTGGAAAAAACCAGAGAACAAAGAGTAAATATTAGAGATTCTCTGTAGAAATTACATACCATAGCTGGTAATCGTAGGTAGGCACCCAGAACAAAATGCCGGTTGTTCGGCATCTCTCTTTGAAGTATTGTTACGAAAACAAACATTATGTGGTTATTATGCCTCCTCACAATGTGAGTCATAGACATCTGCATTGCAGTTATGGCGACGTCCTGTGACAGAGGACGCTTGTTTAAATCCCTGCTATGATGGACAAAGCGGTAGTTGAGTACATTCCTGTACGTTCCCCATATTATTACGTATTACTGCTTCATGATTTGTCCTCAGTTAAAAATGAATGTTATTTAATGGCGCATTATCTCTCATTATACATAATAGCCCACTCTTCTTCCTTACATAGATTAGGCCTTATAATCTGTTCCGTCTGTATAATGTCATATGACCTGATAACTACCGGTAGCTCAGGTTGACGTAGGCTATTTTCCTGCCGATCCAGTACTGTGCTCGGGCTTGGGTTCAATTCCCGCTTAGACTGATTACCAGGCTTCGAGACTTTGGACCCGATACAATAAGTTTACTATGCGCTGCAGGTAGATAGAGATGTGTTGAGGTAACAACGTTGCTATTTAGAGTAGAGTACGGTAGTATGGGGAAACACACATGTATTCTGTAAATATACATTCTTTACTTTAGTTGGTTAAACGACGCTGTATCAACTACTAGGTTATTTAGCATGAGATTGGTGATAGCGAGATGATATTTGGCGACATGAGGCCGAGGATTCGATAATTACCTCATTCACATTACGGTTGGGGAAAACCTCGGAAAAAACCCAACCAGGTAATCAGCCCAAGCATCGAACCCGCCCGAACGCAACTTCATTAACTCCTGGCTTTATATACATTACACAATGATAATGTCAAAGGGATCTGAAAAGCATTTATTCTCCTGTCTTTTATAATAATAATAATAATAATAATAATAATAATAATAATAATATTATTATTATTATTTTATTTATTTAATCTGGCAGAGCTAAGGCCAATAGGCCTTCTCTTCCGCCCAGCCAGACTCTAATTCTAATTGAATACAATTGCTTACATAGTTATCACATTAATATCTAGATCATAAAACAACATGAAAGTAAATAATGAAAATTGGATAACTAATGTTAGTGTGTCAATAATAAACATTGGTAAGAAATAGTTATAATAATAATAATAATAATAATAATAATAATAATAATAATAATAATAATAATAATAATAATAATAATAATAATAATAATAATAATAATAATAATAATAATAATAATAATAATGAGATAATTAAGAAGACAAGTGAACAGCGACTAAAACCAGTGCGACAGAAACAAGCGAACAATACCAAACTGTGCAGAATGTGAACCAAGTGAACAATTCCACTCTTACGCGGAGTAGCTCACCGCGTGAGACAAATAGAGCTCTCCCTCTATAGGAGGAGGCCTTTGCCCTTAACGGGACAATTTAGGCTAATCATTTCATCATTTCAATTTAGATATTTATCTGTGATATATATAACCATTAAACATTGAGAAACCTGAAACAGCTATCATTGTTAACAAGAATTGTTAGAAAAATATTTCGTTAGCCTATTCTTAAATTGGTTTGATGTCTGACAGTCCCTGACATTATTCGGTAGGGAATTCCAAAGTCGAGGAACAGCCATTTGTATTTAATTATACACAGTGTTAATGGTGGAAATAAGCATGTAGCAATTTTAATTTTTTGGTCGTCTTTAGGAAGTGCAGTTACAGTACCGAATTGCAATGTACCTACTACAAGATATATTCTCAGTGTCTCAAACGTACATCTTTTTCGGTTATCTGCCAAAGTTTGTACTTTGAAAAGCTGCGCTCTACGTCGCATGACGTGATAGGAGCAAAACGAAAAAACCTAACATCATTGCAGTCTCTAAGAGACAGTCTTTTATTCTAGGGTGACTCTTGTCCACTAATTTGCTGTTTATATTACACAATGTTCCATATCCGTTATTTTTACATAAACTTGATTTCAACTTCTGTCTTACACATTCAGTAACCGGTGTACTTGATGTCTCATTAATTCTCTTCATCATTTTCTAAATTAATTTGAGGGCTTCCGGCATCTCTTGCTCTGACTTTTCTAACCGTGTAATAGTTTCAGACACAGTTAGTATGAAAACCAAATTATTCGTCAGAACCTTCAAATCCAGAGCGTTTTTCTTTGCGTATTTGTTGGCATTCATTCTACACTACCCCCACCCACTGTACGCTTTACCACTATACTCAGTACGCCGTTATGCGGATTTCCCATTGAACTGCTCTATTGGGTCCGAAGTCTCGAAGCCTGCTGATTACCTTGTTGGATTTTTCCGAGGTTTCTCCTAACTGTAAGACAAATGTCAGGTAATCACATGGCGAATCCTCGATCTCATCTCGTCAAATACCATCTCGCTATCACAAATTCTATTGACGCTAAATAATGTAATAGCTGATATAGCGTCATTAAATAGCCAACTAAAAAAATAGTGTTATCGTTCCTGTAATATATTGTGATCTCTTCTCTCATCTATGGCGATCTGATCTCATTTAAAATGATTTAATCACATCTCGTCTACCGCTGTACAGTAACTATTAGCACGTCTGACCGTGAAGTCAGGGGGTCTGGGTTCAATTCCAGGTTGAGGCAAGTTACCTTGTTGAGGTTCTTCCGGGGTTTTGACTCAACTCATTGTTTACTGCCGAAATTGTGTTGACCTTGTAGTTCAAAATCAGGCACGGATCTCTGAGTTTTAATATTATACAACTATGTTAGTCGCCTAATGAACATCAACACTGCTTGCAAGGAAGATGGGTTACATAAGAACATTATAGAAAATTAAATAAATTATATATATTAAAAATGAAAATAACCTAAATACATCTGCCTTATTTAAATTAAAAATTCTACTTGAAGCAAGTAAAGCGATAGAGTTGGAAGTAAATCCCGAAAAGAGAAAGTATATGATTATGTCTCGTGACCAGAATATTGTACGAAATGGAAATATAAAAATTGGAGATTTATCCTTCGAAGAGGTGGAAAAATTCAAATATCTTGGAGCAACAGTAACAAATATAAATGACACTCGGGAGGAAATTAAACGCAGAATAAATATGGGAAATGCGTGTTATTATTCGGTTGAGAAGCTTTTATCATCCAGTCTGCTGTCAAAAAATCTGAAGGTTGGAATTTATAAAACAGTTATATTACCGATTGTTCTGTATGGTTGTGAAGCTTGGACTCTCACTTTGAGAGAGGAACGGAGATTAAGGGAGTTTGAGAATAAGGTTCTTAGGAAAATATTTGGGGCTAAGAGGGATGAAGTTACAAGAGAATGGACAAAATTACACAACGCAGAGCTGCACGCATTGTATTCTTCACCTGATATAATTAGGAACAATAAATCCAGACGCTTGAGATGGGCAGGGCATGTAGCACGTATGGGCAATCCAGAAATGCATATAGATTGTTAGTTGGGAGGCCGGAGGGAAAAAGACCTTTAGGGAGGCCGAGACGTAGATGGGAAGATAATATTAAAATGGATTTGAGGGAGGTGCGATATGATGGCAGAGACTGGATTAATCTTGCTCAGGATAGGGATCAATGGCGGGCTTATGTGAGGGCGGCAATGAACCTCCGGGTTCCTCAACAGCCAATAAGTAAGTAAGTAAGTAAGTAGTAGGCTGACTACTTTTTATGCTTCACACAATAAAAAAAAAAAAGAACAAAATTTTAATTGATGTAACGCCCATATGTAGATATCCCGTATCACGGTATAGTATAGTGGCTTGCATAAGAACAAGGCTTGGCGCAGAGTTCCTAGTAGTCAGTAATTTGTGCGTTGGGGAAGCATTAAATAATAATCCTGCGTGTGACAGCTTACGGAGGTCCAAGGCCGAACACACACTTCTGTCCCAGATGCTTTAGACGAGGTGAACGATCATCAAACCTACGGGCGTTACGTGTGCTTAGCAAGATGATTCCCCCAGCCATTATAGATGGTTCCCGGAACTGGATTTCTCTACTTGGTGCAGCTTCCGAAATTCATCATGATGCTGGGTGGGCACCGGTTTCATACACTGATCGAAATCTCACGAGAAAATTTATCCAGCGCTAATTTCTTAACGCAAGTCCTTGGCATGACGTCTTAAACACAACATGGCGTTACTATTTCAAATAATTAACAATTAATTCATTATCTAGTATAAAATAATTAAGTACTTCGTTACCACAAACAGACAACACAAAGTAATTTTCTGATGATTTATTCGGCATTGACTAATCTTATTCTGTAATGAAGAGGCCTCTACTACCTGCATAATACAAATATTCTGCGATTACTTTATTTAGGTTTGTTCAATCTGTCATCCAGTATGGTATAATCGAATGGGTAGGAGTAACAATATGTACACTTTCTCCGCTCATATTGCTTCAGTAGCGGATAATTAAAACTTGCTCAAATGAGTAAATTGTTTATGCAACAAATTTGACCTATTCCGATTTTAATGTTTTCCAAATTGAACATTACTGAAATATTTTCACAAAAATTGTAAAAAAATATGAAGAATCGTGTGTTTATTCTACCAGAAAAAACTTTCGCATGTCCTTTAGCTAAAAATAAATGTTACAAAGCTAAGATCCAAGATTATACAACTCCATATTGATAATAAATCCAGGACTAAGTAATTTTAATTTTCATTAATAATAATAATAAATAATAATAATAATAATAATAATAATAATAATAATAATAATAATAATACATTTAATTAAATTGTTTAATATTCATGCCCTTTTCTCTTTCTTATGATCAATATATTGATTCATTCGAACTTTATATTTACTTCGTGATTTGTTTATTTGTTTTTTATCTATAGTAATTTCACTAGAGTTAATATTTGAGGAGAAAAATTCTCTCCGGCGCCGGGGATCGAACCCGGGTCCTTGGTTCTACGTACCAAGCGCTCTGACCACTGAGCTACGCCGAATTCAATCCACAGCGCCGGATCGAATCTTCCTCCTTCAGTGTTTCCCTTTTGGCCTGACTCCAGGTTAGGCATATATGTTGACGTATATGTCTTGTGACAACTGCCATTATACTAGGAGCGCACTCAGCTGAGTGACTTGTTTGGCCGGGATTCCGCAGTTTTCGTGCACAGTAATCCGTACAAATATATGTACTGCAGTGTAATTTTATTGTTCATGTTATAGTTGTAATCCCCTGGTAGAGGGGCAGAGAAGGCCTGACGGCCTTATCTCTACCAGGTTAAATAAATAAATACTAAATACTATGAGAATATTATAGATTCATTAATTTGTCCTACAGAATAATATCTATAATATTGGCAATTAATTTTTCTCCTCAAATATTAATTGTCAATATTACAGATATTATTCTGTAGGACAAATTAATGAATCTATAATATTTCACTAGAGGTTTTGATTTATCTAAAGAAAATCAAAACTCGAGTGAGATTTAATTGACTATTACACGATTAGAAGAAAGTATATAAAGATTAGAAGAAATAAAGTTCTCTAATACAGTAAAATATTAATTGGCTTACTAAAAAATACTACACTGTCTTGAAAATGTAAATTTTTTTTAGTTGGTTATTTAACGACGCTGTATCAACTACGAGGTTATTTGGAGTCGATGAGATTGGTGATAACGAAATGGCGAGATGAGACCGAGGATTCTCCATAGATTACCTGTCATTCACTTTACGGTTGGGGAAAACCTCGGAAAAAATCCAACCAGAACATCAGCCCATGCGGGGATCGAACCCGCGCCCGAGCGCAACTTCAGACCGGCAGGCGAGCGCCTTAACCGACTGAGCTACGCCGGTGGCTAAAATGTATTATTGTACCACCTCATCATTACAAATATTTCGATACGTGGGAGTAATGTGCTATGATGAGCTGTTCTCTTGTTACCAGTAGTGCCAACTATACAATCTTCATTGAAATCTACGGACGATTACTATACCTGGTAAGGTTCATCTTGTCTCAGTAGCAATAAAACCAAGTCCCTTCAAATGAGGGTGGAGATTGTAAGAGGGTTGTACATTTTCAGGATTCCTTTCAAAACCTTGTTATTGTACAGGCTACCGGAACTCAATTTCTTGAAATACAAGGTCAGTGACGGAACTACACAGTACGAAGAGAGATATTTTGCAATTTTATTTTGAGCGACAGAATGTATCAACTAGTCCCTTCCGCCACTGGATGGATGGACGGCACCGCTCCACTCCCCCATCGCCATATCAATTGAGACGAAGTAAGACATATCTCCTTTCTCTCTCTTTTCACAGTGAGACAAGATACATCATACAGACTTTAGTGAAGAAGGATTTGTTGATTCAGTTTCAATTTTATTACAACAGTTACATTCCACTTCAATAATTATCAATATATATTAAACAAATTTCTGATACGTGACTATCCATGCTCTCATACAGCAGAAGCTATAACATAACCTAAATAATATAAACAGGATATACGATAGAAAAGTTTTAATTAAGAATTATGAAATAAACATGAATAATTTAAAAAAAGCTACAATTATTGAAATTATGTTGGCAAACAAATGAACAAATGCTAGGGAGGTGATAAAAAACAAATGCTATGGAGGTGATAAAAATTTTAGGTTAAGCAGCCATGAATGTTTGAAACATGTCCTTACGTACCTTTTTTGGTCAAAAGTAGTATGAAGTAGTAATAGTGTAATAGTCTGTAGTAATGTCACGAGAGGTCTGAGATCTGCCGATAAATCCACGAGCGAAGCGAGTGGATTTATCTGGGAAATCTCAGACCTCGAGTGACATTTATTAGGACTATTTCGTGAATAAAATAAAAATTTAAATAACATATCCCTAAAATTCGATCACAAAATGTTAATAATTGTATATTAACGAATACTTAACCTATTCAGACATTGTGAAGTTGAAATACTCGTAGATGAATATCGATTATTGCAATAAAGAAATTCGATGTTATTATTCAGTAATGCCAATTGCGAAAAGCGAAATACAGGTTTAACAATTTTAATTACATGTACTGCACTTTTCTCTTATTATTATAACAAATACATTTTCATTATCTGCTGAAATCATAATTTAATTTAACAGCAACAGTGGGGACAGCTATATACCAATGCTTATGTATTCACAGCGAGACATGTTGCTACACAGTGAAGCCATCTCTGTATAGATAGGCCTAATTAAAACACGAATTTTATTACGCCATACGAAAGGCAGTTTGATCAAAAACATTATTACTATGCAAGGTCTTTGAGTTTGATATGCCATAATGTTACATAAATTTGAACGTCTATTAATTGTTTAATTTCAATACAAATGTTATAAGCTACAATTTTATAGGTTACGTTAGGTCTCCTGTGGAAGCAGGACCAATGTTAGCTGTGCCTTGTTTCGACCGTTACTTACAATGAGTGCTACACGAAAGCATTTTTTATAGCTCGACAAATGCATTCTCGCTGTAGTGTGTAACGGAACTAAAGCTGCATCTACACAGTTCAATATTCCAATCGTGTATGCGTGCAATCTGGGAAGAATATTGAAAGAATCAAGTTTAAAAGGTACGTTCAATTAAGATGCATAAAGATTTAGTGTCTACATGGTGTGCCGTTTTGAACGTGGTCTTCATTGCGTAAATATATTAATTAATATTAAATATCAATCTTGCATTCATTGCTTTAAAGTTGAAAGAAAAGTTTAACCGTGTAGTTTCTTCTTAATGTATTCATGATCATTAATTTACGGGGAAACAGTTGGCGACAACGACTAAACAAAAGAATGAACATGCGATAAATTGATAGCGATAAATCTAGCTGCAGAAATTATCGCAAAGTCTGACTGTGATTGGTTGGAATTCAAAATTTCATTACACTTAATTGGTCGAAAATGGAATGACGTCATATAAACGAAATAGTCTTAGTAATTCCTGTTCTAATTATTGTATTACATAGTATATTTCTATTGAATTTTTGTTATATTCTATTTTACTACAAAATAGTGCGCTATGTTTACTTTTGGTTTTAATTTATATTGCAGTATACAGCAACAAATAAAATTCAACATTAACAATATCGTGGAAAAAAAAAAATTATCCTCTTGATCCTCTCCACGTACCCCCAGGGGCAACAATAGTTGAGAAACACTTGATGTGGGTTTTAGAGATTTGGTTTCATGTATCGAGACTGCGGACGTGGTGAGTTCAAATCTCACTTGAACTGATTATCTGCTTGAGTATTTTCTGAGGTTTTGCCCAACTGTAAAGGGAATGTCAAATAACCAAATTCTATCTCTACCGACGCTAGATAACTGCTCAGTTGATACAGCTTTGTTAAATAATAGATTAACTACAGTGATGGCTCATGATCTGAATTTGGAACTATGCATAAAGCGGCGGTTTTTAACATCGCATGCACTTTATCAGCAGTGTTTTCTGAAGTGTTCAGGATTTGAGTCTTGCAATTTTTGTTTTTATTTTCATTTAGTTAGGCCTACTGGTTTTCGATGTGTTAAATTGATGCTTGGAGTATTTTAATTAACAACTTTACGTCTGCATTCCGAAAAGAGGGCGATATTGATCACTGTAATTAACAAATGAAATCATTTAAACTGTAAGCTTGCTAGAAAGCAATTGAAGTGTTCACTTCACACTAATAAATAAACTAACTACATATTATATACACAGCATATTCGGAGTAAAAACGCTGCTACATGCTAACAAGCAAACTGAAACAAATAATGAGAACGGCTCTTTACAACTTACAATTTCAGTTCGCACTGAATAACACAGAAAAGTGACGAGTACGCTTGAATACAACCCTTGTACTGAGTGGTTCGCATTGGCAAATAAAATGAAGCAAATAACAGAACTGAATTTGTTAGCGGGGACGAAAATTATCATGACACACATTAAATGTAACTTACTGCTTGACCATTGTGTGTGTGGAAGTGAGAGAAAAAAGGGAGACGGGAACATTCAGAGAGAGAGAGAGAGAGAGAGAGAGAGAGAGAGAGAGAGAGAGAGAGAATTCGCAGAAAGAGAAAGTTGACAATATTCCAATATCCGAGTTGTCCATCAGAGCTTAGGGTTTACTTCCGAAAACAAATACTGTACAGTATATTTTCGTCTCACTCATGAGTCATTCCACGTCAAATCGCACAGAATTATACAAAGTTTGACCTTCATATTTCTGATTGCGTTTATATTTTTTTACCAACTCTATGGGTCTAATAAACCAACAAGTATATTTTTATTTCCTCCTAAGTCCACATGTTTTTAAATTATTACATGTTAAAATTCGTTAAAAATGTCTCACAATGCAACATTTAAAGCGTCATATTTCTGACGATATTGATGTTAAAATTTTTTTGAAAAAAAAAATGCATTTAAAAGCTTAAAGTACTGTCTTTTATTAAATATTTACTAACTAATTTTAATATAATTATTACAAATATATTTTTATAATTCAATTTTTAAAACATATATATCAATGTGAAATAGCCCTATTAAAAATCTAAAAAAAAATGCCTACAGGCCAAGCGATAGAGACATGCCGTGCCTTTACCGCTTGCGCCATCCAGGCTGGCAAAGTTACTAACCAGGGGGGGATCGCCGAGAGATATATGAAAACAATGGCAGATTTCAATTATGCTTTCCACACTTAAAAATTACCTCTGCTACTCGCAAGCCGCTGAAATACGGTATTTTTTGTACCACTGTCGCACTTGTATTCTGGAGTAATTAACCGCATGAGTCACAAAGAATAGAAACGGGTTAATACAAGAATTGGCTACAGAAATAAAGCGCCCGACATAAAGGAAGCTTCTAAAAGGATTATCAGTTTTGAGATTGCTTTATGCCTTGACAAATAGAGATGTGTAATAACATGCCGTCCGCTTTTAGAGGTAATTATTCTCCACGCGCAGATCAAAAGAATTGTTATTGCTTCCTTGTGCCGGCCGATGGCAGCGCCAAGCTGTCATGTGTAGGTTGTGTGATTTATAGAACGATTTCTAAAAAGAGCGATTCCTCTTCTAGCTGCTTTATTGTTATGAGCCACTTGAGAGAGCGATATTTCCTCTCTCTGCAACTCGGAAAACATAATTACCAATTACTGTTCGACGCAAAGCTACAGCAGACACACATTTGATAACAAAAGCTATAAGAGTATAATAGAGACAGAAGGCTATCACACAGACGCTACATTAGAGTCTGGGCTATTCCATATGAAATCGATCAGTTAAAAACCTCGCATTTTTTTAATACTCTAATTTTTTCCCTACTTACACAAGGTGCTGAGGAGAGTGCATTTTCAAAAATATACTGTCGAAAGTCAAACGGTTTTCGTACTATTGAGCGACAAATCTAGCGTATTTTTATAAAAAAAAACAAGCCTCTTTCAGCGCTCAGAACTCTGGAACCATTTACTGCAGAACATTGAACGAGAGCTCATTTTGAAGCTGACATTTGGTAGGTTATGATAAGAAGTAATACTTATTTGTGCGAGATCGTGCGTATTTGCTTGCTTTCCGCACAAAACCAATACGCGGTAAGTGTGAAATACCACATTCAGTATTCCCAACGTAACACACATAACAATTTCCCTCTTCTTACCGCTTAAGCGCCATATTCATTTTACTGCTTTAGGCTTTTAACGTATTATTTTTAGAGACGTTTAACATAGTAACAATTATAAATTGGAAACTTACCACTGCAATTTCACCTAAATTGCAATGTTAATTATTGTTTTTAAATATTTGCAAAAATTAAGTAAACTCTACAACACCACAAAAGTTATTGCATTTGTAATGCAAGTAACATTAAGGAAGCCGTGAAAAAATCAACAAGATTCCAGATGCCGATGTTATTACTGCAATATGTTATATAAATAATATTGTTAAAATATTAAAATGAAAAATAAATCATTACATTACCTTACCGTTTGTTTTAAGTTCGCATTTATAGACTGGGGGGAGGGGAAGACAGACGTATATCACGGCCTGCTGGAATATAGTAAACACAGCAAACATTTTATAGCAACAATTTGAAGATAGATATTTTTGTTCTTAAAAGTTGCCGTCATTGAACAGAAACCAAGATGGAGATTTCATTGCAACTAATTAGAAATTCGTCTTTCAGGTATGTAATAAACGATCTTCGTACAAAATAATGTACGATACACGAGCGGTATGTTTGTTTTCATGTTCTCGGAAATTAAAAAAGCTCAACTACGTTTCGCTTTTTCAATCTTTTCCTCGAACATGAAAACATCAACATACCGCTCTTGTAACGCATATTACTATTTTATTGCATACAGAGAGACAGATAATCTGAATTTACTTACTTTTAGGCTTTTTGCCCATTTGTAAAAATGTAAAAAGATATTGAGAAGAAACCTTGCATTATTAAGAGGGATTCGGCATTGTTTGCTTAGTGGCTCGGCAATACGAGTAAGTTTCGAGGGTATTAAATACATTGTTTTCACACGCCTAGACTTGAACGGCGCAGTACCGCACGCACTGGCCGAGAGCTGAAGATAAGCGAGCTTTGGGCGTCATTTTACTCCTGTGTTTATGAAAACTTGTGATAAAGCTAGCCCAGTTATGCGCTACTAGACGACACATCACGTGTTTGTGTCTACTGGCCTTGCTTTTCTCGGCTATCTCCCGCTTCACAGTCAGCTGGTTAGCTCACGCGCGTACTATTTATTTTCTTTATTTGATATTTTCAATACTTTCTTATCAATGGTGCACCAGTAAAAAAGTGTTTATTTGTACTTTCAATGCGGAATCTAACTATATATTTTAAAAATATTTTTTCGTGGGCAAAGGCGTCTTAATGAAGAAAAATCTAAATTTCTCCATTTCCATAAAAAGTAAGAAAAACTGTTTACATGTCAATATAAACTTTAATTTCTCAGCATCAAAATTAACCATGATTTTGATCATTGGGTGAAAGGGTTTCGGAGCCACAACAGTTTAAAGTTGCTAATTTTATGAAAATACGATAAATTTAAATATTTTTAATTTAAACACTATGAAGTTCTGATGCCTCAAACTTTGAACAAAGCATTGTATCACAGTTGTCAACGGACAGAAAAAGTTTCATTGTATTTAAAAATTGCAAGGTCAATTTTCTCTATATTTCGGTCGATTTGAGATGGAATAGCCCGTCTGATCATACGTGCAGACCGCAACTGAATGGAAAGCACGTTGTCGGTCGCGTCTTCCACCCCGGTGGCTCGGGTTCGATACTCGGCCAGGTCGTGATAGAATTTGTCGTGGACAAAGACGTGGCAGAGGGTTTTTTTCTTGGGGTACTCCCGTTTCCCTCTATCATTTCACCAACACTCTCCACCTCCCCCTCGTTTCATCTATCATCTGCAATACAGAGTGTCCCATATAAAACCGATATAAGTGTCGCAGATCTTTTTGGCACTTGTGACGAAAGAAAAAGTTAGCAAGCGAGACTTTATGATGGTGGTTCTCTGCAAGGGTGGGTCAAGCAATGGGCTGGCGTAGACGGGGGAGGAGCAACGACACTAAACAAAAGTATGCACAGTTGCTTAGAAGAAATTGACCTGTACAATGAAAACATGAAATAATTTGAAACTTTTAAATTAAAGAAAACTAACTAAATTTCTATTAAACTTATTTATTAAAATTCAATTACATATTTAGTATTTAGTATTTATTTATTTAACCTGGTAGAGATAAGGCCGTCAGGCCTTCTCTGCCCCTCTACCAGGCGATTACAACTATAATATGAAGAATAACATTAAATTAACATTAAATTTACAATTACAATTACAATAAGAATTAAAGTACGACAAGATTACCTGATTAATGAAAGCTAGACATTTTATCATAGAAGTTAAGAACAAAGAATATTTTTGTATTTACTGAATTACAAATTAAACCTACAATAACAAAAATCTATAGTAATGAAATTACCTGATACTGAAATATTTCGTGATAGATTAAGAGAACTATTTACAAGAAACCATGTCTGAAAGAGTCTCAATTACTGACCAAGTGCCTAGTAAGTTTGCGTTTGAAGTCAGTTTTATTTCGACAGTCCCTGGTGCTAGCAGGTAACGAATTCCAGAGTCTTGGCAGGGCTATTGTGAAAGAGGATGAGTATGAGGAGGTGCGATGGGATACATACAAATTTGTGTTGAAAAACTCAGCAACAGAATAAAAAGGATTATTTAATAACGAATTGTAAAATCTAGTTTTGAAGCTATTGATTGGTAATTTATAATATTGACTTGAGAGCTTATTATATAATTTCATCCCCATAACTAAAACGTTTGTGTTGCTCTTGTGTAATCTACAATATGGAATATTAATTTGTTCACTATTTCTAATTTCATGATCATGTATATTGGCCACTAATGAGTAATTGTCGATATTTTGTCGAGTGTAAAGTACTAGATCATATATATACAAATTTATGATTGTTAAAACCTGTGATTGTCTGAAAAGTGGCCGACAATGTTCCAGATAGTTTGATTTACATAAAATCCCACTTGCCTCAAATTAATTTTAATGTTATCCTCCCATCTATGTCTCGGCCTCCCGAAAGGTCTTTTTCCCTCCGCCCTCTTAACTAATACTCTGTAGTTCTGCGTTGTGTAACTTTCTCCATTCTCCTGTAACTTCATCTCTCTTAGCTCCAAATATTTTCCTAATCACCTTATTCTCAAACACCCTTAACCTCTGTTCCTCTCTCGAAGTGGGAGTCCACATTTCACAACATAACATTTTAGAATTAAAGGCTGTGAAAAGAAAGAGAAAGGAGATATGTTCTTACTTCGTCTGTGCTGTTATGGTGATGGGGTAGTGGAGCGGTGCCATCCATCCAGTGGCGGAAGGGAATAGTTGATACATTCTGTAGCGCAAAATAAAATAACAAAATATCTCTCTTCCTACTGTGTAGTTCCGTCACTGACCTTGTCTTTCAAGAAACTGAGTTCCGGCAGCCTTTGCAATAACAAGGTTTTGAAAGGAATCCTGAAAATTTACAACCCTCCTATAATCTCCACCCTCATTTGAAGGGACTTGGTTTTATTGCTACTGAGACAAGATAAACCTTACCAAGAATAGTTATGAATAGACTTCGTTGAATTGCCACACGCAGCATGCAATCAGGTTGCCGATGTACGGTAGTATAGAGGAGGTGAGCGACCGCCCGGTCTCGTAGTATAAGCAGTTCATGTTAAGAGTTGTGACCGGTCCAAATAGATAGAGCAGCTACAGCTAATGTATACCTAAGTAAGCACTTGTTTTTGCATTACTGTGGTTGGAATAGTCAAAGCTTAACATTTGTTCAGTGCAGACAAGAATTCAAACATACTCCAATGAGAGTGTTGCTGTTCCAAATAATTACCCCTGGAATACCCTTACCCCCGCAGCCAGTCTTGACCCGTTGGGGAACGTGGTTGGATGCTGTTAATTATTATGCAGAACATTACGGCAAAAATAATAGAGATAATTGATGAATTGGATAGCACAGACAGTTCCGCTGTTGCAGCTGTAAAATAATTGCCTTCTGAACAGCTATTCGAAGATATTCTGTTCATTTATTCTAATTTTAAAATCGTGTCCAAAAGCATCATCCTGTTAGAATCGTCTGAACTACAACTCTCAGAAGTCCTTGATATAGTGGATAAAGTCTCACAAACCGTTATCCAAAATAACAATTCATTAATTTCAGAAAAAGTGAAATGTCAGTTGAGAAACATTATTGCTAAAAATTCTGCCTATTCACAACTTCGTATTATAAATGATTTACCATCAGGTCACGACAAGAAATCTGAAGTTAGTGTACTAAAAAGTAGTGACTTTCCCTTCTTCAAATATGTACGTATTACATCGTGTGATTTTGAAAGTACATTTTCCCAATATAAAAACTGTTTAAGTGACCATCGGAGGAGGTTACTTTGCAGTCGCTCAAAATGTACGTAACTCTTCACTGCAATGCACTTATTCAAGGATGATGTGAGTATCTTACATTAAATTTTAAGAGTTAATATATCTCACTACAAAATAATTGTGTATTTATATGTTTAGACATTTCCTACTTCAATGATCATGCATTACATTTCTTGAATGCAGGATACAGGTTTTATTGCAACCGTAGTATACTGCTCAGTGTTTACATTAGAGGCGAACTCTATCTGTTTCACGCCCCCAGCCCATACAGTCTATACCGCGTGCGCAGTAAACCTTGCGATTCTCGTGGAAATTCCACGAAGTCTAGTTATGAATAAATTTTGGAATCAAAATACTGCGAACCGCGACCCAGTCGAAAGTGTTTCACGACCCACCGGTTGAATGCCACTGCAGTCCCGCCACTGACTAGTGCTCGTGCAATACAGCTGCGTGGTCAGCATGCGTAGAATTTTTGCTGCAAGGAATCACGCATCATAAAACTAACGGTGCGAAAAGCAGGGAAATGTAAGGAAGAGGACCGACTGGAGTTTACATTTCACGACAAAAAGATGCGAGGAGACATTTCTAATCTATTCTCTTTCATACATAAAAAAGATTACCTGCAGCCCCATCACATCCATCCCCCCGTTCGGTGCATATCAAAGGAAGTAGAAGATTAAGAGCGGGGAGGGGGAGACTCCTTTGACACGAGCCGCCTGATGATGGAGTCAGTTCTCGCTTTGTTACGGAGAAAATTGAGCATTGTTGCTATTGTTGCCGCTATTCGTCACAGAGCGACCGCGGACAAAGATGTTGATGATGACTCAATTCGGA
This sequence comes from Periplaneta americana, assembly GCA_025594305.2. Lineage (NCBI taxonomy): Eukaryota > Metazoa > Arthropoda > Insecta > Blattodea > Blattidae > Periplaneta > Periplaneta americana. Next base: position 189,925,900 of record JAJSOF020000005.1, read on the forward strand.
ATTATTCCCCAACCACCTTCCAGCCTGTTTAGTATTCCCGGTAGAGGGCCGGAGGGACTCTGATAATTATTTGGAATGGATATTATAAATACACACACCTGAGTGCAACACGTATCTTGCTTTAATTAGATCCCCGTTTTTGTTGCTTTCTTTATTCCTATTTGCTGTGTTTAAAGAAATCTTAATTGTCGCTTGGTACAAAGGGAAAATTATATAAGAACAGGAAGCCGAAATGACTTACAATGTTCAAGTAATTATAGGCTTCGTGAACAAAATGCGTGTTCTTTCCTTCTGTTCGTATCAGTTAGAGACGACACTTACGCGCAGGGCAAAGCTATCCTGCCACTTTGACGACAGCAGACGGAACACGAATGGATTTTATTTTCCACCGAAACGACTGTGATACAGACTAAACTTATTACTAGGGCTAGGATTCCTCGTCGTAATATCCATTTTTCAGCCACAATCCATACAAAGTACTTCACTCATCTCTTCCTTAGTTCTTTTTCCAGAGGTCCACAGAATATGCTCCTTTTTCTATTAATGTTGGAATGTGGCATGTATTCTGCGGCGGATTTTCACGGGAGGCAAGGGAGGCCGTGCCTCCCCTAACATTTTACCAGAACACAATATGACAGTATTAATTTCAGCTGAATTAAAATCAATAAGTTATAGCAAATGACGGACATTTTTCTTTTTATATTAATTTTACTTTTAACTACGACTAAGATGTAAGTTACGTCAAGTCGACCACATTCAGTTGGTGATGCCCGCTCGCTATACTGTAGATAGTACAAATAATTCGTACTGAAAAATAATAGATAGCGCTGTAACCTGTGTAGTCAGCAGCCTGCAGTGTCTATGCGAGAGTGGGAGAGAGAGGAGACATGTACATCACTCTACTCCCCGGTAACCATGACAACAGCAGTTCAACCAATAAGATGGCTGGTTAGCGGAGTGTTTAAACTTAACTAGAACGCTTGAGGGGAGCCGAATTTGGAGACGTCCTACCCACCGCTGACAACTGTACTGCTTCTCTCTTCTTGGTTTTAGAAAATTGAGTCACGTGGTTGTTAGTTTTCTCTCCCTGCGTAAAAGTTTTCTTTTATGTTGGTAGATATGTATCGAATATGAATGAGGTCTCGCCCACCTCATTGCATATTACATGACTAGTGTGAACTAGTCAGTTTGTTTTATTACCATTAAGTACGAGAAAAATTCGTACCGGCACCGGGAATCGAACCCAAGACCTTTCAGCTGTGCGCACTGAGTGCTCTTAACCAACTGAGCCATGCCGAGACACGATCCACGACGCCGGCCGAACTCCTCTCGTAGTATTATGTTACGGCCTTACTACCTGCATTTAAGACGATACACGTCATATATATACAGAAGCGCATATTAAATGACTACGAGAGGTCCTGGGTTCGATTCCCGGTGCCGGTACGAATTTTTCTCGTACTTAATGGTAATGTTGGTAGATTTTTTTCTCTTTTTTGCGAGTGTTTCTGTTATTTTTTTCTTTTGTATAACGAGATATATTTATTTATACATTATATTAAATATATCGAGAGTTTAGAAACAAATGCAGATTTGTCTCTAGCTTCTTCTAGTAGCAGTTGTTCAGTATGTTGTGACCTAATTGATGGGTTTACGAAGAAAGATGATCGTCGAGTTAATTTGCTGTAAAATTAGACTATGAAATAGTAATGAGCAAGCGCGGATTCCTAGGTTTGAACCAATTTTGTTGCCATGTCGTTACGCTCGAAATATTGCTTTTCTTATTCGATTTATGTAGCAACGAGTAACATTCTTAAATTTAATCTGACCTAAAAGGATCTAATTAGTAGGTTAGGACTTAAAGTGTCCTAAAGAGACCCAATTCATATTAGGAGCACTACTTAAATGAGTGGTTTGTGGGTGTAATGATTTAATAAAGATGCAGTGTTGTAAACATAATAGACTATTAATATTGGCAAATAGTTCCATAAAACATTCCATCATCACCACATGAATCAGCAGGCTACTTTTTATATTTATAATGTTAGGCCTATAATAACGGATATTTGAATGTAACTCCAAGAGTATTGTAATATATTAACACTATGCTGTTTATTTTTCCCCGTGAAATCGTAATAAGTCCCTAAACATGACTTGAAATGTTAAAATAATTCTAAAACGTAGATTGGAAAACCTAATTTTAGTTTCTTAAAACCTATAAATTCTGCGTTTGGTAATGAGGTACGTCATAGGCCTTATATTTTTAATACATGTAATGCAAACTCTCATCAGTCATGTCTTGGCCTCCTCAATTTTCAAACCTACCGTCCGCCACTGCCTGTATATTCCAGGGTGTTACAACAATCGCAATCGCTAAAAATAATCTGAACACAAAAATCACACTGTGACAAAGTCGCTATTATCTGTCACAGCGATTTTTTCGGAGCTGTCATAGTTCGGAATCTCTACAAGAAATTTTAAACTATGAGACAAGAACCACATATAACGACATGCAATAGAAATTCTGGAATTGGTTTTGTCTGGAGTTAGTTAGGAGCGTGAAAACTGAAAGGGTTTTAGGGGTAATATAGAAAATGACAGATGTGTATTATGTGGCGAAAATAGAAGATATAAAGCAGAATATGTTGCTAACGTGTATTAAATCAGACTGAAGTGAACGCAGTAGTTCGAAAAGGAATGGCTACATTTTAGTAATGAAATTGTATTAGCCAAAATATCAAGAATTACAAATGAACTTACTTACAAATGGCTTTTAAGGAACCCGAAGGTTCATTGCCGCCCTCACATAAGCCCGCCATCAGTCCCTATCCTATGCAAGATTAATCCAGTCTCTATCATCATATCCCATATCCCTCAAATCCATTTTAATATTATCCTCTCATCTACGTCTCGGCCTTCCTAAAGGTCTATTTCCTTCAGGTCTCCCAACTAACACCCTATATGCATTTCTGGATTCGTACATACGTGCTACATGCCCTGCCTATCTCAAACGTCTGGATTTAATGTCCCTAATTATGCCAGATGAAGAATACAATGGGTGCAGTTCTGCTTTGTGTAACTTTCTCCATTCTCCTGTAACTTCATCCCTCTTAGCCCTCTTCTATTCCTTCGTACCTGTTGTCTCGCTTCACTTACCTTTCTTCCCACCACAATCTGAACACACGCTCTCGCCATGAAACAATACTAACAATACCATCCCATCGCACCTCCTCATAGGCTACTCATCCTCTTTCACAATAGCCCTGCCAAGACTCTGGAATTCGTTACCTGCTAGCATCAGGGACTGTCGAAATAAAATTCAATTCAAACGCAAACTTACTAGGCACTTGGTCAGTAATTGAGACTCGTTCAGACATGGTTTCTTGTAAACAGTTCTCTTAATCTATCACAAAATATTTCAATATATGGTAATTTCATCACTATAGAATTTTGTATTCTAGGTTTAATTTGTAATTCAGTAAATACAAAAATATTCTTTGTTCTTAACTTCTATGATATATTGTCTAGCTTCCATTAAACAGGTAATCTTGTCGTACTTTAATTTTTATGTAATTATAATTCTAAATTTAATATTAATCGTAATTTTATTCTTCATATTATAGTTGTAATCCCCTGGTAGAGGGGCAGAGAAGGCCCGATGGCCTTATCTCTACCAGGTTAAATAAATAAATACTAAAAATACTAAATAAATATTTAGTCCCAAATATTTTTCTAAGAACCTTATTCTCAAACGCCCTTTTTCTCTGTTCCTGTCTCAAAGTGAGAGTCTAAGTTTCACAACCATACAGAACAACCGGTAATATAACGGTTTTATAAGTTACAAATGAACAGATAAGAAAATCTTTAGGAACACATTTTTGGAAAGTGCGACAGAAGCTAATGAGGGAAATGAACAAGTTAAAATAAATGTAAAATAAATTTTAAAGTGTCAGTGAATATGTGTCAATGATGTGTAAGTAGACTTATCTATGTGTGTATAAAATTGTATGTTGATAAGTGACTGATAGCTAATTAAACGGAGGTCTAGGTTGTCATTGAACAATTTAATGCAAAGCAACCAAATAAATCAATTAATAAAGACAACAAGCGAACATCGTGTCCATTGATAAGCATTGCAAAGACTAGAGCATACATGGGCACAATTTTCGGTTACGTGAGACACTCGATTTGAAATAGTTCGTTTACTAGGAGAGGAGACTACAGAGTAGGATGGGAAATATAAACTGCTGTGACCTGCGTCACCTTATCGTAATCGCTAAGGCGGTCAGTGGCGAATTATTAGGAAAGTGCTTGGTTAACGTGAGACTCGAAAACTTTTATTCAATTTGGCAAATTAATTCGGCAGCTTTAATAATAAACCCCTTTACTATTTCTGCATCATTGAATTGATTTAAATCACGGGCGAGAAACTGCGTAACTAGCCATTAATATTCCATCACGTTGTCTACGTTTATTTTCTTGAATATTCCGGCGTTTATCAAGATTACTTAATAGATTTGCACGTTCTCGACCTAAAATAATTTCAGAAAATCATATTTCGTTTTCTACGCACATTTGATATTTTTTTTATAAATTTCTTTTGGAAATAATACATACAAACAACATTTAATTCCTCGTAGGCTACCTTTTAATGCATCGTGTTTAAGGTATAATGTCGTATTTAGTATACTATGCAAATGTTAAGATCATAAATTTTCTTCGGAATAGTAGGCCCTACGAAAAAATAACATTTAATTTGTCTTACCGTCTAATTCAGCATGTTCTTTGTGACATAAGGAGTAATGTCGTTGTATATTAAATTTATTAATGCCTAATAGGATTTTGGAGTATAACATACATCGTATGTTCTCCCCTTCTAAACAGCAAAAAAATTCTTCCTCCCATTTCTCACGAAATAATCATTTTCTAACGCGTACACACTGCTTTGATAATGCCATTATGCCACCACTGATATTGCTTATGAAACTGATATAGAACCTGCCCACGCCTAGGAGCTACGTGAGAGAGGAACGGGGACTGTGAAGATGATGTCACTCAGAGCGATAAGCTCTGTGAAGGTCAGTGAGGCACAAATTCTCAAGTGAGGCATGATGCTCATGTTTGGACTAGACATACAAGTTAATTCGCCCCCGGTTTTACTTCCCTTCCGAAGGAAAGAATGCCAAGGGATCAAGTTTCCTAGGAGTCTCCCGGAGCGGTGGGGGGAGGGACGCGGCCTCACGTCCACTCCGTCGTAACCTCCGTGCCGCCACTGTGCAGTTGACCTGGGCGGCGGCTTCCGCCACTTTGTGATGCCGGTCAGCGTGACGCAACTCCGGTCGGCTAGATTACGTGATGTGATTTAGGAGGCTGCTCAGAGATGAGTACATAAACCGATACAACATCCGCTTTACACCGGTATTGTGCCAGCCAGCGAGTAACGCTCTATTTATATCCCTGCGTACCTGAACCGATTTTCAAAACACGAGTAACACGACAGGGTTGCCAACCTCGTATTCTTGAAATCTGGAGCATTTCACAACAGGTAATCTGCTAAACATTTGTAGTACTACTGAGTTTATGCCACTTAGGCCCAATTGTATAAAGCTCTCTGACTAAAGATCAACTTTGATCGACGATCGGAAAGTGAACCGAGTTCAGACACTTCTTCTATTCTATAAAACTTTTCCGCGATCAAATTACCTTGCTTCAAATGCGATCTAAGTTCACGTGAAAAGGATTTGGCAACATCGCATAAACAGGTGAAGTATGTGATGCGTGGGCCATGTTGTACAGGTTTGTTCAGTGTCGCCAATTTAGCGACTTTAACTCTTTTTCAACGACAATTTCTTTTAACTTTTATATTGCTTAAATAGGGATTTAGCGACCTTTTTAGCACCCCATACTGACAAAATTTAATCTTTCTTTGTTGATAATGAGAAATCTAGCGACTTTCCAACTACTTTTTGGCGACTTTCCGTACACTCTGTTGGAGGTTAACTGTTTACAATATGGCGATTTATGTTGTGTATGAAATGCGAAGTATATTATTACAAAATTGCGTGGAAAATGGATGCTATGAATTTATGGTTTATATATCAAATGATTAGTGAGTATTTTAAGTATCTTTAAATATGATGCTATGAATATATATATGAGAATTATGTTAAATATGAGTATGAAAACACAGAGCTGCTTTATGGCAATGGCGAGTCCTTGGCATCAACCCCTTTGATTTGATTACCTGGTTGGGTTTTTCCGAAGTTTCCCCCACCGAAAAGGCAAATGCCGGGTAATATTTTGGCGAATCCTCGGACCTCATTTCATCTCACTACATCTCGCCAAAATGTAAAAAAATTGTACAACATTGTAAAAATTGTAGAAAATTACTAAATTGTAAAACTATAAAAATTTGTAAAAATTGTAATTGTAATATTGTAAAATGTTGACATGTTCCACATCTTAAAGCTTCATTGCTCATGTAAGATCTATGGAATAAAATAAATGAATGAATGAATGAAAATGAATGACACTGGTTTGTTTTGTGCAATGTAAATAATGGCGGACAATAAGAAGATTGACTGTTCTCCAAGTTGTTATCATGTTATGGTGCTTGATACTGCTAAACATAATAAAGCTTTATAAAACGACAATTTTCGTTTAGTAATACAGTTAATTGAACATTTATGAATGTACCTATCATATCCGTTAATAATTAATGATTATAAACATAATATAATTATAGGTTATGTTATTTGATACTGCTGAACACGATAAAGCCTTATAAAATACAAGAATGTTTGTGTATTAAGGCAAGAAATTGAAAACATATATATCATATTTATTAATATTAATAATAATGGTTATTCTTTTTGCACAGTCTGCCACTCGTATATTTCAAACAGAAAAGAAATAACTGAACTTGGATCATCTAACTTAATCGGAGAAATTTCTTCAGTCAAAGTTGACTTTAGTTTAAGACAAATTAATCTCAGATTAGACTTTATACAACACAAAATTCCAAGTTCACCTAGAACGAGTATCAATTTAATCTCTGATCTAAGATTAAATGGTTTATACAATCGGCCCTTAGGCTGGTCAAACTTCCGTCTAACGGTGTCATAAATAACTGGTCCTCCATGCTAGAATATTATTTCTTTCAATCAAAATAAATCTTGTATTTCTACATTTTTTAAACCTAAACCCCATGTCTCGAATCACTTTCCGTAGTTTTTCTCTCCAACCTTGGAAAATTATTACTTCTCTCGCAAGCTTCAGTAATTTCTTCAATGTTGAAACTTCTTTCTGAACGGTACAAAATTCTTGTATCTTTCTTCTTAAAATACATCGGTTCATATCATCTACAATAATTAAAAGTTCCCTTGATCTGTTCTTCTCTGGTGATTCTAGCTTTTCATCTCCTGCACAGACTCCCTCTCTTCTGATTTTCTTTATTAGGAGTTCTGACCTGTCTATATAAATTATATAAAATGTTGTATTATTAGTATTAGTTAAGTAAGTAATTTTAATACGTAATCAAATGAAAAATATGATATCTGTTGCTCTTTTCGTTGCCTGATTTATAGGAAACAGATATTGACCTGTTTGTTTCTCTTCATCGCAAAATGTTATTACGTACTTGCTTAATAATATTTCTTTCGCCATTCCGTGCTACAGTATTCATGTTGAGTTGACAACACTGGACTGCAAGTGCAAATATTGTAAACTGTCCCTCAAGAAGGCCAAAATTGTGAGCAGTGGGGGACAGAAAGGGAGAAAGATAGGAATGCAGGGAGAGAAATGAATTACAGACTGAGAAGGAATTAGAGTTCAGTTCGCATATCTTACGGAGGCACAGATCCGATAGTCCGACTATATTACACTATCAAAGTTCTTTGACAAAAAAATGATACAATATTTTATCTAATATCTGTGATAAAAAGTAGGATTTTGGGTATATTATCCTATATAAAATATTTTATCTACAGTAATCTCACTAAGTAGAGGTTTTGATATACAAGATTTCGAAATACTATTTATTTTTTTCGTAAAAACGAAATTCTTTAAATTGAAATATTTTAATATTAAACTGTAGGAAAAAAAAAGATAGAGAAAGAAAATAATTTCGTAATAGTGGAGTTTGTTATAACAACATTTTATTGCACTATGATCTTATTGTTCTAAGGGGCAATTTCAAGAAACATTTATTATAATACCATATTAACCCCAAATGAATACTTTTCTCAGAAAAAAAAATCCTCCTAAATTTTAACACTGTTTTACTCGTTAGGAAATTATCTGTACGATTCTGATGTTTACTCTTATAAGAGAAAATGCAGTTTTTAAATAAAATGGGCATTTTTCTTGCAAACTGAATACAAAGATTAACACGTATCGTTAATTCCTGCCTTTAGGAAGCCTAGCAACCCTACTAGACTGACTAAGGGAGGGAATGCTGCTGTTCAGACCAAGTTCGTGTGTGTATTCGTAGGTAAGACGGCGATGCGCTATTGCCAAACTACGTACACTTTAGCCTAATTTTCTAATTAACTATGCACTTCATTACAAAACGCATAATAGATTTTTGTATTTATTTTAATGCATTATATTGTCCCCTACAATGTGCACAGTTTTATCACTTCCACCCTGTAGAGTTCTATACGCTTTACACGCTTTGGAGACAACGAGAAAGTGACAGAGAGAAAGAAACGAAAAAAAAATAGGGATACGAAAAGAAAATAGAAACGAACCTCGAAGGTAAAGAAGAGAAATACGTACAGTTTTAGAAAAACGTTTTGTCGCACAGACACTTTATTAAGTCCCAGAAATGAGCCAGTGCGCATGATCAGAGGACGAGCGACCTGGTTCACAACAGAAGGACTAGTTGAGGTGTGACAGCCGGGATACGATCTCACGACCGACAGTAGGAGGGCAAGGTCGGCGGTGGCTCGGCGCGGCAAATGAAGTTGCGCGCGCATCTGCTTCCTGGGGCATGTGCTGTGGCGTAGAGAGGAGAGGAGAGACGGCGACCGCGGCAGAGAGGGGGAAGTAATGCGCCTGCGATTCAGGGGAGAAATCCAGAGAAATCGAGAGGTGCCATCTTCTGGACATCTGTAGAAATTTCCAGCATCGTACTTTCCCGAAACTATGGTCCAGTTATAAATACGACACGTGAGTGAACTTGAGCAGTTAGTTAGTTGCAGTCGTTGCTAGTTTTGGACAGCAAGGCAGTCTTGTATAGCAGTGAAGCCAGCTTCGAGACCTAAGTTCGACTTGAGTTGTGTCCGTAACTGTGGGAGCCGGAAGTCCTGAGTTTGAGTGCAGTGGACCGCAGTTTGGGGACCTGAGTTCGAAGTTCAGTGGATTGTCTCTGAAGGTCTGGGGTTCGAGATACTGTGAACTCGAGCGACTGAGGTAGAAGAACTAGCCAAGGCAAACGAACTGAGAACTGACAGTTCTGATTTGTAAATAGTGCTTTGTGAACATTAGTTAAGATTAGCTGTACATTGTTGTTTTCAATAATCCAAGTAAATTGTCATTGTCGTCTGTGGAGTGCAATAACGAATACTGTGTTACTGTGTGGAGTGGAAACCCCATTGTTGACGGGAGTGTGTATATTCAATTATAGAAAGTGACTATTGTTGAAACAATAAAATTACATTATTGTTTTGTATTAAAGTTAATAAAATTAGTTTTGTTTCTTTGTATGTCTGATCATGCGCAATGCCTCTTTTCTGGAACTTACAAAGCATCTGTGCGACAAAACTTTTTTCTAAGACTGTACATAAGTAAAATGAAAGGACAGAAAGCAACAATACATAGAGAAATGGAAGAAAAACAATAAATGAGACAGAAAATAAAATGTGAAAGGCATTCATGTCAGCGACAAAAACGCTACTGGTGTTATCATTTTCAATTATTTTCAACATTGCCGCTTATCTCTCTTTGCGTGGCTGGACGTTGTTCAAGTCTCGGTGCATGAGGTTTCTTTTATTTCATTTTACTGCCGTTTGCTAAACGATCATGCATTTGCGTTGCCAGTGTTAAATACTATGTACGAATGCAATAATTTCAGAAAGTTATCTTTCCTAAGAATCTCCCAAGTTTACATTTACCTCCACTTTCGTATCTATGTCTGTGTAATAAAAGTGTCTTTGACTTTACACTTACCGCTACCGAAGAGAAAGACAAAACCTGGCAGTGCAGACGAAAGAGTCATATTCATATTATGTAACAAAATCAGACGTACAAGTTCCATAGCGTGGAAATGAAATTGAAAAGTATTTCATAACTGAGCTTCAGTGTTAAGCTTTTAATAATATTTCTAAAGGCATCAGTGTTCCGATTTAGTGAAGAATTGCTTACAGAAGGGCACGAGGAAGGGGAATACAGCGCATAAGATTTACTGATGACATGGCGTTGTTAGTGGAAGCGTTGATACTAAGGTATAGAAGCTACTGGAGCTGCTTTAGATGAAGATAAATGCAAACAAAACGATTAGCATGTCTGGCCGTGAAACAAGGGGCATCGGCTCAAATCCTGGTTGGAACAACGTATCTGGTTCAGATTTTTCTCGGGGTTTTCCCTCAACCCAATAAGAGCAAAGGCTGGGTAACTTTTGGCATCGGATCCTGGACTCATTTCGCTGGCATTTTCGCCCTCATGACGGTAGTATATTATACACACTATTTAAAGGGTGTAATTGATATTTTGTTACTGAAGTGTTGTATCAGTGAAGAAGTGTGGTGTGTCAGTGAAGTGTGAAGTGTGTTGTGTCAGTGAAGTGTGTAGTGTAAGTGAAACGTGTTCCTGTCAGTGAAGCTTTATAGTTTATAGTGGCAGTGCAAAGTATTGAACAGTGAAATGTTTTTGAAGTGTAAGTGAAATTAATATAGTATCAGTGAAATGTGTCGTAGCTCCAGTGCAGTGAGTGAGTTGTCAGCGAAATGAGTGTAGTGCTGAAAGGTACTTGTGCAGATGTGAACATATCATACTCGTGGGTTTTAGTTCGAACTTGGGGTTAAGATACAAATTAGATTTACTTTAAATGTTATTTTAACCGATCGTGCTTCATTTAATTTAGGATGTTCCCTGTTGTTGTTGTTATTATTATTATTATTATTATTATTATTATTATTATTATTATTATTAATTATTATTATTATTAGTATTATTAATTTATTATTAATTGTATTTTTATTAATTGTGTTTATTATTAATTGTCATTATTGAGTGTAATTAGTTACCACTGCCACCGGGTATATACCCATTTGCAGTGTGAATAAATACATACATACATACATACATACGTCACTCAGACTCTAGATAACCGCAGCAGTTGATAAAAAGTATCGTAAAATTAGCCAATTAAAATGAAACATGAGCTGCTACCAGGAAATTTCACCAATAGGTCAAGACAAGACTTATCTTGCTCCCAGTTTCTCAAGATTTTTTTTTAACTAATAGCGTATACTTGAATTTTCGTCATTCACCCACATAAAGCCAGTTCGTGTAGACCAGGGTGCGCCATAGGAGGCTGGTCTACGCTACACCGACGGAGAGAGCAGATGATTATGGAAATTTGTTGAGATGCCACAGGAGAACAGGACTCTCGGAGAAACCCCCTTTGTTACCTGGAGCACGGGTTTGCCCAACACAAGTTAGAAATCGGGGGGGGGGGGTTACACCGGGAATCGAACCTGGGTTCACAGGATTATAATTCCAGAGCTCTAGTCTCTAGATCATCGTGGTGGCTATTCCTCAAGGTAACGCGCTTTAAAACTATCCACGAAATTAAGTTAACAGACAAAAGAATAATTCTGTGGCCGGGAGGAAAAAGGTCATAAGTCAATTTTTTGTGAAAATGAAATTTTTATATATTCTGAAAGCGGTAGCAATTCTCTACAATCTGATAAAACGGTTAAAGTCAAATAAGACTCCTGACTGGATTTATAGAGCGTTACCAAATGTCCTAAGTACTTTTTGAATCGAGCACACACAGATTAAGGACTTAAGAATATTTAATACTTTATTCCTTACAAACATCACATGTTTACTTTCCATGCTTCCCTATTAAAAAGGTCTAACTTGTATTTCAGCCATTTTATTACATACTGATGCCCTTTCCTTTTAAAACTTTAAGCACTAGGGTAAAGAGTCCTATAATTGTTTAAGACCCATTTTGCATTCCTAATAATTTACATTTCTCATTTATTTTGACATGAAAAAGGTCTTATGTTTACATAGTCCATTCTACTCAGTTTGGGTTTTAGTTTTAAAAGGGCGTAAGTGCGACTATTTTTGGAAATAATCAAGAAAATTGTTAAATGAGCAACATTATCTATTTCAGAAGAACTATAAACAAATAATATCCAGGAAAAACCTCTTAATTAAAAAAACTCTGTAATTGATTCTACCGCTCTTCTGAAAAGTATAAAATTCTTACTTAAGACCTTTTTCCTCCTGGCCACAGAATTACACTGGGAATCTTAAGTTGTGTACCATGATCACTGAAATGACGTCATAATTAAGCATTTTCATGGTATCTTGAAAACGGCAATACCTCTTACACTCTTTTTTAGTACAATAAGATTCATCTTTTTTTTCTCTACAGAACAAGACCTGAACGTGGTTGAATTTTGTGTCAGCCTGCCTATTCTAGTTTCCGTACCATTTAATATCACTTATTGTAGCTATGGCATATGGTCCAGTTCAAACATAATACGTCCTCCATCGTGGCGTAAGTCCATGACGTCTCAGAAAGACTTCATATTTTTTTCAACTCTTGGCACTTCACACCTTTGTTACATAAATAATCTATTTGTCAACGTCTGTCTCGGATGTCTGATGTGTAAAGAAGAGGCTACACGAACCGATTCCAGAAAATCAAGTCGATTGTCAAATTTCGAAGAACTGTCACACCTATTTGCAAGTGTATACAATCTATGTCAGATAATTCTTCTGGGAATTGCGTGATTATGTTATCTCTGCACCTCTGCACATTCACGGTATTAAAAGAACAGGCCCTATAATTTTGTTTGGCCACCCTACCACATTACCTCCTGGCCTAGTTTACTCTTAAGTGATGCCTTGTTGGTATCACTTGTGAGGGTCAGATCTGTTTTCGGACAATTGACTAAACAACTATAATTCTGTAAACATTCACTGCGCTCCATACACCAATTTTTCGGACACGAAATGGCATTTCATGTAAAAGATCGTTTTTTTTTTTGTATTCTAGACACTAGTATTCAATATTTTTTTGCTAGCGTACCCCTAAATTCATATTTTTTTATCTTCGTGCTCCCAAACTGCAATGCAATTATATAAAAAGAACAAAAGACTATGACCGATGAATACAAAATATATTAGTACCGGTATTATTATTATTACTTATTATTATTATTATTATTATTATTATTATTACACATAAGCCTACAGTATTAACGAAATAATAATAATAATAATAATAATAATAATAATAATAATAATAATAATAATAATAATGATAATAATGTGACAGCGACGTGAGATTCGAACTGACGACCAGCGTCCCGCAAGAGAGCAGACCGCGCGTGAGCCGACGCGGGCTTCACAGAGCACTTTGGGATGGCGCGCGGCGGAGAGAAGTAAGGGGAAAGGGCCTACGTGGCGGGGGAGTTTGCGCGCGCATCTTCTGCTTGCCTAGAGAGGCCGAGAAATCCGTCGAAGTGGAAGACTCGCGAATTCGAACTTTCGAGGCTACGTCGCTGTGGTTATAAATTACGGTCGAGAAGGAACGACAGCAGTTTTCAGTTGATTAGTCAGCCTGTCAGTGAGAAAGCCAGAGCAAGCAAGTCTTGTGTACCGGAGTTCGACTCGAGTGTGCGTCCGCAACTGTATCAGCATCCGAAGGCCTGAGTTCGAGTGCAGTGGACCGCAGTTGGAGGGACCTGAGTTCGAGTGCAGTGGACCGCAGTTGGAGGGACCTGAGTTCGAGTACAGTGAACTGTCTCTAAAGGTCTGTGGTTCGAGATACTGTGAACTCGAGTGACTGAGATAGAAGAACTGTGAACTGAGAACTGATAGTTCTGATTTGTAAATAGTGCTTTGTAAATATTAGTTAAGATTAACAGTTCATTGTTGTTCGTACTAGTCCAAGTAAATTGTCATTGTCGTCGGTGGAGTGCTATAACGAATACTGTGTTGAGTGAAAATCCTATTGTTGACGAGAGCGTTTAAGGTGAATTGTAGAAAGGAATTATTGTTGGAAGAATAAAATCCTATTGTTGTGAGTTGAAATAAATTTACAATAATAATAATAATGAATAATGTAAAATGTTATTGAAGTAAGAAACAAGAGTTGGTACTGCAAAACAAAATATATAAATTCCAATAATTATCAACAAGTCTTCCAATAAGCCTACTTTATTTTTATTTTTTTCAAATTTCAAATTTATTTACAATATACATTTGAATTGAATACATATGAATCGATACCCGAAATGAGCATCATGCTCGTGCCCGGGTACAGTCCAGTAGTCTACATAATGTACTATACGCAGTAAACATGAACTGCTGCTAAGAAGTCAAAAGGAGGATAGCAATGGCAAAGGAAGCTTTTAATGGAAAAAGGAGCATCTTCTGCGGACCTCTGGAAAAAGAACTAAGGAAGAGACTAGTGAAGCACTTTGTATGGAGTGTGCCATTCTTTGGTGCAGAAACATGGACATTACGACGAACTGAAGACAAACGATTAGAAGCATTTGAAATGTGGATATGGAGAAGAATGGAACGTGTGAAATGGACAGACAGAATAAGAAATGGTGTTGGAAAGGAAGAGTGGACGAAGAAAGAATGATGCCGAAACTGATCAGAAAGAGAAAAAGGAATAGGTTCCGTCACTGGGTGAGAAGAAACTGCCTACTGAAGAATGCACTGCAAGGAATGGTGAACGGGAGAAGAGTTCGGGGCAGAAGATGATATCAAATGACAGACGACGTAAGATACTGTTCTCCAACCAAGAGATAAACCGTGAAAGGAATTTGCTTACTATTGCGTTGTCTATTGGAGCGAAGTAGATAGATAATATTAGAGATTCTTTGTAAGTTCATGCATATGTATATACACTTTTTTTGCTGGTTGAGTGGAAGAGAAGGCCTTACGGCCTTAACTCTGCCAGCTAAAATAAATCATTATTATTATTATTATTATTATTATTATTATTATTATTATTATTATTATTATTATTATTATTATAATGAATAATGTAAAATGTTATTGAAGTAAGAAACAACAAGAGTTGGTACTGCAAAACAAAATATATAAATTCCAATAATTATCAACAAGTCTTCCAATAAGCCTACTTTATTTTTATTTTTTTTCAAATTTCAAATTTATTTACAATATACATTTGAATTGAATACATATGAATCGATACCCGAAATGAGCATCATGCTCGTGCCCGGGTACAGTCCAGTAGTCTACATAATGTACTATACGCAGTAAACATGAACTGCTGCTAAGAAGTCAAAAGGAGGATAGCAATGGCAAAGGAAGCTTTTAATGGAAAAAGGAGCATCTTCTGCGGACCTCTGGAAAAAGAACTAAGGAAGAGACTAGTGAAGCACTTTGTATGGAGTGTGCCATTCTTTGGTGCAGAAACATGGACATTACGACGAACTGAAGACAAACGATTAGAAGCATTTGAAATGTGGATATGGAGAAGAATGGAACGTGTGAAATGGACAGACAGAATAAGAAATGGTGTTGGAAAGGAAGAGTGGACGAAGAAAGAATGATGCCGAAACTGATCAGAAAGAGAAAAAGGAATAGGTTCCGTCACTGGGTGAGAAGAAACTGCCTACTGAAGAATGCACTGCAAGGAATGGTGAACGGGAGAAGAGTTCGGGGCAGAAGATGATATCAAATGACAGACGACATAAGATACTGTTCTCCAACCAAGAGATAAACCGTGAAAGGAATGTGCTTACAATTGCGTTGTCTATTGGAGCGAAGTAGATAGATAATATTAGAGTTATAACGTCAGTTTAAAAATCATGCGCTCTCCTGCATATGTTATTTCCTGTATGGAGGGATTAAAAGATCAGGAGATTAACAGTGATCTAATTTTGTAACTAGGGTAGTATAAAAATGTGTATATCAGTGTTATGGTTTGTGCTTTGAGAGATAGCCAATAGAGATACGAGTACCCACGCGTGTGACCTTATGACATCTTATGACATCAACATTCATTCACAGCATCACCCCGCTTCGTTTCCTTCCCTGGAGACTTTCTCGTGGTTGGAGTACAGTATATGGATCATATGAGGAGACAAAGAGGGAGACAGAAAATAGAAATGGCTGGAGAATGCTGGGTTTGCAGTGAATGAGCTGCTCATGGGTAGAACATTTATATATATGTATGTATGTATGTATGTATGTATGTATGTATGTATGTATGTATGTATGTATGTATGTATGTATGTATGTATGTATGTATGCAAGTAATTCTATACAGGGCTATTCAAAAAGAAAGAGCAGATTTCAAATATTTATTATAAACGAACTATAAACACTAGAAGCATTTACCGCACACCAATGGATAGAGGAAGGTTCCATTTTTTTTTTTTTTTAACATTTGGTTACACGCGATGCTCGATCCGGGGCCATAAGCAAAGTGGAAACAGCAACGTCCTGTCCGTCGCAGTTACTCGCCAGTCCGAATTTGAGGGACTGAAAATCCTTGCGTAGTCGTCGAACATGCAAGAACTCACCGAAGGTGACTATTTTTTGCGCCGTTTCTGTAAAGAAAGTGTATGAATTTTCTTCAGTGGAGCATTATCCGAACGACACCATTCCGGGACGTTGGATTGGAAGAGGTGGAGAAGATCGTGTTCATCGTGTGCGGCCACCCAGGTCCCCCGACCTTACCCCGTGTGATTTTTATCTGTGACGTACATAAAAGACAGGGTGTTTGTACCACACCTCCCTGCTACACTTCAAGATCTGCGACATCGAATTGTTGGAACCGTGGATTCCATCATTAAGGACCAGTTGATTCTTGTCTGGCAAGAAATGGACCACCGTTTTCATGTTTGTCGCACAACACAAGACGCGCATGTTGAGTGTTTGCAACTTCATGGACTATAAAACTTTATGGTCGACCATTCCGAAATGTAGTAATTATACACCTGGTAGCAGCCCTTTAATGGACCTCATTAAAGTACACCTATTCATTAAAGTTCAGGTGTTCCACCAATCAGAAAATACCATTGTAGCAATCTGAAAGCGCAAGTATCGATTATTCTCGGATATGCAATCGAAAGACAACTAGCGCGACATTAGACAATATTAAACTCAGTCGAAAAAACAACACACAAAAATGAACATCAATTCACAGTAATCTTCCAGCCTTTCACAAAGCACATTCCCGCAAATTCATTTCACCAATTGCCGGAAAAAATCAATATGGTCGAGCATAAAAAGTCGTATGAAACTTGACTATAATGATAATTAAGACGCTCGTATGAAAATTATGAAACTCGCTTGCGCTCGTTTCACAAACATGCTCGCGTCTTAATTACTACCATTATAGGCTCGTTGCATAATGTACTATTAAATCTTCCTCTATCCAATGGTGTGCGGCAAGTGTTTCTACTGTTTATATGTGTACTAGTGGCTTGTGCAGCAAATGCTGCTGCAAACTAAGTTCGTTAGACGTTCAAATAAACATTTTTCAGATTTATTTTCAGTGAAGAATACTTGTCTTTTTGATAGTTATTTGCTTCCATAATAATGAAACATACTCCCTCTGAATGGATTTTTTAAGCCAAATACTTTCTCTTGAACCTATCCAACTTCAGTTTTTGAGTTTCAACGCGAAAACGCAAGTATCAATGTCAGGACGATAGCAGTAGCTATTTCAGGACGTTGTGGATTGTGGGCAAAAGTTAAAAAAATGTCAGGTTTGCTAAGCTTTCGAACAATAGCATTTTCGTATAGCTGCTGCATGTAGAACTTGAAATGTAGAGCGTAAAATCATTTTATCCTACTAAGAGATCTTGCTGAAATGATCTGGAGACTACAAAATTTTCTAGGCCTCTTATTTTATCAGTAAGTAATACCTTTTGATCTTTCCTTAGGAACTAATTTTTGCGCTCTGTCGAGCCAATACTGAAGACAATGACACATATCAATATCTACACTACACCGCCATTAAGTATATGAAAAAGACCCAACCCCACTGGGATAATAAGTGTAAAAATATTTGATTTTTAATAACAATATTATTATCTTACTTAAGTTTTGTAGTTATATATAGCAGCCACTCAGTAAATTATAGAAATGAAGATCTAAATTAAGATATTCTCTACATTAATTACATAACCTCAAAACTTTTCACTTTCATGTCATCAATATAGCATCAATATTATGTACAATTAATGAAAAATAGATGCATCATGATATTAACTATAATAATATTTAATTTCTAATGATAATAATGTCATCAAACCACCTCAAGTTTCGTAGATTTGAATATCCAATACACAGCTGTACTCAGAAAATTATTATACACTGCAGAATCAGTTTTTAATAACAAATTGAATTGAGCTCTAAATATGTCGGCAATCCTGGAGGTCATGGCCTGCGTGTAATAGCCTATTGTTTATTGTAGTGTGTGTTTTGTTCTGAAATTCAATGAAGTCGGCCGTGATTCGATAAAATTATTTCTCAAAACTGACAACAGATGGATTTTGGAAAATAGGAAAATTATGTAGGAAAATTGACATTTCACTGAAAACTACTACTTTTCCGAAAAACTTTGGGTTCCAAGTTTCAAAATGAGGGGCCATTTATTAAAATCCCTTCAGCCGTTTTCCCGTAATTTCCATTACCAGTTCAAATTATATATATAGATGTGTATGTATTTATTCACACTGCAATGGGTATATACCCGGTGGCAGTGGTAACTAATTACACTCAATAATGACAATAATAAACTTATTAATTAAAAATATAGTTAATAATAATGCCAATAATTAATAAAAAATAATAATAATAATAATAATAATAATAATAATAATAATAATAATAATAATAATAATAGGGAATATCCTAAATTAAATGAAGCACGATCATTTATAGTTTGTTTAAAATAAATATTTGAAATCTGCTCTTTATTTTTGAATAACCCGGTATATTAGTTTATTTCTACTTCGAATAAACAAATAAATGGAATAGATTTACTTCTATTATAAACAAAGGAACTGAACTGTTGCGAAACAGAACATATGAGAATGTATTAGTCATCTTCAGGAATTTTTTTAACTCTGGTAGAATTTCTTCATAGTTATCTGTAACACAGCTACTCAGCCGATGCAGGTTTTGCAATTATCTTCGGTTCGCGTACTCTGGTTTCATTATGCTGTTTCGTAAGCACGAATTTGAAACCCGATAGTGCCACGTGGAGGCGACAACTTCGTGGGTGTTCTGTGCACTCCCTGCTGGCGGAGGGGTGAAGGGGGGTGAAGGGGGGTTGAGAGCCCAGACGTCGCTGCCACTGCAGTCCTACCGAAAGTTAATTACGGTTGCTTAACACCCGCGGAAATTGTAGATGGAAATGTAATTATAGTAGTTATACTCGTATATTTTAATAGAAGAATACAAGACGAGTCCCTAATTGAAACTAACCAAGGAGTTGTGGAATGAAAGCGAAGCTTCAAGAAGCTATGTGTTACGTAGAGCGCTTCACTGCAGACAACCACCTGGGACATTAAATGTCACTGCAGTGAAATTCTATATAGTCCTCTCTGCTCCAGAAGTTACCATGCATCTCATTTTAGCCAAAGTTCGCAGGTTTAAAACCGGACGAGTTTTATTATAACCAGACATCGGATTTTTAGGCACTAAAAATTGCAGTTTTAGGTGCCTAAAATAAGCTCATAATTTAATAAATTAGGTTCTATTTTAGTCACATATGATCAAGGCTTCAAACTTATTTATTTTATTGAAATTATACACTAAAATACACAAAACATGGCACAAAAAATGTATATTTAAGAAATGGAGGCAGACAACTGTATATTATACAGAGTGTTTCCGAGGTGGTGTTACAAACTTTCATTTCAAACTAACCGTTATACAACATTGTTGTTGAGATTATACAGAGTGTTAAAAATAACGTTTACAACGCTTCAGGGATAATAGAGGAGGTAAAAACAAACATCTTTTTTAATGACAAATCTTTAGCAGATGCACCGTTTTGCCGCAAGATGGCCTGAAGGGTAGATGGCTTGACTTCCGTCACAACACACACTTGGTTAGTTCTGTTTGTACTGCTGTGCCTGCAACAAGTTAAAAGGATCCCTAACAGTCTCCGTGGTGGTAATTATTTTGTTTTTCTATGCGACGTCCTACCAGAGCTTTTAGAAAATATCTCATTGAACATCTGAGAACGAATATGGTTTCAGCATGATGGTGTCCCTCCACACTTTAATCGTCCTGTCAGGAACCACCTAAATGCTACATTCCCCGATCGTTGGATTGGCAGGGGTGGGCCCGTTCCGTGGCCACCTCGATCACCGGACCTAACCCACTGGATTTCTTTTTGTGGGGAGACATGAAACTTCTTGTGTATGGGACACCGATCGATACGGCAGAAGACTTAGTTGCTCGCGTTGCTGAAACTGCAGATGTTATTCGAGACAATGGTAGCCTTTTTGAGCGTCGCAGACACTCCATAGTGTGCAATGCCTTCAATGGACGGCAGTTTGAACACCACCTCTAAAACGAGAATTGGTCTTGTTCTTTATGGATTACACTAACACTTACGTACACAATAAAGGGCGCATCTGCTAAAGTTTTGTCACTTACAAAAGATGTTTGTTTTTACCTCCTCTATCATCCCTGAGACGTTGTAAACGTTATTTTTAACACCCTGTATTTGACGAAAATACAACGTTCCATCCATTGTTGCATTTCCTGGTAGTATTAATCCATGAGATACAGTAATATTAACAAAATTTGAGACCGAATAAGCAGCGCTCGTGTTCGGTCGCAATTCAGATATAAGTTAATATTAATAGGCCTAAAGAGAATATAAAATAAAATAAAACTGACTTTTAATACTGCTTATTCTTCTGCGAATACTGAATCGACGTTTATATTCTAAGATGGAAGAACAGTTGGAAGAAAAGGAGACTGGCTTCACGAAGGGAAAATGAACGAGAGATGCAATTGGACTGCTACGAACAATCGCCGAAAGATACCTCGAGAAGAATAAAAAAATGTATAAGTTATATAGTATTTGTGGACCTAGAAATGGCATTTGACAGAGTGGATTGCAATAAACTGATGAGGATCCTAAAGAAAATTGGTGTGGATTGGAAAGAGAGGAGCCTGTTCAGTAATCTTTATGTGAAACAACGAATCAAAGTCAGGATAGGAGAAGAAATGTCAGAAGGAAGTGAAATAGGGAGAGGAGTACGACTAGAATGCCTTTTATCACCTACCCTGTTCAACACCTACTTGGATGATTTAGTAAAGAACTCTTTTCAGAACATTGGAGGAGTGATAGCTGGAGGAAGAATAAAGTGTGTATGATTTGCTGATGACATGGCGTTCTTAGCAGAAGAAGAGATGATACTAAGGGATATACTGTAGAAGCTAAATGACAGCTGTGAGCAGTATGGAATGAAGATAAATGCCAACTAGACGAAGACCATAGTCATAGGAAGAAAGGTAAAGAAGATAAACTTGAGAATTACTCTAAATGAGGCAGTAGAGCAAGTGGACAGCTTCAAATACTTGGGGTGTACTATAAGCAGTAACATGAGCTGCTGTCAAAAAGGCAATAGGAGAATAGCAATGGCCAAGGAAGCTTTTAATAGAAAAGGAGCACCTTCTGCGGACCTGTGGAGAAAGAATTAAGCAAGAGACTAGTGAAGTGCTTTGTGTGAAATGTAGCATTGTATGGGGCAGAAATATGGCAATTACGATGAAGTGAAGAGAAGCGAATAGAAGCATTTGAAATGTGGATATGGAGAAGGATGGAGCGTGTGAAATGGACAGAGTAAGAAACGAAGCTGTGTTGGAAAGAGTGGGTGAAGAAAGAATGATGCTGAAACTGATCAGGAAGAGGAAAAGGAATTGGCTAGGTCACTGGCTGAGAAGAAACTATCTACTGAACGATACACTGGAAGGAATGGTGAACGGGAGAAGAGTTCGTGACAGAAGAAGATATCAGATGATAGACGACATTAAGATATATATGGATCATAAGAGGAGACCAAGAGATACGAGTACCCACGCGTGTGACCTTATGACATCTTATGACATCAACATTCATTCACAGCATCACCCCGCTTCGTTTCCTTCCCTGGAGACTTTCTCGTGGTTGGAGTACAGTATATGGATCATATGAGGAGACAAAGAGGGAGACAGAAAATAGGAAAGACTGGATAATGCTGGGTTTGCAGTAAAATACCTGCCCTTGAGCAGAACACTGAATGAATGAATATTGCTTACATGTATGAGCATGTGAGTATGTATGTATTTATTTACACTGCAAGTGGGCAAGCACCCGGTGGCAGTGGTATATACAATATTAACAATACACAATAAAATGATAAGCAATACACAATAAAATTTACAATACATAATACAATTTACAACACATATACAATTTTATACACAATACATTAAGAATACACAATACAATTTAACACAATAATAATAAAACATAAAATAAAACACCTAATTTTACAACACAACCTACATGATTATGTATAGGTCCTACATAAGTTACAATAGTCTTTCACTTTACTCTCATCCCATTCCCTGTAGTGGCACTATGACGCATTTCACTGACACTTTAGCACACATTTCACTGACACTCTGTAACTCTGTAAATAGTGAAATAACGAAAGTTTACTTTGAGTTGGGCATTTTAAGCGGAAAATTAACAAATTAGATTCTAACAATCATTTTAGGGCATTTTAATACACTATCAAACTCTATGAATAACTTTAAATTTTAATGGAACGTAAGTATTAAGAATTATTTTCTCCTTTCTCCTAAAGGAACAAAATAGGCATTTGTCCTAAACTCCGATGTCATTATAACGCAAAGGATTTCAATTCCAACTCTGCGCATTGCACTTCACAAACTTCAGAACATAAAAATCCATGTTAGATGAATGTCTGAACGAATCCATTAATTTCAATAACAATTGAAGTTACTGATGAAGATAATTTGATCATACTGACGTCGAATCACAAGCAGTGCATTAACTGTGACAAATAATTTGATTATCTTGGTAGAACTAACAGCTGTACGTCTGACTTCAGATGATGAATGATGGGTAAGTCAAGAATCAAACGATAAATACTGTAATACATATTGAGGTTTGAGGTTCATAAATTTGCATATTAATGGAAAACTTGGCTATTACATATTTAAAATGCAGGGTGAGATACAAGTATACCTCATTTTATTTCAAGGAGTGCAGTTCGGTGGCTCCTTTGAACACCCACTTACAGATTTATGACTTCCTACACAAACAATTCTGACATTTCCATCCTATCCCCTAGTCCCAACATTGCACAGTTGTCACAATCCTGATGACCTTCGAAATTATGCAGCGAAACTGACGGGATTCTTGGAATTCGGAAAAGATGCGGCAACTCTGCCTCCACGTGGATTTGACGGGCACCTGTCAATTCTTCTGAACGAGGGTTGTGATTGGTCACTAACAAGAGATGACAAGATTTCCGTCACAGTAAGGAAGACATTTATTTATGACAACCAATTGGTAGGGGGCAGTAGAAGGTCTGTCGGCAAAGTCCTTTCTATGAAACTGCACTCCATGAAAAAAAAATAGAGTATAGTAGAGCAGAAGGTGGAAATATGGGCTACCATTTTGTTTTCTTCATAATAATGATTGACAAACCTACAAAGTAATTATTCATATACAATTTTTCCAGTATTAAAGGTCAATAGTTGCAATATATATTTGCATATAATTACTTTTTGAAAGAAATACGAACTGGTCGTCTATAGGTAGTGGGGTTTAAATATGGGCTACCACAAAAATTTGAAAATAAAATTGGAAGAAAAAAAGTAGGAAAACTGTGTCACATCAGTGGCAATATTCTATAACAAATAACGCAAATCACGATAGTGAAAATACGGGACGTGTTAACGTGCTGGTAATATGGGCTACCTATCCCATATATGACACATAGCGGTAGCCCATATTATAGTCCCGTCGCTCTTATTTCCGGCAGCCAATCACGTTGCAGGTCGGCTACATTTAAACGTGTGCGTCTTTTGATTCGCTGATGATGACGTTATGCATTTCCTAAGGCTCGATAAATACTTAATATAATCGCCCGCCATTTTGGCTCTTTCGTTGGCGTTCGCAGAAAGCACATGATGACGTTATTTGCCGCTCAATTATTTGCTGAATTACAGTGCGTTTGATTTAATATCATAGGAGCTACGACATGATAATGTTTAACGGTGTGGCAAATAGATTCCTCGTCTGGTAGCTCGGCAACAAAAGAAGAAAAATGGCGAACGATACTACTTACCTAGACTTCATAGAACCTTCACTTCCTAAGACGTAAGCAAAGAGGAGGAGTCACGCCGGGAATAACAGCGTCGCGACTATAGCACCATCGACTCATGAAGGAATGTAAGATTATGTATGGAATTGTTGTTCTAAATAAATATTACTCTTATCCCATATGATAGAGCTATTCTTAATCATTTGCAACATATCAAGCGTGATTTCTAAACACGAAATAAATTTCTTTCAATAAAACTTCAGGATAACTTTGGACATAACCTGGGTTAAAAACTTTTGTCTATTGATGACGTGAAATGTTACAAAAAACACAAACGATTATCCAAACCAAATTTTACTTGAAGCAAGGTTTGTGATCTTTGCGTAAATCCCAAAAGACAAAGGATATGATTATGTCTTTGACCAGAATATTGTACGAAATCAAATATAAAAAACGAGGAGATTTATCCTTCGAAGAGGTGGAAAAATTCAAATATCTTGATCAACTTTAACAAATATAAATGACACTGGGAGGAAATTAAACGCAGAATAAATATGGGAAATGCATGATTTTTTATTCGGTTGAGAAGCTGTTATCATCCAGAATGCTGCCAAAAATTAGGAAAGTTCAGGATTTAAAAACAGTTATATTACCGGTTTTCTGTAATTGAACTTGGACTCGTCACTTTTGTCTATGCAGAGATGACGGTTTTGAGAATAAGGTTCTTAGGAAAATATTTGGGGCTAACGATGAAGTTACAGGAGAATGGAAATTTTACACAACACAGAACTGCAGGGATTGTATTCTTCACCTGACATAATTAGGAACATTAAATAGACGTTTGAGATGGACAGGGCATGTAGCACGAAATGGGCGAATATAAATGCATATGGAGTTTATCCTTGGAAGACCGGAGGAAAAACCTTTAGGGATGCAGACGTAGATGGGAGGAAATATAAATGGATTTGAGGGTGGTGGGGTATGATGATAGAACTGGATTAATCTTGCAAATAGGGACCGCTGGCGGGCTTATGTGAGGGCGGAATGAACCTTCATTCAAAGCCATTTGCTGTAAGTAAAAATAAAACTGAAACTACATACCTGCAAAAACTTTGAAATTGATGAAAAACAATAAGAACACACCACATCCACACCACAAAGGCAACTGGTTTGTGTCTTTGCGCACGCAGACTGATGGACACGAGATGTATTTTTAGAGCTCTTTCGCTAGGTAACATAATCATATCGTCACCTGAATGCAAGAACTAGGTAACTTGATTTTTCATATTTTGTGACATTGCCTTTTACTTATTTATTACACAGAATATGTCTCGTTTTCTTTTACCTATTTGTAATATTGGAAAATAGATGTCGCTGGTATCGTTTGATCAGTTACCTAGTTCTTGCATTACCCACATCAAGTTACATACACAACTCAATGCTCTAGAAACGTGTTACAAATTGGAGAGAAAAGTAAATATTGAAAAAGACAAGCTATCATATTCACCCATAGGAAACCTAAAAACCAGATTGCCTTCGTCTCTTCTCAGAAAACAATGACTACAAGAATGAAGTTAAATATCTAGGAGTGATTCTCCACAAACGTCTGTGCTACAGTGAACATGTAGAATATGCTTAAAACAAAGCTCTGGCCCATTTATTCACTTATACCCACTGATTAGATCTCCTATCTTAATTTCCCCTCAATGTAAGGCTTTATACATCGGTCATAAGAAGTGATGACACATGGTTGTATTTGGAATTCCGCTCATCCAAGAATCATCAGAAGACTACATGCAATCCAACGATCAGTCTGCTAAAAGTCATTGGTGCTGACTCAAACATCAAATGCACAGCTCCAAGAGATGTTAGAGATTGAATCATTTTATGATTTCATCAAAAGAATTTCAAATAACTTTTCTCGAAAGTTGCTGTATCATCCTAACCCTCTCATTCGAGCTCTGGCTACCTGAAGCGAAATTTGATTAATTAAATGCCTTCAAGAAAAGGATAACTAAGTTGGAACGAAAAAATCATTTTAATATCTTCTTATATTACTTTAAAGTAAAAGCCTTATTTATATATAAGGCTGAAACTTATGTACAAATCAACATCACGACAAAAAAAAAAAAAAAAAAACCTAGTGCTTGCATTACATTTTGTGCGATTTTTGCTATGCTGTAAAAGAGGTAACAAAAGAACGCAAATTTCAAGTTACCTAGTTCTTGGATTCACGTGACGATATATAGTAAAGAACGAGGTAGCCCATATTACCACTCCTAGCCCATATTTCCACATTCTTTAATTAATAAAGTATAGAGTTACATATCAGAAAAATGGAATTGATATTATTTAAGGCAAGAAAATCAAATAGTGTTTTCACTTGCGATCATGTTAGCTATTTCATGCAGAGCGATTCAAACCTAAGGGACCGGCATCCTGCCGTCTCTCGACACTGCATTCTGTCAAGAAGATCGCCAGCTCTCGCAGATAACGTTCCTGAAGTCTCGCGGTACTAAAGTCTGGCAAGTGATCTTTCGCCTAACTAGTGAGTTTTTTTTTTTTTACGGAAATGAACAGAATTTTACCTGAATTTCTGAGCAATTGCTCAAAATTTCTTCCATTATGTTCTGTACCAAACTAATTGTCACACAGGAATCTCGCAGCGTCGGCCTCGATAGCGCAGTCGGTATAGCTCTGGCCTTTTGTGCGGGTTCAATCCCAGCCTAGGTGATGGAATTTGTCCACACCTGTGGAGTAACGGTCAGCGCGTCTGGCAGGATTAATTCAGGTGGCCCTAGGTTCGATACCCCGGGGCATCTCTGGTTGAGGTTTTTTTCCGAGGTTTTTCCCCAACCCAATACGAGAAAATGCTGGGTAACTTTCGGTGCTGGACCCCGGACTCATTTCACCGGCATTATCACCTTCACATCATTCAGACGCCAAATAACCTAGATGTTAATACAGGGTCGTAAAATAACCAAATAAAATAAATAAATCGATAGAATTTAAGTGTGCTTAAATGCAACAGGCTCATGTCAGTAGATTTATTGACGATAAGACTGTATGTCAGAGATAGAACAATTGTTTGTATACATCTGAAGTCTCACTAGTGAACAGGTAGCTAATCGGTAATACAGTATATGCAAATGGAGGGAAAAAGGAACTGGCCACTCTTCCCCATTATCTCCTGGCTTAGTTGTTTCTGAGTGGTGCCTTGTTGATATCACTTGAGAGGTTCAGATCTGTCTTCGGACAGTTGACTAAATGACAATGAATAATACAAATAATTTGTATTTTTTCAAGAATAAATTTATGGCACATTACTTACTTATGGAACACGGAGGTTCATTGCCGCCCTCACATAAGCCCGCTATCGGTCCCTATCCTGAGCAAGATTAATCCAGTCTCTACCATCATACCCCACCTCCCTCAAATCCATTTTATATTATCTTCCCATCTACGTCTCGGCCTCCCAACTAACACTCTATATGCGGTTCTGGATTCTCTCATACGTGCTACATGCCCTGCCCATCTCAAACGTCTGGATTTAAAATTCCTAATTACGTCAGATGAAAAATAAAATGCGTGCAGTTCTGCTTTGTGTAACTTTCTCCATTCTCCTGTAACTTCATCCCTCTTAGCCCCAAATATTTTCCTAAGCACCTTAATCTCAAACACCCTAAACCTATGTTCCTCTCTCAAAGTGAGAGTCCAAGTTTCACAACCATAAAGAACAACCGGTAATATAACTGTTTTATAAATTCTAACTTTCAGATTTTTCGACAGCAAACTGGATGATAAAAGCTTCTCAACCGAATAATAACAGGCATTTCCCATATTTATTCTGTGTTTAATTTCCTGCCGAGTATCATTTATATTTGTTACTGTTGCTCCAAGATATTTGGACTTCTCCACCTCTTCAAAGGATAAATTTGAAAATTTTATATTTCCATTTCGTACAATATTCTCGTCACGAGACATAATCTTATACTATGTCTTTTCGGGATTTACTTCCAAACCTATCTCTTTACTTGCTTCCAGTAAAATTCCCGTGTCTTCCTTAATCGTTTGTTGATTTTCTCCTAACATATTCACGTCATCCGCATAGACAAGCAGCTGATGTAACCCGTTCAATGCCAAACCCTCTCTGTTATCCTGGACTTTCCTAATGGCATACTCTAGAGCAAATTTAAAAAGTAAAAGTGATAGTGCATCTCCTTGCTTTAGCCCACAGTGAATTGGAAACGCATCTGACAGAAACTGACCTATACGATCTCTGCTCTACGTTCATTCATTCATTCATTCATTCATTTTATTCCCATTCATTCATTCATTCATTCATTCATTCATTCATTCATTCATTCATTCATCTTATTTTATTCATGAGCAATGAAGCTTTAAGATGTGGAACAAGTCAAAATTTTACAATATTACAATTACAATTTTTACAAATTTTTACAGTTTTACAATTTAATAATTTTCTACAATTTTTACAATTTTGTGCAATTTTTTACAATATTTTGGTGAGATGTAGTGAGATGAGGTGAGGTCCGAAGATTCGCCAAAATATTACCCGGCATTTGCCTTTTGGTTGGGGAAACCTCGGAAAAACCCAACCTGGTAATCAAATCAAAGGGGTGATGCCGAGGACTCGCCATAGACCATCATTGACACATTTTAATTAATCTAACTAGTTTCTTGAGAATACCAAATTCAATAAGAATATCATATAAAACTTCTCTCTTAACCGAGTCATATGCCTTTTTTAAATCTATGAATAACTGATGTACTGTATCCCTTATACTCCCATTTTTTCTCCATTATCTGTCGAATACAAAATATCTGGTCAATAGTTGATCTATTACGCCTAAAACCACACTGATGATCCCCAATAATTTCATCTACATATGGAGTTAATCTTAAAGAGATAATACATTTTCAAAAACACATAATAAAACTTAAGTCGATAGCTTAATTATTTGTTATCATTCATGTACAAATATTTGCAGGCACTCAAAACGTTCATTCTTATAAAGCAGAAATTTTCTTTATACCCGACGTGTAGTTATAGCAACGGTAGACCGTAAACATGTTCGATGTAAACAATCTTCCTGCTCACCTTCAGCTGCAGAATAGTAAGACTTGCTTCCTTTATGCACTGAAGCAAGAAGTTATTGGCTTTGGGAGTGCAGATGAGATGGGGGATTCATTTCACGGGTATTCCGGGTGCTACTGAATTACTACCTGTGTTACTGCGTCACGCTACGTAAAACCTAAGATTCCAGCTTTAATCACAGCGGCCAATATTAATAAAATATTCATAAGTTTCTATTAGAAATCGCTTCCATTGTGTGCAGGAGATCACAACAAACTGGGACACACTCACGGACAGGAGAACGCGAATTCGATTATGCGCACTGTTCAAAACATACAGAGGTGAGCCTGCCTGGAGAGAAATAAAAAATAGGTTGCAGCCGCCAAATTACTCTTCAAGGAACGACCACTCATATAAATTGAGGGAAAGAAGACAGAGGACGGACACTGGAAAGTTTTCTTTTCTCAATCGTACTATCAGGGACTGGAATGCTTTACCTGCAGACTTACTAAAGGCTTTACTAACAACCAAAAATGTATTTAAAAATAGGCTTAAGGACTTTACTAATAGACGGTAATTATACACAGTATTTAAAGGGTGTAAATGATATGTTGTTATTGAAGTGTTGTATCAGTGAAGAATTATGTTGTGTCAGTGAAGTGTGTTGTGTTAGTGAAGTGTGTTGTGTAAGTGAAACGTGTTCCTGTCAGTGAAGCTTTATAGTTTATAGTGGCAGTGCAAAGTATTTGAACAGTGAAATGTTTTTGAAGTGTTAGTGAAATCAGGATAGAATCAGTGAAATGTGTCGTAGTTCCAGTGCAGTGAGTGAGTTGACAGCGAAATGAGTGTAATGTTGAAAGGTACTTGTGCAGATATGAACATATCATACTCGTGGGTTTTAGTTCGATCTTAGGTTTAAGACACAAATTAGATTTATTTCAAATGTTATTTTAAGTGATCGTTTCATTTAATTTACGATATTCCCTGCTGTTGTTGTTATTATTATTATTATTATTATTATTATTGTTATTATTAAATATTATTTTTAGTATTAATTATTAGTATTATTAATTGTATTTTTAATTAATAAATTTATTATTGTCATTGAGTGTAATTAGTTACCACTGCCACCCGGTATACTATACCCATTGCAGTGTGAATAAATACATACAAAGCTTGATACATAGAGCATGGTTGTTCAGTTTGTGTGTAAGTAAGTGTATTGAATCGTTATCCTGTGAATTGGATCTCATCAAATACAGTAACACCGACGTATTTCATCTGAACAATCAGAGTAGGCCTACAAACATAATAAACTTGGGATTATACAGTGTTGTCAGATTTATCTTGTACTTACTTACAAATGGCCTTTAAGGAACCCGAAGGTTCATTGCCGCCCTCACATAAGCCCGCCATCGGTCCCTATCCTGTGCAAGACTAATCCAGTCTCCATCATCATATCCCATCTCCCTCAAATCCATTTTAATAATATCCTCCCATCTACGTCTCGGCCTCCCCAAATGTCTTTTTCCCTCCGGCCTCCCAACTAACACTCTATATGCATTTCTGGATTCGCCCATACGTGCTACATGCCCTGCCCATTTCAAACGTCTGGATTTAATGTTCCTAATTATGTCAGGTGAAGAATACAATGCGTGAAGTTCTGCGTTGCGTAACTTTCTCCATTCTCCTGTAAGTTCATCCCTCTTGGCCCCAAATATTTTCCTAAGAACCTTATTCTCAAACACCCTTAATCACTGTTCCTCTCTCAAAGTGAGAGTCCAAGTCCAAGTTTCACAACCATACAGAACAACCGGTAATATAACTGTTTTATAAATTCTAACTTTCAGATTTTTTGACAGCAGACTGGATGATAAAAGCTTCTAAACCGAATAATAACACGGATTTCCATGGAAGCCCAAGAAAATTTTTAGTTAACACATCGCCAGGAAAGCTTCAGTAGTTATTCCCATATTTATTCTGTGTTTAATTTCCTCCCGAGTATCATTAATATTTGTTACTGTTGCTCCAAGATATTTGAATTTTTCCGCCTTTTTCGAATCTCCAATTTTTATATTTCTATTTCGTGCAATATTCTGGTCACGAGACATAAACATATACTTTGTCTTTTCGGGATTTACTTCCAAACCTATCGCTTTACTTGCTTCAAGTAGAATTTCCATAGTTTGCCTAATCGTTTGTGTATTTTCTCCTAACATATTCACGTCATCCGCATAGACAAGAAGCTGATGTAACCCGTTCAATTCCAAACCCTGTCTGTTATCCTGAAAGATTTATCTTGTGCAAAACAAAAATCTTAACGGCACAAAATACCTACTAATATAATGCTACTGATATTATTTATAGCTTTACCTTATAATATTTTATCTAACTCATAAACGGATAGACGGAATCCACATTTTTAGTGTGGGTAGATGAGGACACGTCCCACTCCTTGGCGTCGTGGTCTAGGGCGTCCTGCCTAGGACTCGCATTACGGAATGCACGCTACTTCGAGTCCTCATGGGGAAGAAATTTTCTCATGAAATTTCGGCTATTGTATGGGACCGGTGCCCACCCAGCTTATAATGCACTTGGGGAGCTACGATAGATAGCGAAATCCGGTTACGCAAACAAGCTATATAATGGCTGGGAGGGTCATTGTGCTAACAACACGATTCCTCCATTCTGGTTGGATGATCGTCCACCTCTGCTTCGGCATGTGGCCAAGAGGCCAGTAGCCGGCTTGTCGGTCTTGTCCCTTCGTGGGCTGTAGAGCCACGGATTATTATTATTATTATTATTATTATTATTATTATTATTATTACATCAGGAAAGTAAGAGACAGTAATTGCAGTAAAATACGTTAATATACATAATGAGTTCAAATTTGATCACCAATTTATTTTTGAACAATTCATAAAACATTATAAATTTAAATAGACTATTCATTATTTTTCAAAACAGTCCTTCAGCTTATTTTTTATTTATTTATTTATTTTATTTATATACATTAAAAAGATACATCAAAAACTATTATATACATAAATAAGAACAAATTAATGAATTTTATCTCCGTGTGAGCAAATGCTCGTGGTCGGGAGTTCAAACCCGCACTGTAGATAAAAGACAAGTCTTATAGATTTATCTAAATTTAAATAAATGTGTAGTGAAGAATATTGCTGGAGAACCTTTTAAGTGTAGTGTAAATATTTGTAATTTAAATTTATGTATTGTATTGATTAAGGCTGGTTGAGTGGAAGAGAAGGCCTTATGGCCTTAACTCTGCCAGCGAAAATAAAACATTATTATTATTATTATTATACTTCTACGAGCGAAGAGAAATCTTCTTAACATGTGTAATCTGTGTTCGTAACTCCTTTAAAGAACATAATTACATTTCCTGAAGCACTAATTGAACTTTATGTATTTCCGTTTTCTTCTCATATA
The DNA here is from genome assembly GCA_025594305.2 of Periplaneta americana. Classification (NCBI taxonomy): domain Eukaryota; kingdom Metazoa; phylum Arthropoda; class Insecta; order Blattodea; family Blattidae; genus Periplaneta; species Periplaneta americana. The sequence goes on from JAJSOF020000005.1 coordinate 189,958,996, forward strand.
ATCGTAAAATTCAGTATAACATTCATATTGTTAGTACCTAACAAAATTAAGTAGTTATTCTGTTATAAAAGAAGATGGAAACATAGAAGAAATATATCGCATTACTAACACTATTTCTTTTCCTTTTTATTTTACAAGAAGAAAATAAAAATATTATTCTTCTATTGAGAATGATATTTGTTTCCATTTTCTGAACATCAGTATTATTTAAACAATTTTTCCCTTTCGGTGCCTGACCCGGACTCATTTCACCGGCATTATCACCTTCATCTCATTCAGATGCTAAATAACCTAAGCTGTTGATAAAGCGTCGTAAAATAACCTACTAAAATAAAACAATTTTGAGCGAGATCGTGCGTATTTGCTTGGTTTCTGCACAAAACCAATCCGCGGAAAGTCTAAAATTCCACGTTCAGTATTCCCAACCCAACACACATAACAATTTACCTCTCCTTACCGCTTAAGTGACATATTGATTTTACTGCTTTAGGCTTTTAACATATTATTTTTAGAGACGTTCAATATAGTAATAATTATAAATTGGAAACTTACCACTGCAATTTCACCTAAATTGCACTGTTAATTATTGTTTTTAAATATTTGCAAAAATTAAGTGAACTCCACAACTCCACTAAAGTTACTGCATTCGTGATGCAAGTAACATTAAGGAAGCCGTGAAAAAATCAACAAGATTCCATAGAATGGGGGAAAGACAGACGTATATCACGGCCTGCTGGAGTATAGTAAACACAGAAAACATTTTAAAGGAACAATGTTGAAGATAGATATTTTTGTTTTGCAAATTTGCCATCATTGAACAGAAACCAAGATGGAGATTTCATTGCAACTAATTAGAAAGTATTCTTTCAGGTATGTAATAAACGATCTTCGCACAAAATAATGTACGATACACGAGCGGTATGTTTTCTTTCAATTCTCGGAAATTAAAAAAGCTCAACTACGTTTCGCTTTTTCAAACTTTTCCTCGAACATGAAAACTTCAACATACCGCTCTTGTAACGCATATTATTTATTTTACAAGAAGAAAATAAAAATATTATTCTCCTGTTGAGAAAGATATTTGTTTCCATTTTCAGAACATCAGTATTATTTAAACAATTTTTCCTTTAGGGCGGAACATTTTTTCAAGCTTAAGAATATGCAAAATCACGATTTTTTCCGCAGCTATGGCAACTCTAACAAAGAAGAATCTGTAATTGGTAAAAAAAAAATGCATCGACTTCCACTGTCTCGGGAACACAGCATTATATCTTCCCCTTCTTTGATTCACCCAATAGCCCCACTGTTAAATTGGTCGAAGATATGGGTCAGAAAGGTCAGGTTTTGTACTGTACTTCCATTCATAGTTCATGTTGCTCAGGTGAGAAGGGCAAAGGTCTCATGGAATAAACTGAAGTAACGTTTCGACAGCATCATATTACCACACAATGCGAACACAAAGAAACGAAGAAAAAAAAAGGAAAACAAGTTCAAAAATCTTGTCACACCAGATTCTCATCCCATACCACCCAAAAAATTATTATTTTTCATTTGACTTTTATTTTACTGCAGCCTTGATTTTCGGGAAGCTGTTATGTTATGGTTATAGAGATCGAGGAATGCACGAACAGAAGGCGGTGGGATTCCAGAGGCGATGTTTGGAACATACTACGGCTTCTTCAAACGAACAGTAACATCTGTGAAGTAGTGGAGTGACATTTTGACTTGGAAACAAGCTGGAATAATGACACATGAGAGAGCCTTGTCACGTAGGGGAGGGGTAGAAAACCAAACAGCATTGACAAATTCAAACCGACACGCCACAAACTTGGGGACAAAAAAATTAATTTCTCTACTAACTGGATCTGCAGGAATGTAGCAGGGACTTTTTAAATAGACCGCTACTTTAATTTATTTTTTCTCTTTTTTGTGGATAATTAGGGACAACTTTTGGACAATGACGAGATCGTTGAGGCACAAATACGATCTAGAAGTTTTACTTTCAACATTTCTATTCTATAAAATCATACAAAACAGCGTTTCGCAAACCTTGTCAATGAAAAATCAATTCAAGACTTTTAAGGATTTCTGCAGATTCTCACAGCTTGTCCAGCTTTTTAATAGTTATTTACGGTATGGGTATCATAACGTTTCAGATTACAATACGAGTTTGGGAAGTTATCAAACGAGTTTGATTGTTCTAGAGTAGATACAGACATTGTTGAACTGTCTTTCATCATCTCTGCGGGCTAAAGCAGGGAGATGCACTATCACCTTTACTTTTTAACTTTGCTCTAGAATATGCCATTAGGAAAGACCAGGATAACAGAAAGGGTTTGGAATTGAACGGGTTACATCAGCTGCTTGTCTATGCGGATGACGTGAATATGTTAGGAGAAGATCCACAAACGATTAGGGAAAACACGGAAATGTTACTTGAAGCAAGAAAGCGATGGGTTTGGAAATAAATCCCGAAGAGACAAAGTATATGATTATGTCTCGTGACCAGAATATTATAAGAAATGGAAATATAAAAATTGGAGATTTATCCTTCGAAGAGGTGGAAAAATTCAATATCATGGAGCAACAGTAACAAATATAAATGACACTCGGAAGGAAATTCAACGCAGAATAAATATGGGAAATGCGTGTTATTATTCGGTGAGAAGCTTTTGTCATCTAGTATGCTGTCAAAAAATCTGAAAGTTAGAAGATATAAACAGTTCTGTTACCGGTTGTTCTGTATGGTTGTGAAACTTGAACTCTCACTTTGAGAGAGGAACATAGGTTAAGGGTGTTTGAGAATAAGGTTCTTAGGAAAATATTTGGGGCTAAGAGGGATGAAGTTACAGGAGAATGGAGAAAGTTTCACAACGCAGAACTGCACGCATTGTATTCTTCACCTGACATAATTAGGAACATTAAATCCAGACGTTTGAGATGGGCAGGGCATGTAGCACGTATGGACGAATCCAGAAATGCATATGGAGTGTTAGTTGGGAGGCCGGATGGAAAAAGACCTTTGGGGAGGCCGAGACACAGGTGGGAAGATAATATTAAAATGGATTTGAGGGAGGTGGGATATAATGATAGAGACTGGATTAATCTTGCACAGGATAGGGACCGATGACGGGCTTATGTGAGGGCGGCAATGGACCTGCGGGTTCCTTAAAAGCCAGTAAGTAAGTAAGTAAGTAAGTAAGTAAGTAAGTTTAACATTGCAGTCAACCAAAAACTATATTCCGACGGCACTATTGATCCGCGGACCTCACTTTGTAAAACAGAGATCAACTCTTATTAGTCAGAGAATTCTAAGAACATGGAAACCAGAAGAACGTTTCACTTTATTCCTGTAACCCCGAGTATAAGACAGCTTTACAGACATTCTGGGCAATAAAAGCTTACTGCATTTAATTCTAACCGTAAAACTGGAAATGTGTGCTTCACTCTGGGGCCATTATGGCTGCTAGATACGAACACAGGTACACACGAAGTTCCAGATAACTACTTCGGAGTATTCTACCAGAGTAATGGCGTCTATTCTTGATCCCTTTATTACGCCGTGTCTTGGGATATTTCATTGGTTTCAATTAAGAATAAACTACAGGCAAACATACTTTTACCTCCTTCATTAAAAATTACGATACATCTCCCAAGCAAAGCTATCTCCACCTGATCTAAAATCATTTGGCTTCTAGAAAGACATTCCGCTGGAGAAATAAAAGGGGATACAGTGCTTCAGAATATTGCGATACAAAGTACAAGCGTGTATAAAGTTGTATTTATCTTGTTTATTGATCTCCATCTTATTATCGGTTATCAGTCCCCCAGTTAATGTCCAATGTATTTACAAGTTACAGAAGTATTAAATTGTTTCAAAGCCACCGGTTAGCTCCAGTGTAACGGGTGAGACTCGAGATTCGAGATTGTGCTCGAGTATGGGTTCGAATCTCGCTTAACTGATCAACTAGTTGCATTCTTTTCGATTTTTTCATCCATGTGAGATGGTGCCAGGGCGAATTCTCAATGTCATCTCACAATAGTAATATGCGTTACAAGAGCGGTATGTTGAAGTTTTCATGTTCGAGGAAAAGTTTGAAAAAGCGAAACGTGGTTGAGCTTTTTTAATTTCCGAGAATTGAAAGAAAACATACCGCTCGTGTATCGTACATTATTTTGTGCGAAGATCGTTTATTACATACCTGAAAGACGAATTTCTAATTATTTGCAATGAAATCTCCTTCTTAGTTTCTGTTCAATGATGGCAAATTTGCAAAACAAAAATATCTATCTTCAACATTGTTGCTTTAAAATGTTTTCTGTGTTTACTATACTCCAGCAGACCGTGATATACGTCTGTCTTTCCCCCCACCCCAGTCTATGGAATCTTGTTGATTTTTTCACGGCTTCCTTAATGTTACTTGCATCACGAATGCAGTAATTTTAGTGGAGTTGTAGAGTTCACTTAATTTTTGCAAATATTTAGAAACAATAATTAACAGTGCAATTTAAGTGAAATTGCAGTGGTAAGTTTCCAATTTGTAATTATTACTATATTGAACGTCTCTAAAAATAATATGTTAAAAGCCTAAAGCAGCAAAATCAATATGTCACTTAAGCGGTAAGAAGAGGGAAACTGTTATGTGTGTTAGGTTGGGAATACTGAATGTGGAATTTTAGACTTTCCGCGGATTGGTTTTGTGCGGAAACCAAGCAAATACGCACGATCTCGCACAAAATAATTTTCCTTACTGTGTGTACTTAAAAATATTGTATTCATTGTATTCTTTGTACTGCACTATTTTATTACTACTACTATTATTATTATTATTATTATTATTATTATATTATTATTATTATTATTATTATTAATTGTCTTATTTTTTATTTTGTATGTCTCATTTATTTTGACCTGCTGTTCATTTTTATTATGTATTAAAAATATTGTATTCATTGTATTCTTTGTACTGCACTATTTTATTACTACTATTATTATTATTATTATTATTATTATTACTTTATTTTATTATTATTATTAATTGTCTTATTTTTTATACTTTGTATGTCTCATTTATTTTGACCTGCTGTTTACATTTTATTATGTACTTAAAAATATTGTATTCATTGTATTCTTTGTACTGCACTATTTTAATACTACTACTACTACTACTACTACTACTATTATTATTATTATTATTATTATTATATTATTATATTATTATTATTATTAATAATAATAATTGTCTTATTTTTTATACTTTGTATGTCTCATTTATTTTGACCTGCTGTTCACATTTTATTATGCCTTTTTTCTTTCTTTCTGTATGTTATATATTATGTCTGATTTGTACTTGCTTGTTTACATTTTATTATTATTATCTTATTCAGTTTTGTGTGTAAAATTGTAGTGCACTTTGTAAATTTGTAGTGTTTTTTGTAACGCAGTTTTACTCCTGGTTGAGTGTTAGAGAAGGCCGTATGGCCTTAACTCTGCCAGGTTAAATAAATTATTATTATTATTATCATTATTATTATTATTATTATTATTATTATTATTATTATTATTAAAATACCATCTCGCTATCACAATTCCACAGGGTAGACAATAGCGGTAGATAAACCCACAGTTCATTGAGCGTCGTTAAACAACCGATTAAAATTTTTCCAAAAATTTCAGAGACAAGAGAAGTTTTGAGAAAGTAAACGATTCGCATTTATTTTCTTCAAGGGTCACATATCAGAAGTCTGATTAGTAGAATATGTAGCTAATCGGCTATGTATGCAATGAAGGGGAAAAGGAACTGGTCACCCTACCCCAATTATTTTATTTTATTTTGTTGGGTTATTTTACGACGCTGTATCAACATCTAGGTTATTTAGCATCTGAATGAGATGAAGTTGATAATGCCAGTGAAATGAGTCCGGGGTCCAGCACCGAAAGTTACCTAGCATTTGCTCGTATTGGGTTGAGGAAAAACCCCGGAAAAAACCTCAACCAGGTAACTTGCCCGACCGGGATTCGAACCCGGGCCACCTGGTTTCGCGGCCGGACGCGCTGATCGTTACTCCACAGGTGTGGACCCCAATTATCTCCTGGCCTAGTTGCCTCATAAATGATGCCATGTTGGTATCACTGTGGGGTTCAGACCTTCTTCGGAGAGTTGTCTAAATAACAAAAGGGGGTCACACAGGATTTTAGTGATCATTGTTCAAGCGTGGGCCAGAAGACAGAAACAACCACTTAATACTTAAATACTTGATTTATTTTTGTTTCATTGCAGCATTGAAAAAGGTTTCCTTCCTACCTAATATTTACTAGCAATAGTCTTTAATCCTTAGGTAATAACGTTGTTAAGAGACATTTTTACGTCTATTTTATTTTAGTAATATACAGTGATAGCAGGAGAAAGAAGAATAAAGTGCATAAGATTTGCTGATGATATGGCGTTGTTAGCAGAAGAGGAGACGATACTAAGGGATATGCTACTGGAGCTAAATGACAGCTGTGAGCAGTATGGGATGAAGATAAATGCCAACAAGACGAAGACCATGGTCATAGGAAGGAAAGTAAAGAAGGTAAAATTGCGAATTCTAAATGAGGCAGTAGAGCAAGTGGATAGCTTCAAATACTTGAGGTGTACTATAAGCAGTAACATGAGCTGCTGCCAGGAAGTCAAAAGGAGAATAGCAATGGCAAAGGAAGCTTTTGATAGAAAAAGGAGAATCTTCTGCAGATCTCTGGAAAAAGAACTAAGGAAGAGACCAGTGAAGTGCTTTGTGTGGAGTGTGGCATTGTATGAGGCAGAAACATGGGCATTACGACGAAGTAAAGAGAAGCGACTAGAAGCATTTTAAATGTTGATATGGAGAAGGATGGAGCGTGTGAAATGGATAGACAGAATAAGAAACGAAGCTGTGTTGGAAGGAGTGCACGAAGAAAGAATGATTCTGAAACTGATCAGAAAGAGGAAAGGATTTGGCTGGATCACTGGTTGAGAAGAAACTGCCTACTGAAGGATGCACTGGAAGGAATGGTGAACAGGAGAAGAGTTCGGGGTAGAAGAAGATCTCAGATGATTGACGACATTAAGATATATGGATCGTATGCGGAGACAAAGAGGAAGGCAAAAAATAGGAAAGACTTGAGAATGCTGGGTTTGCAGTGAAAGACCTGCCCTTGGGCAGAACACTATGACTGAAATGAATTAATCTAAGAAGCACATGGAAATTTCTTAATGTAACAGCTTTTGTTAACATTATGTAGGCCTATTAGTCGTAGTGACATGAAAGCAATCGAAGCCTTAAAAAAATTTAACTCGAACAATTCAGTTACCACAAAAAATGATTAGTCGCCATAGCTATATGCTATTTGTCTACCCCTGATTTTTATAATAATTAAAACGCATTAAGATACTTTAGATTTAATTACAGACTGGGATTAACACACAATTAAGAATACAATGCGTGTAGTTCTGTATTGTGTAACTTTCTCCATTCTCCTGTAATTTCATCCCTCTTAGCCCTAAATATTTTCCTAAGCACCTTATTCTCGAACATCCTTAGCCTCTGCTCCTCTCTCAAAGTGAGAGTTAAAGTTTCAGAACAACACAGAACAACTGGTAAAATAACTGTTTTATAAATTCTAACTTTCAGATTTTTTGACAGCAGACTGGATGATAAAAGCTTCTCAACCGAATAATAACAGGCATTTCCCATATTTATTCTGCGTTTAATTTCTTCCCGAGTGTCATTTATATTTGTTACTGTTGCTCCAAGGTACTTGAAGTTTTCCACTTTTACAAAGGATAAAATTTCTACCTTTTATATTTCCATTTCGTATTATGTTCTGATTACGAGACATAATCATAACTTAGTTTTTTCCGGGGTTTACTTCCAAACCTACTTCCTTACTGTCTTCAAGTAAAATTCCTGTGTTTTTCCTAATCGTTTGGGAATTTTCTGCTAACATATTCACGTCATCCGAATAAACAAGAAGATGATGTATCCAATTTAATTCCAAGCCCTCTGTTTTCTTGGGATTTCCTAACAGACAGATATATACTAAGGAAAAAAATATATGATTATATAAAAATAAGGACTCTAATGATCATCATCATCATCATCAGCCACATGGTTTAAGCCTTGTTTGGCTCGTTCCGGTCTCATGAAGTATATACATTTTAAAATTGTTGAAGCCATCTTTTCCTGGGTCTACCTATGTTTCGTTTACCAGTTGGTCTGTAGTCGAATATTAATTTAGGAATACGGTCTTGAGTCATTCTTTCAATGTGTTGCTTCCATTTATTCCTGTATTCTATGAGTTTTTCAATTAAATAGAATATATTCAGTTCTAGTCTGATGTCTTCATTGCGTTTCTTACCTAAGAAAGTAGGCTATAACCTGCTATACTCCTCAAACATCTCATTTCTATCACCTCGATTCTTTTTTCTTCGGATTTAGTAAGAGTCCAGAATTCAGAGCCGTACAGCAACATAGGGACTGCCATAACTTTATAAAATTTTAATCTTGTTTCTTTGCTAGTGGTTTTAAAGTTCTTTTTATTCTAACTCTAATGATCAGTTTCAATATTAAAAATCCATACCGATAGGCTCTCAGGAAAAACTGACGTTAGAAGAGGAAACTTGGAGAAATGTAGAAACGTGTATTTTATTCTGGTTCCAAGCGATGGAATCCTGCATGGCTTCTCTTTTCAAACCATAGAGCGTATTCCGAATCTCACCGGTGAGCAATCCGATGGCATCACGGTGTTCCGAATTCCACCGATGACGTCATTGATGCTCCACCGGTGTCGCACCGGTGCCATCAACTTGCAGAAGTGGTGGCAGGCTCCATCAGCCGTCATCAGTGAATCTGATTGGTTCTTGTATAGGGCGGTAATTAGCAGACGAATGACATCGTGCACTGTTGTGTCATGGCGGTGTGTTCTGCTTTAGTTCTGCTGTATTGCATAGGGCAGACTGGCCGCACAATAGAAGACAGAATCAAAGAACATAAGAGGAACCTGAGGCTGTATTACCCGGAAAAATCTGCAGTGGCGCAACACAGCATAGAAAAGGAGCATAAAATACTGTTTGACCACACCAAGGTCATTAACAAATCAAGCCACTACTGGGATCGTACAATCAAGGAGGCCATAGAGATCAAGCTGGAGAAAAACAACTTTAACAGAGACAGTGGACTCCAGCTCAGTCAGGCATGGACACCGGCCTTAGACCAACTCAGGCCCTCTTACAATCAAGGTCATGAAGATCACGGACCGAGGATGGCAATCGATTCCAACCGGCGGAACAGGGCTCGCCGCCCGCCAAACTTCACGCAGGAATCCCGGGAGGGGCGGAGCTTACGAGCGATAACAATTCCCGGCCCCGGATTGGCCGATCCGCCAACCAATCCCGTTTCACCTGAGACAGCCTAACATCTACATAAACTTTCGACTTTCGTTCGGACATCACTTCCCTGAAGATGGCTGCAGAGATAGCAGTCGAAAGCTTGGAGCATTCCAAAATCTTAACTCGGCTGATATCCCGCGAAAACATATTAGCGAACCAACGCCGAGAAAGCCTCAAATCATATCATACATTCTGCTGTATTGTTTGTAATGAGCACAACGTAAAAACAATATGTTAATGGCTTATGAGCGAACATGTCAACCGACCAGTTATTACTACCGGTTCAAGAAATAAGTTGTTTATGATCTCTTTTATTTGAACGAGATGGCAGTACGGAAATTTCGCAAAATTTTGCTAGCGTAGCACAGATAACCACTTACACAGTCGCCATGACAGCATCGATTCTTCCAGCAGTTTTGTTCCTTATTTTCGTTGAAACGTGACGTCATTGATGCCACCGGACCGGCGAGATTCGGAATACGCTGATACAAAGAGCTGTGCACATTGGAAGCACGTGCTTCAGTTTTTTAGCTGTCTAATCGCTACACTTGCGGACAAATTGAAGTTTAGACGCGTAAGTAGCAAAAAGAGCGAGTGGAGATTTCCCAGCTCATTTGATTGGGACAGATCTCGCAGGCGGATTGATGGAGCATGAACTCTAATATTTCCTCCAGTTTTTCTTTTTATCCTCATTTCATCATCAATTCCCCCGCTCCGCGCCAGAGTGGCCTTGTCGGAAGCCTGTCCCGGGCGGATGGCAGAGATTGATTGTCACCGACTCTGTGTTTTAAGGTGCCGTAATTACAGGGTAACAGATAGTCATTTGTCCGTCCTTAGAGAGCGGACGTGAAGCTCGGATCCACTCGCCGCTAACTATGCAGAATGCGTTTCAACGAAGTGGTGTCCGCCGATACAGCACCGCTCCTCGGTAGCAGTGACCAGTTTGCGTAGCGACTGCTATTCGGTAGTGCTCGTCATTAGGGCCGGGGGTTGCGGGTTCAAATCAGACCGAAAGCAATGGAATCATCATCATCATCATCATCATCATTAGGGCTAGGATTTTGATGACCTATAAATTATAAAAAAGTCCTAAAAACAATGCATTTATGACCTAAAAATCTTTCAAAAATGACATTAAAATGCCCTAAAAATTTATCTTACATAATTGGCTTAGTAGGAAAAGAGGTTTTGTACTAATTAATACCCCAGATCATACATACCCAGATAGATCGGCCTTATAGCCTTTGAGGTTAACAACTTTTGTCAGGTTTACTACGCTGCCATCTAGTTGTTACATAAGGAATCACGTCATAATTCCAATTTGAATTGCATTAGCGACTGTACTGCCATCTCGTGTTCGTTTATGGCGGACGGGTGGCGATCCTGGCGGTTGTTCTCTTCAAAGTGCAAACGATTTTAACATAGCGATGAGTTATCTGTTACATATATGATCTAGGTTAATACTTAGACTAGTAATTTAATTAAATTTTACATAATTTTTTCTAAGTAGTACTTTTCTTTCTTTCTTTCTCTCAGTTTAACCTCTCCCTTCTAGGTACATTTACACGACCCACGCCACCCGGGCCTTACAGGGCCGCGACCTGTCGGGAGAGGAATCACATACACACATACATACCTTTTTGACCACACAAGGACATGGAGGGCCTCCCCGGATGAGGGATCAGCTCAATGCCGGGGCCATCTTCGATACAACACAAACGTTTAAGACATTACACAGCATTCACTCACACATATGAAAGGATTAAGGGAAGGATCGCCGTCCATGGCCGGACTTTCAAGAGGTATTTGCCTGGAAACAACTGAGGAAACCATGGAAAACCTCAGTTAGGATTGCCGGCCCCTGGGATCGAACCCCGGACCTCCCGAATGCGAGGCCAGCCCTCTACCACTCCGCTAGCCCGCTCGGTCTAAGTAGTACACTTTAATTAATTATTTTACTTGATGTAGTTTCCATATGTGGTTGTTCACCTCTGCGTCGGCATGTGGACGTGAGGTCAGCAGTCGGCTGGTCTGTCTTGGCTCTTCATGGGCTGTAGCGCCATGGATTTACTTTACTTTTAGTTTCCAAGTAGTCCACCACAAGACCAATAATATCCGGAATTAGCAGGTATAGAGGAGTCTATATTGAAGGGGTGGTTGGACTGATCCATTACATGGGGTGTACTACGTTAAAATGGCAATGTTTGTGTAGAAAAATGATTAAAATATTATACAAAATAATGGGTATCAATGGACAAAATATGTAAAGAAAATATCAAAGGAATAAACATTATTTTACATTAATAATGGGGATTTATGACCAAAATTAAATGAAAATGCCTAAAAAATGACCGAATAAAACAAAAATGCTCTTATGAGTTGAAACAGACAAAAAATGCAAAAAAAATGCCCTAACAAATATGTCTTAAAACACTCAGTTTATCACATAACATATAAATACTAAAGCAGCTATGTTTCTGGCTTACTAGAAAAAAGATGCAATTTCATCAAAATCCTAGCCCTAATCATCATCATCATCATCATCATCATCATCATCATGACCTCCATAAGTAGCTCTTTTGGCTCACTAATTTCAATGATTGAATATTCAATCATTCATAGTTTTCTGCCCAGGGGGAAGATTCTTAGTTGCAAACCCAGCATCCTCGAATTTTTCCTCCTGTCCGCCTTTCTTTTAGTCTCCTTATATGATCGTATATCTTAATATTGTCAATCATCTGATATCGTCTTATGCTCCGATCTTTTTTTTTCCGTTCACCTTTCAGTAGGCAGTTTCTTCTCAATCAGTGACTAAGAATTTCTTTTTCTCTTCTTGGCCAGTTTCAGCATCATTATTTCTTCATTCACTCCTTCTAGCACAGCTTCGTTTTGTCTCCACGATTGTGTACTGTTTGCAAATCACGTAAACATAAGCATGAAAGTTTGGAGTTAGCAAACTTTCATGTTAATGTCTTACGGTAATGTTAATGTCAATGTTTATGTGAATGATCTCAATTGGTAACCTGGCCGCAAACTTCTATGTCCTATGTTACGGTTATGTTTAATTTTCATCGTGAATGGCCTGTAGTTGTATGATAGTTGTGATATTGTGTGGTACAAGCATTTCGGTAACTTTTTTTGGGCCACCCCGTAATTCTTCTATCTGTGATTGTCGACGTCCTCTTCGTGGTTGTGTAACTATTTGTCCTGCGACGGAAATCCCTGTCCACATAGGGACGGAGATGTAAGAAAACAGATCATTCGAAAGGAAGGAGAATCCCAGACGCGGTGAGTTTATTATGCAAGAGATGTAACTCCGTGCAGCTCGGAGAGTAATTTGCTCTCGTATACGTAACAGTTTTTACAAATTCTTCGCAATTAAAAAAATAGCTTCATGCTCAGTTTAGTATGCAGACCGTTCCCTGCATCGACAGTGCTGCCAACTATTATTATGTTAGACGTAATTCTAAGTGATTTAAATCAAAGAGGAATTCTAATTCATTACGTGTTTATTTGTATAGCCTAGTGTAATTTTCTTTAAATTGATGTCGTTTTTTTATGAAATATTTATAAATCTTATATCAAAGAATGGCAATAAAGGGTTTTTAATTTTAAATTATTTATAATCAAGAAAGGAGGCGCATAAGAACATTGTCACACCTGTACCAACGTCAGCAAGAAAACCTAGATTAGATATGTAAGAAACACAGAAAAACACGTACGAGTACATTAAAAAAAACATTAGGTATTTTTAAATGCAAACATTTATCTGCCCAAGATTAGGTTTTCCCTCAAGATTTTCTGTGAACACTCTTTTTAGTCTTCTTTCTTCTGGAGCTCTTAGCATATGCCCAATCCAATGCAGTTTTCTTGTTTTAATTCTAGTCACAATATCAGGTTCATTGTAAAAATAAAAAAATATTTATTTATTGTGTAGTTTTCTTCATTTCAGATATTTGCATCTCGAACTGCTCCCAATATTCTTCTCAGAATTTCTCTTTCAAAAATTTTCAATTTATTCCCATCTGTTTTTTTGTAAGCGTCCATGTCTCACAAGCATAGACTAGAACAGGCATAATTTAAGACTTGTGAATAATAAAATTACGAAATTTTGTTAATTTTAAAATTAATTTACTTTTTAATATGTGGAATAACCCATAATAACATTTTGTTTTCCGTATACGAGTATTTTATTTCTTGTGTTAGATTATTGTCAGAAGTAGTTAATACTCGTATATGTATTTATTATATACTTATGGGTATTTATATGTATTTATTTATTTATATTTGTATTAATTTATTTATTACTCTATTCGAGAAATAGTCTTACTGAATAGCACCCGAGGTCTTCATTGTATTTGGCTAAATTTACGAGGGCGATAAGTTCTTAATCTTAAAGAACCCGGAGGTTCATTGCCGTCCTCAGATAAGCCCGCCTTTGGTCCCTATCCTGAGCAAGATTAATCCAGTCCTTACTATCATATACCATCTCCCTCAAATCTATTTTAATATTATCCTCTTATCTACACCTTGGCCTCCCCAAAGGTGCTTCCCCTCAGGTCTTCCAGCTAACACTCTATATGCATTTCTAGATTCACCCATATATGCTACATGCCCTGCCCATCTCAAACGTCTGGATTTAATGTTCCTCACTATGTTAAGTGAAGAATATAATGCGTGTAGTTCTGCATTGTGTAACTTTCTCCATTCTCCTGTAACTTCATACCTCTTAGTTGCAAATATTTTCCTAAACACCTGATTCTCGAACACCCTTAACCTCTGTTCCTTTCTTAAAGTGAGAGTCCAAGTTTCACAACCATACAGAACAACCTGTTTTATAAATTCTAATTTTTAGATTTTTCGAGAGCAGACTGGATGACAAATCTCAACCGAATAATAACAAGCATTTCCTATATTTATTAATTGTTACCTATGATAATTCACATAGATCACTAAATTTAGACACACTTTCAAATTGAACTGTATTGTATTGTATTTATTAACATTCCATGGTATTCATACATTGCTTTAAGCTAGAATACGGAACAAGTCAAAAACTTAATACTATTATAAAGTCTTAATTTATAGTCACAGTCTAGATGAAATATATACAGACGAGATTTACAATATAGTCTACTAGTACAACACAAAGTTTTAGTATCAATTTCATGAAGCGTTATTGAATGTCGTGAATTCACCTACAGAATAGAAGGCGTGAGAAATTAGGTACTTCTTTAATTTGGCCCTAGATAATCTTATGTTTTGACTTTCATTTTTTATATCGATAGGGAGGCTATTAAAAATTTTTACTGCCATATAACGCACTCCTTTTTGATAGCACGATAGACTTGCCGATGGAGTATGAATGTCATTTTTTGACGTGTATTTATGCTATGAACTGTTGAATTAGTTACAAAGTTTTCACGATTACATACGAGGAAGATTATTAATGAAAAGGTATACTGACAAACCATGGGCATTATTTGTAGTTTTTTGAAAATAGTCCTACACGATTCCTTAGATTTGGCACCTACTATTATTCTAATTACTCTTTTTTTGTAATAGAACACACATATAAAACGTTTGCAATATTTCTCTATCCCTGTGAATGGCATTTTTTTCTAACATTCTTCAAGTATTATGGTAATGTTTTTATAATTCACAGATATCGGAAAGCTGAGACGCATTTTCAGATTTTCATAACGCACACCTAAGACTTGAATAATTTCAAGGGGAAAATTGTTCCTGGGTAGAGTATCGATCCCGGGACCTTTGGCTGAGCGCGAACGCTCTAATGACTGAGCTACTTAGGAACTTCACCCGACACCGTCTCAATTTTTCACTTTATATCCACATACCTCGAGTGGGCTATAGTGTCGGGTGAAGTTCCTAGGTAGCTCAGTCGGTAGAGCGTTGGCGCGCTCACAAGCAAACATTCTGATGGGGACAGATAAAAAAGTTAATTTTTCTCCTTCCACCATGTTAATAATGTCAAAAGAAGTGCTTATACAAATTTTGGCCACTCGACAGCAATTATGAGGTTGTTCAGAAAGTGAATTTCCCTGGGGTCGTTTACAGAAAAAAAGCACAATTGCTTCGAAAGATTTATTGAAACAGTTACAGCAATTGTTCCGCTATTTGTCAACATATCCCCCACTGAAAATGAGACATTTGTCGTACCATGGGAACAATTTTTGTATCCTTGTGTCGTAGAAGTCAGCTTCCTGGGATCGGAACCAGTGTTTGACAGCCGTCTGCACATCTCTGTCGATCCCATGATATGACAGATGTATCAATTCCGGTGGGGAATATGTTGAAAAATAACTCAACAATTGCTGTGTCTGTTTCAATAATTTTTTCCAGTGAAATTGTGTTTTCTTTCTGTTAACGGCCTCTGACGAACTTATTTTTTTACGGCCCTCGTAATTGCGGTCGAGTGGCCAAAATTTGTATAAGCACTTCTTTTGACATTATTAACACGATGGAAGAAAACAATTTAACTTTTTTATCTGCCTCCATCAGAACGTTTCCTTGTCAGCCTAAGGTCCCAGAATCGATACCCGGCCCCGGAACAATTTTTACCTTGAAATTATTCAAGTCTGCTTCATAGGGAGCTTTACTTGAAAGCTAGAATTGCACACACCTAAAACGTTCGCACTTTAATGTTTGCTTCTATATGATTGAAATTGCCATAGAGACAGGAATACAAGCGTGCAAATACAATTAAGTGAAAACAACACAAGCGAAATAATGAGAAACCGAGAGCGTTTTTTTAATTTCAGCCACACCCAGTTCTGCAAGTCACTGGCATGAATGGAAGCGACTTAGGCCACTGTAGGTCTGAGGCGCATATCGGCATACCCGAAGGCATTCTACAGCCTCCTCCGCCAAACAATATTCCCCTCTCCTCGTACTTCAACTCTCCGTAATATAAGCCCATTATCTCCGATGCAGCGAGCGAACGGTTCATCAGAGAGGGTCCAACTAATGACGCCAAATTACTAGTCGGGTCAACAATTAATTACCAGGTTGCATGCAGCAGGAGGAAGAGTAGTGGTCTGGCGACCGCCTCTAATAACCTACCACCCTCCGTTTGCTTGGAGGTACCTCCGATACGGCCAAGACTACCGGACAGAAAACAGGGCAATTAAAGGAAACCCTATCCTCCATGCTGATTGTTGAGCGAGTACACCATGCTGCGTTGATTCCAGGGATGCAGATGTTAACCGATATCTGCACACGATTCTGATTTGTCCAGACGTGGGGAGAATGCGAAATGCCAGTACAGAATAGGACAGCTTTGCTAGCAACATTCGTAGAAACAATGCAACCAGGTAACTTACACTACGGCTCTGCTAGACTAGACGGCATTTCGGAAGGCGGTCAGCTGCTACATGCGCCGTAGCATTTCTGGTATGTGACGTCATAAACTTGTACAGTGAAACCAATCGGAATCAGTCTATAACAAGTACTTCCCGAGTTCGTTTGTTCACTTGTGAGTGTTTTAATACATTGAATAAGTAAAACTAATATTTACTCTGTGTATGTGAGGTTTTTCCAGATGGAAAAACTATTTTGCGCAACTACTAAATGTACATAGGCCAAATAGAAATGATAGGAAATACAAACTGCTGAGCCATTTATACCCGAACCCACACTTTCTGAAGTCGAAATTGCGATAGAAAATCTGAAAAAGTACAAGTCTCCAGGTATCGATCAAATTCCAGCAGAATTAATACAAGAGGGTGGAAGTGCATTATATAGCCAAATTTATAAACTTGTACTTGCTATTTGGTAAAAGGAAATTGTACCAGAACAATGGAAGGAGTCCATAATCGTATCTATTTTTAAAAAGGGGGACAAAACCAACTGTGGAACTTTCGAGGAATATCACTTTTGTTGACGTCATACAAAATTTTGTCCAATATTCTTTTGAGAAGATTAACTCCGTACGTAGATGAAATTATTGGGGATCATCAGTGCGGTTTTCGGCGTAATAGATCGACTATTGATCAGATTTTTTGTATTCGACAGATAATGGAGAAAAAATGGGAGTATAAGGGTACAGTACATCAGTTATTCATAGATTTCAAAAAGGCATATGACTCGGTTAAGAGGGAAGTATTATATGATATTCTTATTGAATTTGGTATTCCCAAGAAACTAGTTCGATTAATTAAAATGTGTCTCAGTGAAACAAACAGCAGAGTCCGTATAGGACAGTTTCTATCTGATCCTTTTCCCAATTCACTGCGGGCTAAAGCAGGGAGATGCACTATCACCTTTACTTTTTAACTTCGCTCTAGAATATGCCATTAGGAAAGTTCAGGATAACAGGCAGGGTTTGGAATTGAACGGGTTACATCAGCTTCTTGTCTATGCAGATGACGTGAATATGTTAGGAGAAAATACACAAACGATTAGGGAAAACACGGAAATTTTACTTGAAACAAGTAAAGCGATCGGTTTGGAAGTAAATCCCGAAAAGACAAAGTATATGATAATGTCTCGTGGCCAGAATATTGTACGAAATGGAAATATAAAAATTGGAGATTTATCCTTCGAAGAGGTGGAAAAATTCAAATATCTTGGAGCAACAGTAACAAATATAAATGACACTCGGGAGGAAATTAAATGCAGAATAAATATGGGAAATGCGTGTTATTATTCGGTTGAGAAGCTCTTATCATCCAGTCTGCTGTCCAAAAATCTTAAAGTTAGAATTTATAAAACAGTTATATTACCGGTTCTTCTGTATGGTTGTGAAACTTGGACTCTCACTCTGAGAGAGGAACATAGGTTAAGGGTTTTTTGAGAATAAGGTGCTTAGGAAAATATTTGGGGCTAAGCGGGATGAAGTTACAGGAGAATGGAGAAAGTTACACAACACAGAACTGCAACGCATTGTATTCTTCACCCGACATAATTAGGAACTTAAAATCCAGACGTTTGAGATGGGCAGGGCATGTAGCACATATGGGCGAATCCAGAAATGCATATAGAGTGTTAGTTGGAAGACCGGAGGGAAAAAGACCTTTAGGGAGGCCGAGACGTAGATGGGAGGATAATATTAAAATGGATTTGAGGGAGGTGGGGTATGATGATAGAGACTGGATTAATCTTGCACAGGATAGGGACCGATGGCGGGCTTATGTGAGGGCGGCAATGAACCTTCGGGTTCCTTAAAAGCCATTTGTAAGTAAGTAGGTGTATGTAAGGTAAGTAAATGGAATAAGAGACTGTAAAAAGACAAGTATTGCACAGGCAGGCGCGGAAAATACTGTTTAAGGCGAATAATTATTTTAAAAACGTTGACGAGCAGAACGCTGTCGGCCATCTTGATGCTGGCTGCAACGTTGCCAACGCGCAAGAAATGACTGCAGAAACATGTGGTGTGGGATTGAGAAACGTGCAAAGAATATTGTTAGTGAAGGAAAGAGGATTTGTTTGATGTCATGCTTACTGTAGTCAACGACTAAGGTCATTATTGTCTTTTGATAATTTAAATTCTCTCATGCGCTATTTGTATTGCACGTACTCTTGAAATACGATGTGGCAATGTTGTACGCTGCCTTGCTCTCTCTATCTGTCTCTGTCGACGCAAACGCTATCAGACTACCGCCTTTCGAATTACCGTCGACTCTAGTTACATAGATAACAGACGGCATTATCTATCAATGCTATTGAAAATGACGATATAATAAGGAAAATCTGACAAAATACGGCATGGAAATTTATCCTCAAAGAGGCTACACTCGTAAAAATCAAGAAGCTATAGGTTCGTTCCAACAAGCGGTTCATGGATCAGTTCATGTACGATTCTTGTACCATCTTATGCGCATGCGCTAGTTGAGATCTGCTATGGGATTGAAACTGGACTCGACGCTGTTGGAACGCTTTCGCGGATCGTTATGTACTAAATCCAGAGATGCTATAACAGTGATATCTTTGCTAAGAACGGGATGTTTATTATTATCATCGTTTTGCAGCTAATTCTAATTGCAGAAAATAGAATTTCGATCATTTTCTATAAAAAGATGACAAAAAATATGGAAGGCAAGAATTCCGCTAATTCAATGTCGTGTACTGGGGGAACTCTCATCTAAAAAAGTAGTTCTTTTTTTTAATTATTAATGTATGTTCGTTATTTATTATACTTTTAATCAAAACTGCATGTTGAAATTGTAATTAACTATTTAAATACCCAAATAATTTCCATTCCCTTTCTTTTTGGCGAAAATTTAAATTAAATCTCTAGTTTCATTATTCGTCTGTACTGTCACTTTTCATCTTTAACCTCAATGATGTGAACAGTCGATCATGTCTTTCTTCAGTATCCAGGAGACGTTGGTGAGCTTATGCGCATGCGCGTCTTGCGTACTCTTCCGTACATGCCTCAATCCGCGGACTATTTTTGACCGTTCCGAACCCGTGTCAAAAGCTTGTTGGAACGCCCGACTGCAGTACATGTTTCCGGTTCAGGACTGGTTCGGATTGTGTTGGAACGCTTTTTCTGTACTGCGCATGCTCACGAACGGACGGTTCCTGACTGCTGTTGGAACGAACCTTGTAGCTCAACCACTGACATGAAAACCTGCGCCACAAACCAGTGTTCGTTCGTGCGCAGGTTGTCATAGTGGGGGATCTGTTGTGTTGTAGATGCGCTCCCTGATCGACGTCTCGCAGCGAGTACGTTCTAAACTATTCGAAACGGCACTCGTGTCCGCGTCCAATCTTTCACTTTTCAATCAACTATTAATATTCCATTTCGACGTATTGTGTATAGTTAAAACAGATCGTAATTTATAATAGTGGAAGGGAAACCAAATGCGCGCTGCAGGCTTTTGAAAAGTGACGAGCGTAAAATTATTTATAACGTTGCAAAGTATTTAAAACAGAGAAGAAAAAAACGAATTTAAGTTGAAATATAATGTTGTCACATCAACAAGGAAGCTAAGGAGTTTCGGCCATCTTGATAAAAAAACGTTTTGAAGGAAGGGGCAGTGTCATTGTCTACCACAGTTGGAGTCCGACTAGTGTAATCCGGCCTAGCGAGCTGCTCGTATAGTGATGACGTCTCCCTCTCCGTAGCCACGTGAGTAATGGAAAAGTCGAAGGTCTTTTTGTAGTTGGTCGAGCTAAAGTGAGCGTACACATACAGGGTGTTTAAGAAAAATTTCGCATATTTTTACAGGAGGTAGCATAGGTCGAAACTAGAAAAAAGTTAGACTGTGGCCATAGGATGAAAAATAAAGGAGATAAACTTGCGAATTCTAAATGAGGCAGTAGAGCAAGTGGACAGCTTCAAATACTTGGGATGTACTATAAGCAGCAACATGAGCTGCTGCCAAGAATTCAAAAGGAGGATAGCAAAGGTCAAGGAAGCTTTTAATAGAGAAAGGAGCATCTTCTGCGGATCTCTGGAAAAAGAACTAAGGAAGAGACTGGCGTGAAGTGCTTTGTATGGAGTGTAGCATTGTATGGGGCAGAAACATGGACATTTCGACGAAGTGAAGAGAAACGAATAGAAGCATTTGAAATGTGAGAAGAATGGAACGTGTGAAATGGATAGACAACATAATAAGCCAAGCTGTGTTGGAAAGAGTGGATGAAGAAATAATAATGCTGAAACTGATCAGGAAAAGGAAAAGGAATTGGTTGGATCACTGGCGGGAATGGTGAATGGGGAAAGAGTTCGGGGCAGAAGAAGGTATATGAAATGATAGACGGCATTAAGATATATGGATCACATGAGGAAACAAGAGGAAGGCAGAAAACAGGAAAAATTTAAGAAAGCTGGGTTTGCAGTGAAAGACCTGTCCTTGGGCAGAACACTGGATGAATAGTGCTATCTCCAATTTTTATTTACTTTTTTCGGGAACTTTTAACTCTAAAATAAATTTGGTTCGTGTAAGTTATATTTTTTTCTAAAAATCTAATTTCGGCACATATTAAATTACGAAATTTTCGAAAAATCATGTGTACCAATTCTCGGATCTATTTCAGGTTCTAGTCATTCATATTATTTAGTATATAAATACGAACGTTATAGAATAAATTTAGATGTTTAAAGTAAAAAAAAAAGAATAGGCCTAATTGATTTTAAAATATTTATGGTAGTAAATTGTGAAAAGAGCAGATAAATAAGTTTTAAAGTCTTAATGGTTATCACGATTGGTTTAAACATGCACTAAAACCAGACGTAAGTGCAAGTTTGAACCAATAAATTACTGAGATTTGCGATAAATTAATTAGTTTAGGAAATTGTATATTTATTATGTATAACTACTTTTGTATATGGATTTTTTTTTTAATTATTAAGTTTGTACTTTTGTGAACTAATATCAATAAATCTATCTATGATATTATTTAGTCTTGCGCTCAGATAAAAGGTAAAAATCCCAGTAAAATAATAAGATTTTCTACATATCAGGATTTGTGGTTTGTTCCCTTCTTTCACTGGACCCCTCAATTTCAGAATAGACTTATACAATATTTTTAAGTCAATGACATCATAAAAAACATTCCTAGTATTTATTAATTACATAAAATAATATGCTTATTTCAATTCATACGTGAACATTGTATGCTCCATTAAACTATTATTGCTGAATTCCACTATCAAGTGACGTAATTTCTGGCACTAACGAAACCCTGCCCCTGGAATACTGCAAACTCGCCAGCAGCCATGGATGCACTAGCGAGCTTGCGGGTAAGAGACGCTAGCCCGAGAGTGCACTGTGCTGATGACAGATGGTCTAAATGAAGTTACGAAATATACCAGGCACTATTTTTTCAAGCTATAAGCATTTCCTTATCTATTCTTGCTTCAAATAAGGTAGATTTAGGCACAAAACGGCTAAGTTGGGAATACTGCTACTCTTCAAACCTCAACTTTTTTTTTTTTTTTGTAGTGGAGGTCTCCCCAGTGATCTATCTTGATTTGTATTTCTAAAGAACCTTGAAAAACTTTCTCCGGGTTTCTGAGAATATTATATTCCCAGTGTTTTTTACGTTTCAATAATTTCTTTGATGCGGAAGATATTGAGTTCACTCCGCAAGTTTTTATTTTATCTCTTGTCTTGTACATTGCAATTCGTCTTAGAAATCTCATTTCGATCAATTCCAATCCTCTCATTTGATCTTTCTGTAAAGTTCTTTTTCCATATTAGTTCCGTATAGCTCTAAGCAAGTATTATTTTATATTTCTCTAGAAGCTCTCAGTACGAATATTGCTACTGGTGCACTAGTAATTCCACAGAAATCCCTTATGACTTCACTCTTTTTTTTTTCTTAATTAAATAGACTCATGGTCCGTTCCGTTCCTGATTTTAAGTTCTTCATTTTACAAAGTAAACAGAAAGTACTGTACATACTGCTGAAGAAAACGATTCTTAAACTTTTACAAAACAAATTCACTTTACAACATCCCTGATAACAAAAAATTTGATTTTGTGCATTGTGTCTGTCTGTCTGTACAGCTATTTCTCTTGAGCTTGTTCGAATTCATTAACTGTGAATAATTTTTTTCTGGAATGATGCACATGAAATACAGAGTCGGAAGTAATGTAAGTGTTCAGATTTGAGTCGAAAGAATAAGTTATATAGGAACGAACACATAAACGACCAGTATCGCGAACTTGTAGGCATTAACTTAATGAAATAAAGTGTCCTTGGATTTGGAATGGTTCCCTCAGGAACTCTTTCGCTGTACAGAAATTGTGCTTACGCGAGTTGCATTTAGTTTCACCGTAAATTAGAATCATGACTAAATAAGCCTACTCTTCATTTGTACGTGAATTTCGGCACTATCAGATGATTTACTCGCTCCACAGAAAAAGTAGGGTAAACTGTATAGTGATTGACCACTTAAGCTAATGAATAATAAAACAATGAAATAGCGGAAAACGGTGGTAACTTATTGAGATAACTTTAAAGGCATTGGGTCAAGTGAAGATTCAGAAACAAATCAAAATCAATAAACAAATGAAAAAAGAAAATTTTAATGCAAAGATAAATTAAATAAACACAACAAGTCCAAAGTTATTGACCGTCTACTGCACAGTTATTGACCACACGCTTATTAGTGATTGACCGTCTACTGTCTCATTTATTAGTGATTGAACAACACATTTTCACAATTTTCACTTTTTTCTTGTCTGTTTCGTTTCTCTTCTTCTGATCTTTCTCATTAAGAACTATTCGCCACCGGCGTAGAAAGGTGTTTGCCTGCCGATCCGAAGTTTCGTTCGGGCGCGGGTTCAATTCCAGCTTGGGCTGATTACCTGGTTTAAGGCAAATTTCAGGTAATCTATGACGAATCCTCGGCCTCATCTCGCTACCATCAATCCCATCGACGCTAAATAACCTCATAGTTGATACAGTGTCGTTAAATAACCAAGTTAAAAAAATAAGAAAAGAACTCTTCTCGCTGCCTTTTCTTTCATTTCTTATTCGCTTCCTTCCTTCTCTTGCCTCTTCTTCCATTTTTCTCTTTTGTGCCTTATCAGAAGCAAGTGTGTGTCATTTCTCTGATGTTATTACAAATGGCTTCACCCAGCACTGGACGAGGACCAAAGAACACTTTTCCTTCAACGGGATATTTGCTTCTGGACGCTAAGGTTGCTTTTAGGACACCAAATTTCTTGGCAGCTTCATTTAAATCAAATTCACTGTGGACAGGTTCTGTAGCGTTTCGTAAAGCTTCCCTTGTATAATGCACTTTACCTGGCTTAGGCATTATAATATAGTATCAGTCCTGTAAAAATCCCCATCATTTAACCGATAACATATATAGAATTGGAGCAAATTGGTCATTATTCTAACAAATAATTTATGAACGACCAATCACTGTAGTTTGCGGCCATTCACTTTATAGTGATTGACCACGGGGCATTTCTATGTCATATAAAAACTTTAACAAAATAATATTCTGTGGACGGAAACCTTATACCTTTTCTCACACTGTGAGTGTAAAAACGAGCACCAGAATTTATGTATCCTTTGCAGAATAAATAAATTATTGAGTGCATTATTCTTAGCAATTTCTCTAGCTACTTACACTTGTTTAGGTTCAGTTGCATTTCCAATCGATTTCAGTCCTCTCAGACAACAGACACTAACTCAGTGGGATGAACAGCGACAACTAACCACAAATAAGGGTTGTTACTAGAGGTATATGCAGCAAAAAGTGAAATCACGATCGTGGTTTATTCACAATATACTTGAAAAAAGGAACCGGTCAATCACCGTATACTGGTCAATAACTACCTAGTTTACCCTACGTCTTGTGTTTTGTGTCCAGATAACTAACCCCCTGAGGCATGAGTCATCCTCCACCAGTTTCTCATGTCATCAGTTACATTCTTTCCTACGTTAAATAAGTAGCGACATTCTTACAATATACTTTATTGATAGCTATCTGCTACCTTGCTCCACACAACAACCACAAGCACAAAACACACACACACACACACACACACACACACACACACACACACACACACACACACACACACACATACACACACACACACACACACTCTTCCGAACGTCAGCACAGACTTGTGAATTCACATGAAAACACTATTCACAGAAAACCGAAATAGAGAAGGAAAGTAATAGATAAATAGCCACCGACGTGGCTCAGTCGGTTAAGGCGCTTGCCTGCCGAACTGAAGTTGCGCTCGGGCGCGGGTTCGTTTCCCGCTTGGGCTGATTACCTGGTTGGGTTTTTCCCGAGATTTTCCCCAACCATAAGGTAAATGCCGGAAAATCTATGGCGAATCCTCGGCCTCATCTCGCCAAATACCAATCTCATCGACACTAAATAACCTCGTAGTTGATACAGCGTAGTTAAATAACCAACTAAAAATAAATGAATAAATATTAATAAATAGAGGAATAGAGAAATAAATAAACAGATAAATAAAAATAGATAAATAAACAAATAAACACATGACTAATAAATAAGTGAATATATGAATAAATAAATATATGACTAAACACATAAATAAATAGGTGAATAGATAAATAAACAAATAGATAAATAACAAAATAAATAGACGAATAGATAAATAAATAGATAAGTAAATAAACAAATAAATAAATAAATAGGTAAATAGATAAAGATATTCAAATAAATAAATAGATAAATAAATGAATAAATAAATAGATGAATGAATAAATAGACACATTAACAAATATATAAATAAATATATGAATAGATAATTAAAAATAGATAAAGCCAAGGCAAATGTCAGGTAATCTATGGTAATCCTCGGCTTCATCTTGTCAAATATCATCTCATCATCAATTCCATCTACGCTAAATAACTTAGTAATTAATACAGCATCATTAAATAGCTAAGTGAAGAAAGTAAATAGACAAATAAATATATAAATAAGCGAATAAACAGATGACTAAATAAACAAATAAATAAATGGATAGATTAATAGGTAAATAAATAAACATAAATAAATGGATAAATAAATAGATAAATAAATAAATAAATGGATAGATAAATAGATAAATAAATAAACAGGTAGATAAATAGATAAGTAAATAAACAAATAAATAAATGGACAGGTAAACATATAAATAAATAATTGGATAGATAAATAGATAAATAAACATATAAATAAATAAACAAATAAATTAATTAATAAAGAACCAGAAGAAATTTAATTTTGTTTATAAACTGCAAAAAAAAAAGTATACACACAAACACAAAACACGCACAAATCACACATGCAAACGCAAACAAAACATACATGCAAACACACGCAAACACGCACAAAAATACAACATACTCACAGTCGAAGTAGACATGGGTTTCTATTTCAATTTCAAGGCGCATCCTGTTAAAATATGACGAAGACACTTGGACTTTTTAAAACTAGCTCCTTATTTCAGCTTAGCAGAGAACCATCGCTGTGGAAAGAATAGAACTTTGCAAGATTCTCTGGCACGTGTGCCCTTTTTATTACATTACTCGTTCTCATTTCTCCCCAGCCCCATTTTTTCCCTGAGTTGATTTGAAGCAGTATTATCCATCTGACCGTTCTTTTTCTGATCCGAACACAATACGCCAACATAATGGACTCTTAATAACAAGAAAAGACGAGAGAGATTTTTAGAGCCAATAACAATCATTCACGATATTATTTTCCTTCCACTCGATTCAAGTCTCGAGAAAAGAAAATCCTCTTCCAGTTCTCTTGTCCAAACTTTCTTCTAATTCCATCTATAGAACTGAAAAATGAACTACATTCCTTGTTACCCTTCCTACTTTCGCCGTTGTTCCCGGTACAGTCTCTGCCAACGAATATTCCACTTCGTTATTAAATCTTCGTAGTGATATAGTGAAGATAGTCGTCTGTTAAGTTCTGGGTTTAATGTTTGCGGACGGAAGGAACTCTGTAACATGCACTATCGAAAAATAAATAAATAAATAAATAAAAATAATTCGAATGTTCATAACTATCAAGTTATAGCTATATGATTTTGAATAACTCCAAAATTTCCCTGTCTAAATAACTAATTATTTAAATTGAATTCAATTTAAACAAAAAAACACGTCAATTTAGATATTGAGGGGGAAGTCTGAAACCAGGCTTAATTGTATTTTAGATTTCACCCCTCACCCTCAGCTACCTCTTTTTAGAAATCTCAAATGACACTCCTATGTTTTTATACTTAAATATTAAAGAGCATTAAATTGTTTACAAACTTCATTTATTTCACATCTTTTGTTTTATATCGTTGCCTGGCAACCTCGATTGTTATTACTGTTGAACATTTTCGTAATAGTTGTGTTCGTGTATTAAATTATTATAAAATGGTGTATAACCTTCAAGAGAGAACAGAAATAATATTTATTTATGAAGCTGAAAACTGTTGTGCTCATAGAACTGCTAGAGCTTTCAACGAGAAGAATCCTGAGAAAAACGTAGGTCACCGATATGTCATAGATATGGGGTAACTCCCCCCTTAACTCTGACCGGACCGCCGAAGTACTCTTTCACGATATCTGGGCTGTTGTTTTATTGGAGACCTCAATTAAGTATATGATCTTGAATCTTTGCTAAGTTTTATTTTATTTAATTAGCGTAATCAAACAATAGCCTTCTTAATAATTGAGTGCATCACGTGAATGAAAACGTCGTTGACAACACATCAAAGTCCACACCTGTGGAGTAACGGCTAGCCGCGAAACCAGGTGGCCCGGGTTCGATTCCCGGTCGGGGCAAGTTACCTGGTTATGGTATTTTCCGGGGTTTTCCTCAACCCAATATAAGCAAATGCTGGGTAACTTTCGGTGTTGGATCCCGGACTCATTTCACCGGGATTATCACCTTCATCTCATTCAGACGCTAAATAATCTAAGCTGTTGATAAAGCGTCTTAAAATATTCTGTCTAATACTGATTCGTAATCTCATAATTAAATTCTTCGCCTATTTGTAACTATAGAAATAGTACAATTGTTAGCTGATTCGTAATCTTAAAATTTTCGCTTATTTGTAACTATAGAAATAGTACAATTTTAGCTGATTCGAATTCTTATAATTAAACTTTTCGCTTATTTGTAACTATAGAAATAGTACAATTGTTAGCTATTCGTAATCTTAAAACTTTTCGCTTATTTGTAACTATAGAAATAGTACAATTTTTGATTCGTAATCTTAAAAACTTTTCGCTTATTTGTAACTATAGAAATAATTGTTAGCTGATTCGTAATCTTATAATTAAACTTTTCGCTTATTTGTAACTATAGAAATAGTACAATTGTTAATTCGTAATCTTAAACTTTTCGCTTATTTGTAACTATAGAAATAGTACAATTTTAGCTGATTCTAATATTTTCGCTATTTGTAACTATAGAAATAGTACAATTGTTAGCTAGCTAATTAAACTTTTCGATTTGTAACTATAGAAATAGTACAATTGTTAGCTAATTCGTAATCTTAAACTTTTCGCTTATTTGTAACTATAGAAATAGTACAATTGTTAGCTGATTCGTAATCTTAAACTTTTCGCTTATTTGTAACTATAGAAATAGTACAATTGTTAGCTGATTCGTAATCTTAAAATTTTCGCTTATTTGTAACTATAGAAATAGTACAATTGTTAGCTGATTCGTAATTATAATTAAATTTTTCGCTTATTTGTAATTAAAATTTTCTGATTCTTCTTATTTTCGTATTTGTAACTATAGAAATAGTACAATTGTTAGCTGATTCGTAATCTTAAAATTTTCGCTTATTTGTAACTATAGAAATAGTACAATTTTAGCTGATTCGCTTAAAATTTTCGTATTTGTAACTATAGAAATAGTACAATTGTTAGCTGATTCGTAATCTTAAAATTTTCGCTTAT
Organism: Periplaneta americana; assembly: GCA_025594305.2. NCBI lineage: Eukaryota > Metazoa > Arthropoda > Insecta > Blattodea > Blattidae > Periplaneta > Periplaneta americana. Next base: position 189,987,784 of record JAJSOF020000005.1, read on the forward strand.
TTGTAACTATAGAAATAGTACAATTGTTAATTGTTAAAAATTTTCGCTTATTTGATTCAATAATCTTAAAATTTTCGCTTATTTGTAACTTATAGTACAATTGTTAATTCTAATCTTAAAATTTTCGAATTTGTAACTATAGAAATAGTACAATTTTAGCTGATTCGTAATCTTATAATTATTTGTAACTTTTACAATTGCTTTCGTATTTGTAAACTATAGAAATTGTTAGCTATTCGTAATTGTTTTCGCTTATTTGCTGATTCATAATCTTAAAAATTTTTCGCTTATTTGTAACTATAGAAATAGTACAATTGTTAGCTGATTCGTAATCTTAAATTAAACTTTTCGCTTATTTGTAACTATAGAAATAGTACAATTTTTAGCTGATTCGTAATCTTAAACTTTTCGCTTATTTGTAACTATAAAATAGTACTTTTCTGATTCTTATTTGTATTTGTAACTATAGAAATAGTACAATTTTTAGCTGATTCGTAATCTTATAATTAAACTTTTCGCTTATTTGTAACTATAGAAATAGTACAATTGTTAGCTTTCGTAATCTTAAATTAAACTTTTCGCTTATTTGTAACTATAGAAATAGTACAATTGTTAGCTGATTCGTAATCTTATAATTAAACTTTTCGCTTATTTGTAACTTAGTACAATTGTTAGCTGATTCGTAATCTTATAATTAAACTTTTCGCTTATTTGTAACTATAGAAATAGTACAATTGTTAGCTGATTCGTAATCTTATAATTAAACTTTTCGCTTATTTGTAACTATAGAAATAGTACAATTGTTAGCTAGCTGATTCAATAATCTTAAAATTTTCGCTTATTTGTAACTATAGAAATAGTACAATTTTAGCTGATTCGTAATCTTAAAATTTTTCGCTTTTCTGATTCTTATTTGTGACTGTAGAAAAATAGTACAATTGTTAGCTAATTCGTAATCTTAAAATTTTCGCTTATTTGTAACTATAGAAATAGTACAATTTTAGCTGATTCGTAATCCTATAATTAAACTTTTCGCTTATTTGTAACTATATATTAATAAACTTTTCGCTTATTTGTAACAATAGTACAATTAGCTGATTCATAATCTTAAAATTTTTTCGCTTATTTGTAACTATAGAAATAGTACAAATGTTAGCTGATTCATAATCTTAAAATTTTTTCGCTTATTTGTAACTATAGAAATAGTACAATTTTTAGCTGATTCGTAATCTTATAATTAAACTTTTCGCTTATTTGTAATTCTAATCTTAAACTTTTCGAAATAAATAGTACAATTTTTAGCTGATTCGTAATCTATAAACTTTTCGCTTAAACTTTTCGCTTATTTGTAATCTATATTTGAAATAGTACAATTGTTAGCTGATTCATAATCTTAAAATTTTCGCTTATTTGTAACTATAGAAATAGTACAATTGTTAGCTGATTCAATAATCTTAAAATTTTCGCTTATTTGTAACTATAGAAATAGTACAATTTTTAGCTGATTCGTAATCTAATCATAATTAAAATAGTACCTTTTCTTAAACTTTTCGCTTATTTGTAACTATAGAAATAGTACAATTGTTAGCTGATTCAAACTAATCTTAAAATTTTCGCTTATTTTCCCTTATTTGTAACTATAGAAATAGTACAATTGCTAGCTGATTCGTCATCTTATAATTAAACTTTTCGCTTATTTGTAACTATAGAAATAGTACAATTGTTAGCTGATTCGTAATCTTAAAATTTTCGCTTATTTGTAACTATAGAAATAGTACAATTTTTAGCTGATTAGCGTAAATATTATAATTAAACTTTTCGTACTCTTATGATTAAACTTTTTTCGCTTATTTGTAACTATAGAAATAGTACAATTGTATAATTGTTATTTGTAACTGATTACAATTGTTAGCTCTAATCTTAAAATTTTCGCTTATTTGTAACTATAGAAATAATACAATTGCTAGCTGATTCGTAATCTTATAATTAAACTTTTCGCTTATTTGTAACTATAGAAATAGTACAATTTTTAGCTGATTCGTAATCTTATAATTAAATTTTTCGCTTATTTGTAACTATAGAAATAGTACAATTGTTAGCTGATTCATAATCTTAAAATTTTCGCTTATTTGTAACTATAGAAATAGTACAATTTTTAGCTGATTCGTAATCTTATAATTAAATTTTTCACTTATTTGTAACTATAGAAATAGTACAATTGTTAGCTAATTCGTAATCTTAAACTTTTCGTCTATAGAAATAGTACAATTAATTCGTAATCTATTTTCGCTTATTTGAAATAGTACAATTCGTTCTTAAAATTTTCGCTTATTTGTAACTATAGAAATTACAATTGTTAGCTGATTCGTAATCTTATAATTAAACTTTTTGTAACTATAGAAATAGTACAATTGTTAGCTAATTCTTATTTGTAACTATAGAAATAGTACAATTGTTAGCTAATTCGTAATCTTAAAATTTTCGCTTATTGTAACTATAGAAATAGTACAATTGTTAGCTGATTCGTAATCTTATAATTAAACTTTTCGCTTATTTGTAACTATAGAAATAGTACAATTGTTAGCTAATTCGTAATCTTAAAATTTTCGCTTATTTGTAACTATAGAAATAGTACAATTGTTAGCTAATTCGTAATCTTAAAATTTTCGCTTATTTGTAACTATAGAAATAGTACAATTGTTAGCTAATTCGTAATCTTAAAATTTTCGCTTATTTGTAACTATAGAAATAGTACAATTGTTAGCTGATTCGTAATCTTATAATTAAACTTTTCGCTTATTTGTAACTATAGAAATAGTACAATTGTTAGCTGATTCGTAATCTTAAAATTTTCGCTTATTTAAATTTTTCGCTTATTTGTAACTATAGAAATAGTACAATTGTTAGCTGAATCCGTAATTTTCTTATAATTAAACTTTTCGTAATCTTATTTGTAACTATGAAATAGAAATAGTACAATTGTTAGCTAATTCGTAATCTTAAAATTTTCGCTTATTTGTAACTATAGAAATAGTACAATTGTTAGCTTTTCGATTTGTAACTATAGATTCTATAATAGTACTTATAATTTAAACTTTTCCCTTATTTGTAACTTAACGTGTATGAAACCAGAAGGAAATCACGAAATACCCTGTACCGAAGATACTTTATTTAGCCGGCTGCTAATTAATACAAACGGTCACATGTAGCTTGGCGCCTATTAACCGAGCTGACTCGGCAGGGCAGCCAAGCGGACCAAATACGGAACTCAGACGATATAAAACGCTCAACTCGGAATTCCTGCAATTTACTTAATCTCGTGCACGATCTGCGTCACCAATTACAAAGAAATTACAGCTTCAAAAACCGGAGAATTCAAAATTTCAAAACAGCCCGATGACATGTCGATGCGGAAGCATTTCGCCGAACACCTGCGACCTCCAGCTGTTATCATACTACATGCGATATGGAGCGAATCTTAATACGCATGCGCGTGGTGGCAGCTTTGTCATGCAGACAATAGCGCCGTGTTAGAGATTGTAATGCAGTCCCCTATTGACAATCCGGGGCCCACACGGAATCGAGTTAATCTCACAATGCCTGGAGAGTCTATTCATGAACGATATGTACCGCAGTGCAATCGAACTGGGCAGCAACGACCCATATAGAGCAACAAACAGATCCTTTGTTCCTCCAGTTAGCGAAAAGACTTGATTCACACCTCGCATCACTATCGTCATCAACGCCGTGTCGCTATGGATACAAGAAATTAAAACGCATTTAACTTTATACGTCAAATCATAAGAGATCGGTTACTCAGGTTGCGAAACTAATTTGGCTATGAGGACGATGTCATTAAATACAGACACTCGCTAATAACTAATGTTGATTTTGCGGCAAAATTTTAGTTGCACTGTACTGTGAGAAGAAATTAATATAATCTTCAAACTTAAGGCCATTAGATTCTATGGTCTTGAGCCACCTTTCAGCGATAGTACCGGTTTCTGATTTTTGATGTGAAGAATTCAGTGATATTCATATCAACGGGTTTCAAGTTTTGGAACTTTCTTCCACGCAGGAAGTGGACCATGGATCGAAACAGACGATAATCTCAAGGTTCAAGATTAGGTGTGGTAGCAGTTCGATTCATCAGAGATCCTAGATTTTTTCCATGGTTGTTCGAACGGTATGAAGTCTCGAATTTTCCTGTTGCAATAATATTTTTGTTCTTCTTCCTTATCCCAAGGTCCTTAGACCAAGTCCATGAGATTATGTTGTTCCAGCAGATGTGCAACCTTCTTGGGGTCTGTGTAGATGTAGTCAGGGGTAAGCCCTCAACATGACAAGATGTGAATTTTGTGGTAAAAGTCATGTTTTGGGAAAAATAAGTTAATTAAGTAGTAAAATATCGCTGCAATCGAAAAGTATTGGGAATAAATTTGAATAAGGAACAAAAACAAAAAGAAGTTTCCTTCCCAGGCAGGATTCGAACCACGAAAGTCTTAGTTACCAGTCTATCGTGCTCTGGAGTGAACAAGGCTCTGAAATCAGCTACAAGAGTCGGTCCGTTTTTTTCTTTTTTGCCACTACTGTACAAAGAACTGGTGCTGACAATGAGTGCTATTGAACTGAACTGAATACTAAAATTATATCAGTAAAAGAGACTGATTGCTGATTCGTCAGTGTCATTTCGCGTAGCTCGAAAACTAATTTGTAAGTTCTCGCCTAACCTGAAGAACCTACCACTCATTCTATTCTAGGATCGACTTTTGCAAACGAAATTCAATTCCGGGAAATTAGGTAAAAATCTTCTCTCCCCTTCTAAGACCAATGTGGGACTAACTTGTCAGACAAGTGTCTGCAAGATAATTTTTTCTTTTTTTTTTTTATATATTTATTTATTATTTTATTACAAAAACTGCCCCCATTGAAGGGTAGCCCTTACGGACTCAGTATATCGTCAAAAAATTAATATACATATGTAAACACAGATATTAAATAAAAAAAACGAAACAAAGAAAAGGACCTAAAAAGTTACGATTGCTATTAATGTGGCACCATGTGATTAATTGGGATTTGGCAGGATTTTTTAACACAATTATCACAAAGTCATCCCTTAGAGATGTTGGCAAACCGCCGTCGAAATTCTTCGAAAATAGCTGGTATAGTTCCTCGAGCACCTATGAGCAAGCCGAATACCTCAACGTGAATTAAGGTATATTTCAGCTTGAAATAGTTGACTGTAGGCTCATAGATCGACTTCTTCTCAAGGTGGACCTCGGCTGACTGATGACATTCTACTTCAAAACGTATCGTGGGGTCCACAATGATGCCCTGTTTAGTGTCAGCATTGTACGCTAAAATATCTACTCGTCTCGTTGATCCATTTTCAGCTAGACAGGAGATTTCTTCTTTTACTATCCAGCCCTTATTTCTTAATGCGGCAGCAATTTTGGATCTTATAAGATGATGTCTAGAGTTCCTCAAGAGCAATTCCTGTTCACAGAATCCCAAGACGTGTGCTGAAGTTTCAATCTCCTGGCAGCCATGTCTGCACCGGGTACCGTCGAGAGATCTGCCGGGAACGGAACGAACAGCTGCTAAATTTGCTGTCATTTTCTGGCTAGATATCCATTCACTAGTTGAAAGACCTTTCTCGTTTGCAATCCAACTGTTGGCGGCTGTTACCTCGCTGTACATCTAAACACCTTTTCCCCGTCCTGAAAGGGTCTTCCATGATTCATATTCACGACACCGGAATTCTTTTCGAAAATTTCGAATTGTAGCTTTAGTAAAGTCTTCGGGAAAAGAAAGGCAGAGGGAATCACACGACGATTTGAGTTCGACATCTATCTGCCTCAACACGTTAACATGCGGATTATCTGCTCTGATTAATGATAGACAGATGTTACAATGTTGAAGAAAAGCTTCCCATGAAGCGCGTATCAACTGAAGTCCTTTTAACTTTTTACTAGCGTACAGCATGCTATTTGGAATATCAGCCGGGAGGAAAGGCATATCTTTAACAGAGCTTCGAAGGATCTTATCAACGTCTTCCAAAAAACTTCGAGATAATTTATGTAAGGGAATCATTCGCAGGGGATATATGAGCTTGGGCCAGATATATTAACAGTCCACACCTGTGGAGTAACGGTCAGCGCGTCTGGCCGCGAAACCAGGTGGCCCGGGTTCGAATCCCGGTCGGGGCAAGTTATCTGGTTGAGGTTTTTTCCGGAGTTTTCCCTCAACCCAATACGAGCAAATGCTGGGTAACTTTCGGTGCTGGACCCCGGACTCATTTCACCGGCATTATCACCTTCATATCATTCAGACGCTAAATAACCTAGATGTTGATACAGCGTCGTAAAATAACCCAAGAAAATAAATATTGATTAACAATATTAAGTTTTTGATCAGGCGGCAACGTAGGTGTCGATCCTGACGAAGGGAAACTATCAATTCTTCGGAATAAAATTAAATTGAAGTTGATCATTGAAAATTATTCCTAAATATTTTATTGTGTCTTCTGATCTAATGGGCTTTATATACGAGTCATAATGAAGAAACAAATTCTTTTCAAGTAGTTTTCCTTTATGAATATTAATTAACGCCGATTTCTGAACATTGTAGCATTTTTGCAACTCTTTGGGTATTTTTTTTTTTTTTTTTTGCATTTTAGTACCGGTATTTTAATTTTTAATATACGCAAAATACTTAAAAGCCGCTTTGCAAGCACATAATTTTTTTTAGAAATTTATAGGAGTTTATGCTCGACCATGCAGAAATGTAGTAAGCAGACCTTTAATGCATGTCATTAAAGTACACCTACTCATTAAGGGTCAGGTCTTTCAGCCAATGACGACTCAGGTTACAACTGTTCAGCCAATGACAGGTCAGCTTTCTACCGTTATAAAACCGCAAGTATCGATTATTCTCGGATATGCAATCGAAAGAGAATTAGCGAAAAGTCACGGAGGCTGGAAATCCAATACTGTCGCAGAAGGTTATGTTCTGTTACTATAATAATTAGCGTTAATTGTAAATAATGTTCAAATAAATTCAATTTGTCATCTCGTTTTTCAATGTCTAATTTAATTTCAATGTTATCTCTGTAGGTTCTTATGGCCTAGCAAGGTCAATGTGGACATCTGTTCCTCGGAAAAAATCAATACTTTCGGGTCTGCGCACATCTCACAACATACGGAACATTGCTGAAGGTCAGATACAATAAAATTAATAATATCAAGTTATAAATATGGTCGAGCATAAAAAGTCGTATGAAACTCACCTATAAAAGTAATTAAGAAGCTCGTATGAAAATTATGAAACTCGCTTGCGCTCGTTTCATAAATATCCATACTCACTTCTTAATTACCGTCATTATAGGCTCGTTGTATAATGTACTATTAGGAATTTATAGGAGTTTTTAGGTCCTGTAGAATTTTAATAGATGGATCCTGTTTACATGACACAGAGATATCTGAATGACATGGGCTATGTCTAGCACGTAACAAACAAAATAGTTACGGAACTAGAAATTCGTTCTCTATTTATATAATTGACACCAATAAGGCATCACTCATGAGGCAACTAAGCCAGGAGATAATTGGGTACGATGTAGTAAAACACTAAATTTAATTTAAATAAAGCCGCAGAATTGTACAAACATCAGTGGTGATATTTTTAGTAGCAACACATTTCTGTGCTAACAGAGATTAAAGGGATGAAGTTGTTATTGTTGCCAATTAAGTTTGATGTCGTGGTTAACAACCAGAGGGTGTTGTAGGTGTGGTGTGACAGGTCAATCCGCGTTGATGGAGCGGACAAAGAATGCGCTGAAACCTCACGCCTTTGCAGCTTAATGTGTTTATAACTGAACAAAGAAATAAACTGCACGGCGAATTATTTCTTTTGATCTTCATTTAATGGCACTAACGTTATGGCCTTTGAGTAACTGTACCGCAGACGTCCGCAAGAACACGAGTACGGCGCAGTTCGCTGACCGCAATCGCCGTACCATAACCGACAATTTCGTTAAATTTCAAAGACCGAAACGTCTATAAAAACAACTCGTCCACAAACTGTGACAAATCACTGGTACATGATATTTATATTTTCCAATACACTGCTCTCAGGTGAAACGCTGTTGTTTATTGGAGTGTCCTCGGTCCGATTTTGGACTGTCCTCGGTCCAAGTTAATCATATTAGGTTTAATTTTTATTTATATAAAAACAAATCTTTCTTTGTCCTTAATTTCTACAATAAACTGTCTAGCCTTTATTAATCAGTTAATCTTTTAGTACTTTGATTTTTATTGTATTTGTAAATTTAATATTAATAAAAGATAAAAAAGGTAAAGGTATCCCGTAACATGCCATGAAGGCACTTGGGGGGGGATGGAGGTAGTGCCCCATGCTTTCCATGACCTCGGCACTAGAATGAGGTGGTGTGGTCGGCACCACTCTCTGACCACCTTTACCCCGGGAAAGACCCACTCACTTTTGTAGGAGGCTGAGTGAACCTCAACAATTCTGAAAGTTTGGCAACGAGAAAAAATCCTGTCACCACGTGGGATCGAATCCCGGACCTTTCAGCCCGTAGCCAGCTGCTCTACCAACTGAGCTACCCGACCGCCCAAATTTAATATTAATTGTAATATTAATTGTAATTGTATTCTTAATATTGTAGTTGTAATCCCCTGGTAGAGAGGAAGAGAAGGCCTGATGGACTTATCTCCACCAGGTTAAACGATGAAAGATGAGTGGAACGGAGAAAAATTCTCTCCGGCACCGGGATTTGAACCCGGATGCCCTCGTTAAGAGTGACTAAGTGGCCGGGATCCGACACCTCTGCACACGTGGGGACATTGTGCCACTGCCATACATCTATGACGCAGTACATAAGGGTAGGCCACTAGAGGGATAGTCAGCGCGTCTGGCCGCGAAACCAGGTGGCCCGGATTCGATTCCCGGTCGGAGCAAGTTACCTGGTTGAGGTTTTTTCCGGGTTTTCCCTCAATCCAATATGAGCAAATGCTGGGTAACTTTCGGTGCTGGACCCCGGACTCATTTCAATGGCATTATCACCTTCATCTCATTCAGACGCTAAATAAGCTGAGCTGTTGATAAAGCGTCGTAAAAGAACATATGCCAGCCTGGATGGCGCAAGCGGTAGAGGCACGGCATGTCTTTATCGCTTGGCCTGAAGGGTTGTGGGTTCGAGTCCTGTCTCGGGCATGGGTGTTGTGTACGTACTAGTTTAAGGAAATCAGAAAAACAGAAATAAGATAAACAAAAAGAAAACTTAGAAAAAAAAAAAAGAAAAAAAAAAGAGGGAACCCGAGAGGTGGAACTTAAAGTGAAAGTATTCGATCCGACATCGGGATGGGAACCCGGATTCAAATCCCGGTGCCGGAGAGAATTTTTCTCCATTCCGCTCATCTTTCATCATATGATGACGCAGAATATCTGCACGGAAATATCATATGTACTTCGGTACGTCATAATAATATATCCACCAGGTTAAATAAATATAAATGAGATAAGGAACCCTGTCCGACACACACACACACACACACACACACACACACACACACACACACACATATATATTATATATATATATATATATATATATATTTATCTCAAGAATATATAACAAATTTATATTTAAATATCCTAATCTTGTCAATTCTAATAGTTCTAGTATTAAATTTATAAATAATGAAAAATTGTAAATTTAAATTTATATATTCTTATTGTGTAGTAGACATAAGACATATTGTATTATATACTTCCTAATTTAAATTCAGGAATCCGCCCAGCACGAGTTCTACTCTTTCAGTGGTGAGCTAAAATTTTATCTATTTATATTATATTTTATGCTCGACCATGCCGAAATGTAGTAATTATACACCTGGTAGCAGTCCTTTAATGCATGTCATTAAAGTAAACCTATTCATTAAAGTTCAGGTTTTCGATTATTCTCGGATATGCAATCGAAAGACAAGTATCGAAACGTCACGGAGGCTGGAAATCCAATACTGTCGCAGAAGGTTCCAGGTTATGTTCTGTTACTATAATAATTAGCGTTAATTGTAAATAATATTCAAATAAATTCAATTTGTCATCTCCCTTTTCAATGTCTAATTCAATTTCAAACATTTATATCAAGGCTAATGTTTGTCTTAAATTATATCAAGGTCGTCGACATTCGTTTCCCGGAAAAAAAAAAAAAAAATACTTTCGCGTCTGCGCACATCTCACAATTTATGATGTAGGCTTTTACTCACATAACAATACCATGAATACGTATGAATAATTTGAAGTTAAAATATGGTCGAGCATAAAAAGTCGTATGAAACTCGCCTATAATGGTAATTAAGACGCTCGTATGAAAATTAAAACTCAGCTTGCGCTCGTTTCATAAACATCCTCGCGTCTTAATTAACTAAAATTTTAGGCTCGTTTTATATGTATATTATGTTACAATTATTAGCAAAATAAATACATAAATAAAATAAAATAAATTTCACTCCAATACTAAGGTTTTCCAAAAGTCACTTGAAATTTAAAGCGTTTATGAATGTTATAATATTTTGAGGTAGAAAAAAATCACCACTGTGTAGGTGAAACAGTAGAGAATATAATAATGTAATATGATACAATATATTTAACGGCTAAATATTTAGAATCAACTCTTCGCCTGCATATTACTAAAGTATCCATTTCCATACGAAACGGAGCTGCCAGCTATCGTAGTTTGGCGAGTGGTATCATTTTATTTGTTTCTTCTTCCCCCCTTCTTATAACATATATTTGTCTGCTCTCGGGATGTTGTGTACCTAACGTAATAATCCGACCCGCAATCTCCTGAAAGGAAAAGTTTTTTCTCCTCCGAGTTCACGATTCTTCCATTACAACTATGGAAACTGATATAATACACTGGCAGAAATTGCCCGGCAATATATGTTGGGTAATGAGGTTTGCCGAGTGAGTTCATCGTCGTGGAAATAAGATGTAATATTATGGGAACGCGTTGTCAGCGGAAGAGGCGCGCAAGGTCGCAAACTGCTCTCAGGTACTCGGGAAGCATTGTCCTCAATTTGCAGTGTTACCGTCAGGCTTTAATACTGATGTCACGACTGCCAGCAACGGTACAAACCGAACGTCAATAACTTGCCCCTCCTTCCCCCACACTTTTAAGATCATAGTCCGCCCTTCTTTGTTTTCCTCGTCGACTGATTCATTTTTCAAGGTTATTTTCTTGCTCCCAACAGGATTTAGGCCTACCCACGGTGTCAGTATACATAATTCAGACTTCGACTCCTTCATCAAAATCCCAAAATCAGTGTTGCCAACCAAGGAACAAGAAATCCCCCTATATCATATTAAAAATCCCCCTAAAATTCAGAGAAACCCCCTAATTTTTTTAATTTGTACTTGAAAAAGCGCATCACTTAACGGGAAATTATTTCTAATAATTATGGTTATGTCTCGTGACGAGAATATTGTACGAAATGGAAATATAAAAATTGGAAATTTATCTTTTGAAAAGATGGAGAAGTTCAAATATCTTGGAGCAACAGTAACAAATAAAAAATGATACTCGGGAGGAAATTAAACACAGAATAAATATGGGAAATGCCTGTTATTATTCGGTTGAGAAGCTTTTGTCATCCAGTCTGTTGTCAAAAAATGTGAAAGTTAGAATTTATAAAACAATTATATTACCGGTTGTTGTTTATGGTTGTGAAACTTGGACTCTCACTTTGAGAGTGGAACATAGGTTAAGGATGTTTGAGAATAAGGTGCTTAGGAAAATATTTGGGGCTAAAAGGGATGAAGTTACACAACACAGAACTGCACGCATTGTATTCTTCACCTGACATAATTAGGAACATTGAATCCAGACGTTTGAGATGGGCAGGGCATGTAGCACGTATGGGCGAATCCAGAAATGCACATAGAGTGTTAGTTGGGAGACCGGAGGGAAAAATACCTTTAGGGAGGCCGAGATGTAGATGGGAATATAATATTAAAATGGATTTGAGGGAGGTGGGATATGATGATAGATAATGGATTAATCTTGCTCAGGATAGGGACCAATGGCGGGCTTATGTGAGGGCGGCAATGAACCTCCGGGTTCCTTAAAAGCCAGTAAGTAAGTAAGTAAGTAAATAAGTAAGTAAGTAAGTAAGTAAGTAAGTAAGTAATAATATCAGAACTATCCAGAAGATAACAGTCAAAAGAGTTCAGAAGAATCCTGTTGGAAAATATCGTATAAAAGCAAGATTCTTTCCGCAGAAGTTGTTTATAATGGTAGGTCTTGCAAATATTCCACCAATTTAAGGAAAAAGTTAAGGCTATGTTCCCCAGCATGCTATCGTAATTAGTTTGGAATTACGAACACAGGCTTGTATCGATCTAATAAAAAGTGTAGCTAATAGACCACTCTATAGCAAGTCTTAATTGGACCACGCATTGAGTAGTACAGTGGCTTCCTGCTATGCATTGGGTAATTATGTGTGAATATGGACAATTTGTTACTTTAATGGGTTGTTTAACCCAAGTTCCACAGGATATAATCGTTAAGCTCAGTCACTTGCTTCGTTATTTCTGATACAGATTCGTGTGAGTGTGTATGTGTGTGTGGTCAGTCAGTTCGACTCTTAATTCACTGAGCAAAGGGAGTTAATTAATTCCAAGCAGAAGTCTTAAACGACAAAACTAATTCATTCTTTCTTTAGGTTAAAAATTTTCGCGTGAACTTAAAAATAAAGAGTGTCTTAATGATGATACATATTTCCTCACACACAGGGTGATTCATGAAGAATTACCGCCACTTACGAAGCTTATTTCTGTGGATATTTTGAGCAAAAAAAAAAAAAAAAAAAAAAAGTCGTATAAACATGGGTCCTACTCTCAATACTAAATTGAAGTTGTTTGTAAAATACCGTTTTTCTTTAGTTTTAAGTGTAAAGGAATATTATAAATACAGAATGAACTATTCAGAAGTATGATATCTTTAATTGGCTAGTGTTCTGAAGCTAAATTTTGTTGTGAATTCCTTAATTCAATCCAAGTTAGAAACTTATCTTATGACGAGTTCCCAAACTAACTTACTATTGTGTTGTAATGCACGTTTTCAAGCATTCACTGCGTTTTTTATATTCTAGTGATATTTAGCTTATTTTACCTTTTTGTTTTTCATCATATTTTCCGATAATGGTAGGGGAGAGTCGGGTAGTATCGGACAGTGCGTTTTTTTCATCTACCACCATATGGTAGTACCTGAATGATATGGTTACGTTTCTCTATGCTACATCACAGAAACGTAACCATGTCAATCAGGTACTATCATCGTGTGGTAGATGAAAGAAACTCACTGTCCGATATTACCCGATGTCCGATACTACCCGACTCTCCCCTATATCTATAATGTGATAACTTGAGCTACTTATAGGCCTAATCATAATTTTCCTTACTGTGTGTACCTACAAATATTGTGTTCATTGTATGCTTTGTACTTCACTATTTTATTATTATTATTATTATTATTATTATTATTATTATTATTATTATTATTATTATCGGCGGCCGAGTAGCTGGCTACGGACTGGAAGGTCCGGGGTTCGATCCCGAGTGGTGACGGGATTTTTCTCGTTGCCAAACTTTCAGAACGGCCCCGAGGTTCACTCAGCCTCTTATAAAATTGAGTACCGGGTCTTTCCTGGGGGTAAAAGGCGTCGGAGCGTGGTGCCGACCACACCACCTCATCCTAGTGCCGAGGTCACGGAAAGCATGGGGCTCTACCTCCTTGCCCCCCAAGTGCATTCATGGCATCTGACGGGGATACCTTTACCTTTTTTATTAGTATTATTATTATTATTATCATATTATTATTATTATTATTATTATTATTATTATCATCATCATCAATGTTATTATTGTGTCATATTTTTATACTTTGTAGGTCTTATTTATTTTGACTTATTGTTCACATTTTATTATGCATTTTCCTTTCTTTCTATATTTTATATTTATTATGTCTGATTTCTACTGACTTCTTGTTTACATTCCATTATGATCTCTTACTTCAGTTTTTTGTGTGTACTGTACTTTGTAAATTTGTAGTGTTTTTTTTTTTGTATCGAAGTTTTACTCCTGGTTCAGTGTTAGAGAAGGCCATATGGCCTTAACTCTGCCAAGTTAAATAAACCTTTATTATTACTTACTTACAAATGGCTTTCAAGGAACCCGCAGGTTCATTGCCGCCCTCACATAAGCCCGCCATCGGTCCCTATCTTGTGCAAGATTAATCCAGTCTCTATCATCATATCCCACCTCCCTCAAATCCATTTTAATATTATCCTCCCATCTACGTCTCGGCATTCCCAAAGGTATTTTTCCTTCCGGTCTTCCAACTAACATTCTATATGCATTTCTGGATTCGCTCATACGTGCTATATGCCCTGTCCATCTCAAACGTCTGGATTTAATGTTCCTGATTATGTCAGGTGAAGAAAACAATGCGTGCAGTTCTGCGTTGTGTAACTTTCTCCATTCTCCTGTAACTTCATCCTCTTAGCCCCAAATATTTTCCTAAGAACCTTATTCTCGAAATCCTTACTTAATCTCTGTTCCTCTGTCAAAGTGAAAGTCCAAGTTTCACACCCATACAGAACAACCGGTAATATAACTTTCACATTTTTTGACAGGAGACTAGATGACAAAAGCTTCTCAACCGATTAATAACACGCATTTCCCATATTTATTCTGCGTTTAATTTTCTCCCGAATGTCATTTATATTTGTTGTTGTTGCTCCAAGATATTTGAATTTTTCAACCTCTTGGAAGGACAAATCTGCATTATTATTATTATTATTATTATTATTATTATTATTATTATTATTATTATTATTATTATTATTATTAATTTTGTTTAAATGTTTTCTTTTCAATTTTTAAATATAAAATTACAATTTTTAACCACTTCCTACAACAATTTTAATCACACCACTTCTAGCGACTTGATTCTTTACAGTTCGATTTTGCATCCTAATGCACATTCTTAAAGAGTTTACAAGTGTGGAGTTCCTTGTAAGAATTGTAAGATAAGAATAACATAGGGAGAGTCGGGTAGTATCGGACATCGGGTAATATCGGACAGTGAGTTTCTTTCATCTACCACACGATGATAGTACCTGATTGACATGATTACGTTTCTGTGATGTCGCATAGAGAAACGTAACCATGTCATTCAGGTACTACCATATGGCGGTAGATGAAAGAAACGCACTGTCCGGTATTACCCGATGTCCGATACTACCCGACTCTCCCCTAATTTTATAATCCAAAATCGAAAAAAAAAATTCAAATCTCAAAATTTTGACTTAACATGCATAACGCTGCAGTACAGAGTTCAAAACAATAATATTGCAGTGAAAGTGGGTTCTGATTGTTTCAAATTTAACTGATCGTTAGATTTCCTCAGCAAATAGGCACATGAGTGAACTAGTCAGCATAAAATATTGTCTAACTATCTGCTTGGTATAAAATCAAGTACCGTTAAAATGCTAAATACAACATTATGAATTCAAAACACTAAATGTTTATTTTAAAAGTGCTAAAATCACCAGCTCCACACACAAGATACTTGAAAGGTCTCTGCACTTGCTCGTCTTCTGTGGAGTTTTCAGCCGCTGGTTCAGTCTGTGTGTGTCCAATGCTTAACAATCAACTGCAGTTGTCGAGCCTAAGCTCTGCAAGACGAATTGATTTCTAAACGCGCTTTTCCATACACACGGCAGAAAGAAGGGAGGCATTTGTGAGAACCTGCATAAAAAAAAACTTAAAAGGGAATATCGACTGACAGTCCCAGGGGTTCATTGTTACTTCTTCAGTTATACGACCACCGCTGACGGTTTCATTTCGGGTCGTGGGGCCGGACAGTGACAACGAGTTCTTGTGAAGAGCAAGCCGCGCGACAGATGTTTCAGATACGAGGGGACCATCCAAGAATTCGCTTTGCCTATTTCTCACAAAGCGCCGACAGCGGCTAACGCTGCAGCCTGGGAAGCAAGACAGACAGACTTTCCAGAAATGCAGCACTCAAACAAACCGATGCGATGGCAGCAATGTTTTAATTTAGAAACGTTTGTGGAGTGGACGTCATGCGTTAATGCTTCCACAGACAGTCTATTGACACTCTATTGCTTAAAGAGATATTCAGCTAAGAAGAAACGCCACAATTCTCTCAATTTTAATTTTATTTTTGTCTGTAATGGAATCCCCTCCTGAACACGAGTCTCAAGACTCATCACAATGAAAATTAAACATAACGTAAGCGTTAACTTAACGTTACAGTAAAATTAAGAAGTCATACCATCATTCACGATGGGAACATAAACATAACAGCAAACATACTTGGTAACTATGGAAACATAACAACGACGCCATTTCCTCATATTCTGTCGTATACTTCAGCGCTCCACGATTGTGTTCTGTTTGCAAATCACGTAAGGATAAGCATGAAAGTTTGGAGTTTGCAAACTTTCATGTTAACGTCTTACGGTAATGTTTATGTCAATGCTTATGTGAATCATTGTGAATGATCCCATTTGGTAGCCTGGGCGCAAACTTCTGTGTTTATGTTACGGTTATGTTTAATTTTAATTGTGAATGGGCCTTTACTCATTCAGGAGTGGGCTAGTTTATCTTTCATTGTATTTATTAACTTGTATTCATTTCAGACTTACTAGCAATAAAATAAATAAATAAATAAATAAATAAATAAATAAATAAATAAATAAATAAATAAATAAATAAATAAATAAATAAATAAATTCAAACAATATTGTACGTCGGTGACCCAGTGTTGCAATTCTAATCTAGACTTCGATATTGGGTTATGTGAAAATATGACCAAAAATTTAAACTGCTAGTAAAAATCAGGATAGGGACCGATGGCGGGCTTATGTGAGGGCGGCAATGAACCTTCTAGTTCCTTAAAAGCCATTTTTAAGCAAGTAAGAAATATCGCAATTCAAACAACGTTGGTGTATAGGCCTACCTGAAAACATTGTTGCAGATGCACACTTTAAGTAGAAGAGGAAAGAGAAAGTTTCAGAAGAATTAAAAATGCAACCAAAATAAAGTAAAATCATTGAATTAATACCCTAGCGGCAGGCTTTGTGTTGTATTGAATTTATTTACAGTCCATGGTATTCGTACATCGCTTTACAGCTAGAATATGGAACATGTCAAACAAAAAAAAATCTTAATAGTAGGATGCTATTCATAGACATTTCGCAGCACGTGCTACGAGCGTACTAAGCTAGCCCCGGCTATCGACTGGTTACTAGTACAGAATTCAAATCATATCCTATCGCTAACACTGGTTTATGAATACCTAAAACGCTGATCATCCACCGAAAACCCACGCTAAGAGTGTCTATGAATACGGCCCATAAAATCTTAATTATAGTCACAGTCTAGTTGAAATATATACAGAAGAGTTTTACAGTATACCAGTACAACACAAGGGGTTAGTATCAATATTTAATAGAACACAGAAATATTCACGAAGCGTTTTTGAATTCACCTACAGAATAGAAGACGTGAGAAATTAGGTACTTCTTTAATTTGGTTCTAAACAATCTTATGTTTTGAGTTTCATTTTTTATATCCATAGGGTGACTATAAAAAATTTTTACTGCCATATAACCCACTTCTTTTTGATAGCACGATAGACTTGCCGATGGAGTATGAAAGTCATTTTTTGACGCGTATCTTATGTTATGAAAGTTTTCACGATTTCATACGAGGGAGATTATTAGTGAAAAAAATATACTGACAAGCCATGGGCATTACTTTTAGTTTTTTGAAAATAGTCCTACACGATTCCCTAGATTTGGCCCCTACTATTATTATAATTTCTCTTTTTACTGTTGGATGGGAAAGTTCGAAACTGGTTTCCGAGGCTTAATTCGTTATTGATGATGGTGAAAATAATAATAATAATAATAATAATAATAATAATAATAATAATAATAATAATAATAATAAAATAATAATAATCCGTAAAGAAGTTTAACACAAATCGCAGTTATGTAATTTAGCACGGCATGAAACCGCTCAAGATAAAACCTAACAGACACAAATTTCTTTCGGTAGGAAACAAATTTCCATTTCCTTGTCTAGAACCGAATTTAGCCTTCAGAATCTACGGTGTTAAATGTTATGTTATAACTTGTATTACATTATTAAACAATTAAATAAATGCTTATAGTAATTCATTAATTAGGGTCAAGGTTACTCTGTTGAATAATACGAGTAATACTTGCATAAGAATGTTTTTCCCCTCAGAGGAGGGCCCGAAGGCAAGCATCGCAGCCTTAGGTTTATTGTGCAACCCCCTTAAGTTGGAATGATTATTGAAGTCCATTTAGGATCGCTCTTCAAGCACATGATTCACTGCATGGTGCCATTGTATCGATTCAGCCTCAGCAACCAGTTCTGACTGGAGACCTGATCCTCCGTCTGCCTGTGATGTTATTCTGCAGCCCCCTCAGATCGATGGCATCTGTTCGCAATTCATGCGCCTGAATCTGTTGCAACTAGAAGAACATGTCGCCGTCGATTCCACTACTCACTAAGGCGCCATCTATCCAAGGAAGCTACACTCCCCCGGTCACTAGCAGTCCACTTATTAAAGCCACTGAGGCTTCGCTGGGTATGTGCAGCTCCCGCAGACAGATGCCGCCTATAGGCAGATCCTGAAACCACGTCTGCCATGTCCTCCTGGTCAACCTGTAAACTATTGATGGAAATGGTATTTACTAATGAAGGTGAAATGACCTAAATTCAACGCCGAAAGTTTCCCAGAAATTCTGCTTCGAGTGGTTGAGGAAAAACCTAATAAAAACCCCAACCACGTTGCTTGTACCGACCAGGATTTGAACCCAGGCCCGCTCGTTTCACGGTCAAGAAAAAACTAACCGTTACTTCACAGCGGTGGACCATAAGAATGTTTGCTAATCAAAAACGAGTAGCATACATTTCGTTTCATTATTCCGCTTTGAATGCCGAGCGTATCACATCGGCTTCTCTCGTTTCTCAGCAGATATTGATTAAGAAAAAGCAATAAAATTCTAAAAGAAAGATTCCTGTTTTCCGTAATTATATACAATAAAAAAAGTCCATCCTTTAGTCTATGTTTCAATAATTCAGCATGCGACTTGAGTAAACGGCCATTATTAAGTCCATAGGAATGAACTCTAAAAGATGATCATTATGACAAACGACTGTAATTCAAAGACTAGCTTTAAACTATGAAATGTACATCGGAACACTTTCGCGTACAAACATCAGATATTCATCTTTATCACGATGTTCATTAGGAACCTATTGTTTTATATGGGTTCATGCTTCACTTCTCATCAAGAAATATTGTTCAAAGGAACAATTAACTAGCCGATAGTGGTGTACTCAACCTCACATTGCAGCTTGAAGTCCAGGGTATTAAACAGCGAACCTCCGCCGTACCCACTAGCTAGGGTAAACACTTTAAGACCCAATTGTATAAAACTCACTGACTAAAGATCAACTTTGATCGAAGATCGAAAAGTGAACCGAGTTCAGACACTTTTTCTATTGTACAGAGTGATTCAGACCACCCGTAAAAGTAATTTATTTCGAAAAGTAGTGCATGAAAATTTTAGAGACAAAAATATTTATAACTAAACCACATGTGAACTTTCACTTGAGCTTGATTTCATGAATCAGCTCTAACAGGAAGTAGGGTCAGTGGAGTATCACTTTAAAATTTCAAATCGGAGTCGGGGTCAAATAGGGTACCATTTGGTTTAGCTCTTCAAAACAAGCAACTTTCATAGGAAACGTTTTTAATAATTCCTACTCTTTCAATGAGAAAACGTACGGAAAAGATTTATTTCAAACTGTCATGAAAATTTTCAGACAAAAATATTTATAACTAAACCACGAGAACTTTCATGTTATTTCATCAATCAGCTGAAAAAGTGTAAACAAGACAAATTAATTTGGTTTAGAAAACAAGTTTAATAGAAACGTTTTTAATAATTCTGACAAAACGTTCCATTAAGTCATTTATTTCGGAAATCTTTTTCAAAGACAAAAATATTTATAACTAAACCACATGTTTTCTGAGCATTTCATCAATCAGCTCTACAAACTTGTGGTCAGTGGCGTTCACTAAAAATTTCAAATCTGTCAAATGACCATTTGATAGAGCTAATACAAGCAACTTTCATAGGAAACGTTTTTAATAATTCCTACTCTTTCAATGAGGTCAAAAGGGACTGGCAGAGTAGGAATTAATAAAAATATTTCCTAAACCACGAAAGTTGTTTGTTTTGAAGAGCTCTATCAAATGGTAATCTGTTTGATTTGATAGAGCTCTTCAAGCAACTTTCATTTTTAATAATTCCTACTCTTTCAATGAGAAAACGTACGAAAAGCCAATGAGTGATTCGGATTTTAAGTCATTTATTTCGACGACTCCCATTTGAAATTTTAAAAACGTGTGATACGAGACAAAAATATTTATAACAAACCTGAACTTTCACTACTTCCTTTCATCAATCACCTCTAAAAGGTGATTGATGAAATTAAAATTTCAAATGGGAGTCGGGTCAAACAGATTACCATTTGAAAGTTTCAAAAAAACAACTTTAGTTATAAATATTTTTATTAGTCACTGACAGTGTTAAAATTTGTGCTGCTCAGAACTGCAGATGCTTTGAAGTTTATAAAAATAAAATGAGCCTTTCAGTAACATGTCAACATTAATTGTCTTGTTTACATTTTCGTCTTGTAACATTTCTCAATATTGATGACATTGTCTTTTTGTACGTTTTCTCATTGAAAGAGTAGTAATTGGTAAAAGCGTTTGCTATGAAAGTTGTTTGTTTCGAAGAGTTCTATGAAATGGTACCCTATTGACCCGACTCCCATTTGAAATTTTAAAGTGATACTTCCTGTTAAGGCTGATTGATGAAATCAAGCACAAGTGAAAGTTCACATGTGGTTTAGTTATAAATATTTTTGTCTCGAAAATTTTCATGTACTAATTTCCGAAATAACTGACTGTTACGGGTGGTCTGAATCACCCTGTATAAAACTTTTTTGCGATCAAATTACCTTGGTTGAAATGCAATCTAAGTTCACGTGAAAAGAATTTGGCAACATCGCATAAACAGGTGAAATATGTGATGCGCGGACTATGTTGTACAGGTTTGTTCAGTGTTGCCAATTTAGTGACTTTAACTCTTTTTCAATAACAATTTCTTTTAACTTTTATATTGCTTAAATAGGGATTTAGCGAACTTTTTAGCACCCCATGGTGACAAAATTTAATCTTTCTTTGTTGATAATGAGAAATCTAGCGACTTTACAACTACTTTTTGGTGACTTTCCGTACACTCTGTTGGAGACACTGGTTTGTTTTGTGCAATGTAAATAATGGCGGACAATAAGAAGGTTGACTGTTCTCCAAATTGTTATGTTATGGTGTTTGATACTGCTAAACATAATAAAGCTTTATAAAACGACAAATTGAAAATTTATGAATGTACTTATCATATCCATTAATAATTAATGGTTGTTATAAACATAATATAATTATAGGTTATGTTATTTGATACTGCTGAACACGATAGAGTCTTATAAAATATAAGATTGTTTGTGTATTAAGGCAAGAAATTGAAAAAATATATACATATATAAATGTAACTACCATATCTATTAATAATAATAATAATAATAATAATAATAATAATAATAATAATAATAATAATAATAATGGATATTTTATTTGCACAAACTGTTACTCGTATATTTCAAACAGAAAAGAAATAACTGAACTTGGATTATCTAACTTAATCGAAGAAATTTCTTCAGTCAAAGTTGACTTTAGTTTGAGACAAATTAATCTCAAATTAGACTTTATACAACACAAAATTCCAAGTTCAGCTAGAACGAGGATCAATTTAACCTCTGATCTAAGATTAAATGGTTTATACAATCGGCCCTAAGTCTTTAAAAGTTTACTAAGAATCGACTTGTGGCATTTCTAGTGAAGTACGTGGAAACCACAGGGCCAGAGTGCAGCACTGTAGCTGGCACAATTCTCCCTTTCCGGAACCAAATAGCAGGTAGGCAGAGATTGTGTGTGTGTGTGTGTTTTCACTTCACTTGATTCGAGTTCCGCATATTGAGGATAGATGGCAGAACTGTGACTCATTCTCTAGTTGCACATCACTTCTTGTATTAATTACTGATAAACGCGAAAGTGTTACAATACGATGACAACTAAACTAAGGATCTCTACGGCAACACCGTCTTCACTTGTTTTTATTTTTAAATTGGTTCATTTTACAACGTTTTATTAACTGCTGTGGTTATCTAGCGTCTGAGTGAAATGAAGGCGGTTTTTTATATTTTTAGTAGGTTATTTTACGACGCTGTATCAACATCTTAGATTATTTAGCGTCTGAATGAGATGAAGGTGATAATGCCGGTGAAATGAGTCCGGGGTCCAACACCGAAAGTTACCCAACATTTGCTATTAATGGGTTGAGAGAAAACCCCGGAAAAACCCTCAACAAGGTAACTTGTCCAATACAGGGATTTGAACCCGGGCCCACTTGTATCACGTTCAGCTATTTCACTTGTCTTGTGACGCCGGAAAAGCGACTGGAATTTAATTATTTCTATTGACAATAAGGTTAGCGGATAGAAGTTCATTGGAAAGCTGTCAAAAGAGTGTGTATATATCAAATCATAGACGACATTAAGATATATAGATCATGTGATGAAACGAAGAGGAAGACAGAAAATAGGAAAGATTGGAGAAAGCTGGGTTTGCAGTGAAAGACCTGCCTTTGGGCAGAACACTAAATGAATGAATATATATATATATATACACACACACACACACACACACACATATTCCTTGGTGCAAACAGCCTATGCCGACAAGTCGACTGTTGGCCTCACGTCCACGTGCTTCAGAAGAAGTGAACGATCATCCAACCGTAGCAGAGGTATCGTATGATAAGCATAATGATTCCCCCAGCCGTTGTAGCTGTTTTGCGAAATCCGATTTCGTACATATCGCAGCTTTCCAAATTCATCGCGATGCTAAGTGTGCACCGGTCCAATACAATGGGTAAAATTTTATGAGAAAATTATTTCCCAATAAGGAATCGAACCAGCGCGCATTCCATAACGCGATTCCAGGAATGATGCCTTAAGGGACACTAGGGCTGAGATTTTACAAAAAACAGTTTTCGTTTTTTTTTGTACGAAATTACGTATTTCTTGGGCACTTAGAAAGTTGATAGTAAGAGGTATTTTGCCTCTACATCTTCTTTGAAGTCCAGGAGCGATTTTTATATAGGCCTGCCCTATATATCAGTAAATTATTGTATGTCCTGTTGACAAATTAGCCCTTTTCTGGAAACTACATTTTCGACGTTCAAAATCTTCCATGCTCATGCAGTTTTACCAAATTCAATGAAAATATTCGTACGTGTCATACATATATTACCTGAGATATATCATTGAGAAATGTTAAGTACTTTAAAAATTAGAACCTAAAAAATTATTATATAAACAAAAAAGTTGAATAAATAAATGTCTGATATTCAAAAATTTATTGTGCCTAAACTAGCCTGGATATCACGAATTTCTCAACATTAAAGTATTTCCCGTGAATCGGAGTCCGTATGGAAAGAATATGAACTTGCTATAATTAAATTTATTGCGTATGGAACATTTTGATTATATAATTAATTTTTATAATTGAAATAAAATAACTCCGAAACTAGCAGTCCGATTGATCTCAGAATTTGCACACATCTTAATTTTAATTAATCTAACAAACAGTTTAAAAATGAAATAAATAGGATTAAAATTGTAAAAATTTCAAAACTCTCTCTCATATACAGCTGTTGTATGGAGCTAGAAGGGAATGAATATGTCATTTTTCTTGTATGTCTTAGAATTTAAAATGAACAAGAATCTATATGGTATTGGTCTTATTGTAGAGTTCTTGAACATAAGTCTTTCATTATTGCCACTCATACTCAACATCGAATGCTGAATGAATGTAGCTATCGCTTTTTTCTCTGCAATTCTACGCGGTGAATAGGTTCAAGTGTAGGACAATACAAGAATATTGAGAGGACAGGGGATTTTCTGTATTCCAAATATGATTCCTTTGTTATTGTTTGAAATATCTGTAGGCAGATGTTTTCCGAAGCAGAGTGCATCAAATTAAAGAACATTTGAGAGGGAGACTCAAAGGAAGAAATGTGTAGACCTATTGTTGCGTTCTCATCTCGTCTTTGAGTTGCAGGATAGATCATCCAGCCTGTTCATACAACGAGATAATGAACATTTCTGATGTCAAAAAGAAAAAAAAAGACGAGCAATTCGTAGTTTATGTCCAGAACTGTAATATCTGATCCTTTATATAGAACTGTGTCAGTTACTAATATAATTTTATTCTATTCCGGTACACTTCGTAAATAATTTTTAATATTCTACAAGGCTTACTGTATATTTGCTATTACTCTCAAGCACCATTTCAGCAATGGAATGTAACTCATAATTTAATTAACCAGAGCTATCTAACTTATCACTGCAATATTGTCCATTTCATGTAATCGCTTTTCTTTTGTCGCCTATGATTCGCAACTGTTTCCACGAATCAATGCGGGATGTCATAACCTAATTATCAATAAACTGTGAAATAATCAATAATAGCAGTTTTCTCAGCATCGAATACAGGAAGTAAACTTACTTTTACGTCACGCCACTCCCATAATTGTTTAGTACATGTTAATTAATTTCCATCTTTTTACATTTCATTGTTTATAATAAAAATGAATATTTCCATATTCCATTATTTCTGACATTCGTGTATAGTTGGAGTAGTTAACACTAGAGGTCTTTAGTCATGTTTGTAAATAAATATCTTCATTCTTTCATTACGAATGACAACAAAACATAAAAAATAAGTAAATGCCGGTAGTACGCGTTACTTACTTTTATTTTATTAATGAACTATTTATTGAAGGAAAAAATTAACCGTTGTCTGTTTGCGCTGCTCCCTGAAACTATGCGTACATCGTTGCCAGATGCCACACGTGTGTAATGCTGTACGATCAAATAATATATAGAAATGTCAGTGTATAATTTATAACAAAGGAAATGTTCGCGTTTTATTTGGAAGTGTGTGTCCTTTTTCGTGTGAATTCTTCATAAAAATAGTCTTTTGTTCAAAATATATTGAGATTCTGAAGTAATTTCGTGAATTTAAATCAAACTCGCGAAAAATCGCAGATATATTTCACTTAATTTTGGATTTTCATTAAGGAATTTGAACTTTTCTTGCCTAACATTAAGCTTTTAACGTATGTCGCATATCATTAACACCAAAAAAATCACATTCATATTACATACATACACAAAATAAATAACGCGTTCTACCCAAGGACAGGTCTTTCACTGCAAACCCAGCATTCTCCAGTCTTTCCTATTTTCTGTCTTCCTCTTAGTCTCGTATATGATCCATATATCTTAATGTTGTCTATCATTCGATATCTTATTCTGCACCGAAATCTTCTTCCGTTCAACATTCCTTCCAGTGCATCCTTCAGTAGGCAGTTTTTTTATAAGCCAGTGACTCAATTCTTTTTCCTTTTCTTCATCAGTTTTAGCATCATTCTTTCTTCACCCACTTTTTCCAACACAGTTTCGTTTTTTATTCTGTCTGTCCATTTCACACGCTCCATTATTCTCCACATACTCATTTCAAACGCTTCTAGTCGTTATGTCCATTTTTCTTCCCAATACAATGCCACACTCCATACAGAGCACTTCACTATTCTCTTCCTAGTTATTTTTCCAGAGGTACGCAGAAGAAGCTCCTTTTTCTATTAAAAGCCTCCTTTTGACTTCCTGGAAGCAGCTCATGTTACTGCTTATAGTACATCCCAAGTATTTGAAGCTCTCCACTTGCTCTACTGCTTCATTTAGTATTCGCAAGTTTACTTTCAACCATGGTTGACATTGCTATTAATACTGTTAATTTATTCGCTAAAATTAATAATAATAGTACTTACTTACTTACTGGCTTTTAAGGAACCCAGAAGTTCATTGCCGCCCTCACATAAGCCCGCCATTGGTCCCTATCCTGAGCAAGATTAACCCAGTCTCTACCATCATATCCCACCTACCTCAAATCCATTTTAATATTATCCTCCCATCTACGTCTCGGCCTCCCCAAAGGTCTTTTTTCCTCCAGCTTCCAACTAACACTCTATATACATTTCTGGATTCGCCGATACGTGCTACATGCCCTGGCCATTTCAAACGTCTGGATATACTGTTCCTAATTATGTCAGGTGAAGAATACAATGCGTGCAGCTCTGCGTTGTGTAACTTTCTCCATTCTCCTGTAACTTCATCCATCTTAGCCCCAAATATTTTCCTAAGAACCTTATTCTCAAACACCCTTAATCTCTGTTCCTCTCTCAAAGTGAGACTGCAAGTTTAACAGCCATACAGAACAACCGGTAATATAACTGTTTTATAAATTCTAACTTTCAGATTTTTTGACAGCAGACTAGATGACAAAAGCTTCTCAACCGAATAATAACAGGCATTTCCCATATTTATTCTGCGTTTAATTTCCTCCCGAGTGTCATTTATATTTGTTACTGTTGCTCCAAGATATTTGAATTTTTCCACCTCTTCGAAGGATAAATCTCCAATTTTTATATTTCCATTTCGTACAATATTCTGGTGGCGAGACATAATCACATACTTTGTCTTTCCGGGATTTACTTTCATAGTAATGGGCCTAATGGATTTGAGGGAGGTGGGATATGATGATATAGACTGAATTAATCTTGCTTAGGATAGAGATCGATGGCGGGCTTATGTGAGGGCGGCAATGAACCTCCGGGTTCCTTAAAATTTATAAGTAAAGGGCCTATTTATTATAATGATGATGGTGATGATGATTATTATTATATTATTATTATTATTATTATTATTATTATTATTATTATTATTATTATTATTATTATTATTATTATTATGCATGAGCATTGCGTTTAATTGAATTTGCTACTAATGGCAAGGGACTGTGGCAGTCCATGTCCACCAGTGACAGGTCCGCAGAGCCATGTCACGTCATAATTGTGATTGACATAACTGATCTCCGCAAATTTGCCGGACGACAAGCTTCACGCTTCATTAGCACGCATGCAGATTCCGACGCTTATAATGCCGATGTACATATTCAGCAACACGACGCGCCGGCGGACGAGGTAAACGGTAAGTGATGCGATTGTGTTCAGCCGTCACTTCATTTCATTATTAGTGCTTCCATAGTCAATCACTTCCCACCACTCATTCCCGATGATTACGTCATTACCATGCTCCGGAAGTTCATGCAATTGCATAATTATTTCCAAAGTTCGCACATTTATGCCGATCGTAGACAACGGTTTTAGTTAAAGTCAAATTGATATCGTTAATGGAACTGAATTATTTATAGCAAGTTTGCACATTCTTTGCCGATTGTAGCCAATAGTTTCGATGAAAGAAAAGTTGATGAAGTGTATTCAATTACATAGTTTTAGTAATGAGCATGTTAATGAAATTTTACATCTGAGGCTTCAGGTTCCAAAATCCTTCTCATTCAGTTTCTAATATTTTCCATACACCACAATAAAATAGTACTATGCGTTACAAGAGCGGTATGTTGAAGTTTTCATGTTCGAGGAAAAGTTTGAAAAAGCGAAACGTAGTTGAGGTTTGTTAATTTCCGAGAATTGAAAGAAAACATACCGCTCGTGTATCGTGCATTATTTTGTGCGAAGATCGTTTATTACATACCTGAAAGAGGAATTTCTAATTAGTTGCAATTAAATCTCCATCTTGGTTTCTGTTCAATGACGGCAAATTTGCAAAACAAAAATATCTGTCTTCAACATTGTTGCTTTAAAATGTTTTCTGTGTTTACTATACTCCAGCAGGCCGTGATATACGTCTGTCCCCCCCCCCCCCAGTCTATAAATGCGAACTTAAAACAAACGGTAAGCTTATGTAATGATTTATTTTTCATTTTAATATTTTAACAATATTATTTATATAACATATTGCAGTAATAACATCGGCAAGTTTGTTGATTTTTTCACGGCTTCCTTAATGTTACTTGCATCACAAATGCAGTAACTTTAGTTGAGTTGTAGAGTTTACTTAATTTTTGCAAATATTTAAAAACAATAATTAACATTGCAATTTAGGTGAAATTGCAGTGGTAAGTTTCCAATTTATAATTATGACTATACTGAACGTCTATAAAAATAATATGTTAAAAGCCTAAAGAAGTAAAATCAATTTGTCACTTAAGCGGTAAGAAGAGGGAAATTGTTAAGTGTGTTAGGTGGGGAATACTGAATGTGGAATTTTACACTTTCCGTGGATTGGTTTTGTGCGGAAACCAAGCAAATACGCACGATCCCGCACAAAAGCATTTTAGTAAGGTTTTTCTTTTCGGTAATATACTTATACATACAGTATGTGCTTAAAAATCAAAAGATAACACTGAACAACAAATGTTTACTTTTTGTCTTGCTCCGAAGTAAAGATACGTGAATATTACTATATGTGTGTCCTAAATCTGAATTTAAAATCCAAATTACCCCATCACGTACCATTTTCCGGGGAAAGTGGATTAAATTATTTTTATGAAAAAACTTTTTATGTCTTCTTTATTTTGCACTGCTACTGATAAAATTAGAACAGACTAGGGATTCAAAATGCCTCATAATACTTGAAAAATGTGTACTGGATACAAAAATGATGTTACATAGTTTAAAACTCAAAACACACGACAATAAAAATATTTCATAATATGTAAAATGAGAAAAATCTCGGAATTTGTACTTATCGTTTAAAAGATTTTTGGTTGACTTCCGTTTATAACTAGACCCGGGACTGTCTTTTACAAGGAACCAACAATGGTCTGCAAGTATGGTGGGTGATCATTAGACATCGGATTTTTAGGCACTAAAAATTGTAGTTTTAGGCGCCTAAAATAAGCTCAAAATTTGTAAAATTAGGCTCTATTTTAATGAAAATAGGCATTTTAGGCACATCAAGGTATCATACTTATTTCTTTCACTGAAAGTTTTAGTTATACACTAAAATACGCACAAAAAAGTATGTTTAAACATTAAAACAGAATACTATATTTATAAACAGAGCTGCACAAATTTAATATATTGAAACTAATGAAATAATGATTATTGATATCAAGATTACTCATTTTAAGTTATTGAAATTCAGTTCCATGCTCAGACTTTATTATAATTATCTGCACAGTACACCACCAGAATTTTTTCTAAATTCTCCACAGTTAACCTTTGCCTTTTGTAACTGAGAATCATTTTGAAAGCAGAAAAACTTATTTCAACCGAAACTGATGTGAGAGGCGCAAATTTTAAATTAGGTACAATAGAAACATCAATACTTACTGGAACATTTACACTTTCCCCCGATATCACTCTTGATACTTTTTCCAACAATGAAAATCCTACATTCTTATTTAATACGTTGTCCCACTTATTTTTAACTTTTTTCCCAGTTTCGCCCAATGCAGAATGTATGTTCACTTGAGCTTCCTTTACTATTGCTATTTGGCTACAAAGAGATTGTTTTTCACGTTCTAATTGTTCAATGCTTGCAGGTATGAAAGAAAAGTTTGATGTTATGTAGGCAATATCGTTTTTCACTCGTGAGTCATTCAGACAATCTTTCACTGCTTTCACACACGCTGCACTATCAGTTTCAGGTAATTTATCAATAACTGTGACCACTTCTTTAAAATACTTAGAATAATACACCACTGACTGAATCCAGGTTCCCCATCGTGTAACAACCGGCTGAGGTGGGAGTGGGATATCTGGAAAGTTCTCTCTGAATATTGAAATCCTGGATGGGGCTTTACAAAAACATTTTTTTGTGTTAGAAATAAACGAATTGACAAGAGGAAATTCATTCCGGATTGTTTCAGAAACCCTGTGAAGGCCATGTGCTAGACAGGTTACATGCGTGAGGTTAGGATAAAATGTTTTAAGAAGTGGAGCTGCAGCAACCATGTATGAGGCAGCATCAGTACAAAACAACAGAACTTTAGAATCGTCTATATTACCTGAGTATAACGACTGTAGGCCTTTATTTACAAAATAAGCAATGGCTTGGCTATTCACTTTCGAAAGTTCCTTAACATATACGAGGTGTGGAATCGAAGGTCCATCAGGACTAAGTTTTCCTACTACCATATTTGCTATATACCTATTCATAGGATCTGAGGTTTCATCCACAGAGACCCATATGTAAGAATCACCTATATCCTCCCGAATGGAAGCTAAAGTTTCATTGTATATTCTGTCTAAGTAATTTTTTCTTAGGGTCGACTCAGATGGGATATTTTGTTTGCAGTATTTTTGTAAAAACTGTCTTAAAACCGGATTTTCAATTGCATTCCAGGGAATGTTAGCAGCAACAAACGCTCTGGTTAAATCAGCATAGAAATTGCTGCTGAGATTGGATGAAGTAGGCTGTGTTAGTAAAGTTTGTTGCAGTTGATTTTTCTGGTGAGCTTTAGCCTTATGAGCCGCTCCTTGCACATGCTGCTTTAGGTGGCACTTCTTTTCTTGCGAAATCTAAAAATGTAAAGTAAACTGAATTAAAATAAACTCCTAATTGTTGTATTGCCGTATTTCTATCACAAAGTTAGTGGGTTCGAACAATCAAAATTTTAATGACCTGCAAATACTTTAACTATCGGAATTTAAAAGGTTAAAGTGTAGTGGTCTTAAAAAGAATTATACCTCAGGATAGCTCAGTCAATGTATAAATATTATAGGCCTACTCATTAAAATTAATAGAATTTATATATTTCAACTATTGTTACATCCTGTTTGCTACAGATCTTTTAGAATATTATTTATCCATCGTAAGTGAATTCTGAATATTCTGTTAGCCATTGCCGGATCAATGTAGATTTTGCACTTATATTTTTCGGCATTATCGCGTTAAACTTCACAGGAAAACGTCCTACCGCTCAAAACTTCTCAAAACAAATACGGTGAGGGAAAGAGCAACTGTTAACGAGCATTCAAATGAACCGTTGTTATTGAGATTCAATTGGAAAAAATACAAAGTTCCACTTATTGTTGCATTTCCTGGTAGTGTTAACACTAGGAGGGCCATTCTTTTAAATATTTTGTAACGGTTTACCCTACTAATTCGCAGTTTTACGACTTTTCATAAATATTTCAAAAACACTCTTTCTCCAAAAATTGTGATTTTATGACACTCTGAAGGGCAGTACAGCTAATTGGTTTCAGACCGAAAACAGTCATTTTTATAGTATAGTATATCTGTGAATCGGTAGCAGCACATGTTGTGATTGTTGCCTGCTTCAAAACTAAGGTTGGTTCTTTGTCGGCATTTATGCCTCCAAACATGTTAAATTCGGTGAAATCTATTGCGAGTGTCGTGAGATTCAAAACATTTTGTTTCCTTTATCAATGGTTTCATGGCCGGTGTGAAGCAAACTTTCCACTTTTTAAATGCCTTAAATTTCGCAGTGAATGCATGTATAAATTATAAAAAGTAAGAGTAAAATGCGAAACTTTACAGTGAGTTAGGCATTTTTAGGCGAATATTAACAAATTAGGCTCTAATAACCGTTTTAGGGCATTTTAGGGCACTATAAAACTCTTTGAATACCTTTCAATTTCCATGAAACACAAATATTAATAATTATTTTTACTTTTCTCCTAAAGAAACAAAATAGGCATTTGCCCTAGAATCCGATGTCTGGTGATCATCTTCCTTTATATCGCCTTTTCATTTCAGATATTTCTTGATGAAATCTTTACCCATGTTGGTCACTTACCGCTCCACGGCTAGGAGGAAAGAAATCCAAATGAGAATAAAAAGTGTATTTTGAGAGACATCTAGAGCAGTGCAAAGGGAGCAGTTGTTCGACATACCGGCAACAGGGCAAGGGTTGTAAATTCACCTTGTGTACCCGCAGAGGTCTGACTCTGCAGTACACAGGATAGCTGCAAGCAGTAGGTACAGCTTAGTAAAGCAAACGTCAGTACTGAAGAAAGATAAGAACAATTCGGTTCTAGTGTTACGATGCCTAAGGAGGAGCAAATTCGTTCGGCAAAGTTTAGGAGACTTCTTTCCGAATATGGTGATATTTTTTGTTGCAACGAAGATAAACTATTCTGCAAATTGTGTAAAATATCAGTTTCAATAAATAGAGTATATAATGTTCGAAGACATGTAAATAGGGATGTACACAAACGTGTTCTCATGAAGTTGAAAAAAAAAGGCGAAAAATGTGAGTAGGGTCATAGTTCTTCACCCGTGTTCCATGAAGAAATGTGTGATGCGTTTTGTTAAGCATTCAAGAATTTTGTCCTGGTGTATCTCTTCCTCCTCCTCCTATACTTACTCGATAGGGTTACAGTTGAAGCCTGCATTTATTACTGTAAATATTTCGACCAGGTCCAGAATGCTATTCAATCATTTGATGTGAAAGATGCATTTGCAATACCACTAGCCCAACGTCTGTTGGTTGATTAAAGCATAAAACAACTACTGGAATACATAGAATCGAATTACGGGTTTATACCTGATTGCATAACAGCTTTAGAAAAGTCTGGTACAAAACTGATTGATCAGATTTCCCTATTGCGAAATATCTGAAAGAAAGTGACTCAAGTAGACGATAAAATTTCTAAAATAATATCTGCAAAAATAACAAATATGTTGAAAAAAATGGTAGATATTATAAACTTTGCAAGATTAGTGACAGTATTTCTGGAGATAAGGATTCCTTTGAAGAATTAACAGAAATTGAAAAAAAAAAATGTTGTACAGGATTTTACGTATGCCCCAGTTAATTCAACAGACGTAGAAAGAAGCTTCTCCACATATAAGGCCATGCTATCAGATAGACGGTAATCGTTTTCTGTTAATAACTTACAAATGTCATTTGTTGTGCACTGTAACAATATTTGGAAGAAAAGTGATAACGTGTAACATTTGCATTAATAACTCACACTCATTGTAAGGAAAAGAAAAAGACAAAAAACAATAGTTCAAGTGCTTTTGCGAATAGAATATCATGAACCCGTCGCAAATAAACAGTGATTTTGTTTGCGTTCTGTATGAAATCATACATGTAAAGTATATATTATTTCGCTGCGTTCTGTATGAAATCATACATGTAAAGTATATATTATTTGTTTAAACAGTATTTTATGTTCCTTTTTCTATGATTTTTTTTTTTTTCCTTTCGAAATGGATGGCTGCAATTAAAGTTTTGCATATCCCGCGAAAACATTTAGAACCAACGCCGAGAAAGCCTATCTTATATATTATTTGTTTAGTGAAATCAATTTTGATATCTTACTAAAGTAAAGAAAATTAATTGCAGAAACGTTAGGGAACTGTGTCATTTCTATTGTGTCGTCTGTACGTCAACACATCGTGTACATGACCGTCGCTTGTACACAGGGAACACGCCGAGTAACGTCGGAACCCTTGCTATGATGCCATTCTGTCTGTCATGTGCCCCGTCTGCACCGCTCTACATATTACACCCCATTTTCTCACATGCACTTAACGTGGTTTCCACAAATTCGATGTAGTTGTCTGCTCTAGAATTTCCAAGGAAATTTTAGCAAAGATCTTTGAAAGCGGGCTATACCATTTTTTCTGTAACAGAAAGTTTTTCCTCAAACAAAGAGTCATCCATAATTTTGCGAATTTGTGGACCGATGGAAATGCCATCTTTTAATTTGCCTTCACTCAAACTGGTAAACTTTTCTTTTAAATACTGAAACCTACACCCTTGTTTGTTCATTGCGTAGATCTCACTTTGAACTGTTACGAAATTTGCTGAATAGAAGGGACCAGTATCCGTTTATTTATTAGAAGTACAAAAGAAGATGTCAACAACCATAAGAAACCGACAACAGGTCATTAACTCATAAAATGCATTAGCTTTCGTTTTGGTTTACAACCCCCAACCCGCGCCAGATGTTACGTGTTACGAAGAAAAGAGAGACATTTTCGGATTCAGCGCACTCCAAACCATAAGGGATACATTGTTTTAAGTCGGAGCAAAATTTTTGTTGTTCAGTGTAATAATAAAATCAGTCTGCAAAGTCTCGTGCTTCAAATTTCAAAGATGATAACAAAATAATGCATAATATTTTGGATAAGATGTTGATTGAACCCGTACACTGAACAATGCGGGTTCTGAAACTGCAACTCAGGAATTTGAGGCTATTTGGAACCAGAACAAATAATATTGTCCTTCTCTCTTCAGAAAAGCTACTTTTATGTTTATTTCTTTCAATAAATTGAAAAGCATTAGTTACATTACTGGAAAAGTAATGAAATACAGTATGATTATTTGGAAATCTTAAACCAAATAATGTGTTATCAAAAGTAATAATTTAGCCTGATGATGAAAACTGAAAGAAGTAATAAAATTAACTAACATGTCTTTTGAGTTGAGCGTAGGGTGCAAAATGTGAAATATGAATGGGAAATAGGAAATCGATGATGCTGGTCTTTAAAACTAGAATGTTAAGGGCACACTCTACTAGAAATGACAACTTTTTTCATATTTCTTTTCAACCAAATTTTGAGAGCATGTTTACTAGGTAAAGGACTAACAAAATCCAAATTTTCAACTCCCAAATGTTTTTGG
Source organism: Periplaneta americana (assembly GCA_025594305.2). Taxonomy (NCBI): domain Eukaryota; kingdom Metazoa; phylum Arthropoda; class Insecta; order Blattodea; family Blattidae; genus Periplaneta; species Periplaneta americana. The sequence goes on from JAJSOF020000005.1 coordinate 190,022,657, forward strand.
CTTTTGATTTCTTATTTTTTCTATTCCTTTTAGAAATATTTACAAACCGAACTTTTATACGTTTTTTTGTTCTTATTAATACTACCACCTCTCAGAATATTGAATATTATTTTTAACGGAAATCTCACTGAGCACATCCAGCGATGTTGATGAACAAGAAGGGCCTATTCACATCTCGGAAGATATTAATTTTAGGACCCATATTTTGAGGGGCTCACAACCAGAGTGGACCAAGTCCACCAGTGGTCAGTTTGTGGATTAATACAATTCCGGATGAAGAAAACTTAGCTTTATTCATTGCCATAACAAACGAAGTCCGTAACTCATTTGTTACTCCACAGAGGGCAGTATTTCCTATGGAAAGCTAAGCGTGAGTCAGGAACTTTAAGACTCAATATCTCAGAACTATTCCAGATGGACTTGGTCCACTCTGGTTGTGAACCCCTCATTTATTAGACGTGTTTTCTTCTTTTGATGACTATTATCAACTCCCAATCTATTCAATACTTTTTAAACACCCTGTATTCACTTACCAAGTTACTTCCCCATACCTAGTCAAAAACGCAAGCAGATAATTATGCCAAACGGGAATCGAACTCATGATCGAGCGCAGTCCTGGAACAATAGACAAACGTGCTATCGTCTGAGCTACAAGCTGACCTTTACAGTTACCTCTTTGTCGTCCATCTACTTTACAATAAATAGGTACCAGATGTAAGACGCCGCTTTGAAAAATTATGACTAATTGTATTGGTGTTAGGTGGCCTTGTTCTTAGTTACCTGTTTATACGGAACGCACTTACTAGCAGAAACTCGTCGGCACACAGCTGTGAAAACCCTCTACTTAAGAACGTAGTCTTCAGGCTTAAAATGTTTAGTAAATTTTTTTTTGTTCTGTTGAAGCACAAACGTTGAAAGTTTTTACGCAGTTCACAACAGATAGGGAGAATAAAACTTTACGTTGTAAATGTTTATGGTTCTTCCAGAAATTTTACGGCGTTAGATACGTGTGGGGACGCTTTATATGCATACATATGGGATGGGCATAGCCTGTAATTTCTTTTCAGAATTACAGAAAAATGTGTCCATAGCAGAGTCGTAAAATCTTTTAATGCTTTATATCTTCAAGCTTTGTTACGTAGTTGGTGCTTCGTTTGTATCCAGTGGTCCTTGCACACTTTATATCTAGCGGAAAAGCTACTGTCGTAAGATATGGGAATGCGTATTTATTTATAACACTCCTTCAAGTTCATGCCGGCGCGATAACTTTTTGTGCAGGACATCAAGAAACTCAAGGAAATACATAATATAACATTACTATGTGGTGGTGAGGGACACTTTTTTCCATTCCTTACTTCTTTTATGTTTCCATAGCGATTTTACGATGTTCATTTCTCTTTAATAGGTGGAGTATATCTGGTGATTTAATTAACTGTGAACTCTTGTTCTGATTCCACTGAACTGAAAATAACTCCCGTAATTCATCAATATAGAATATTTATTGCGGACTTGTTCATTTATTTATTTGATTTACCATTTTATTTATTTAAATTATTAATTAATTTATTTGATTTATTTCATTTATTAATATATTCATTTGAATTATTAAATGTATTTTGTATCCAGTAATTTATTTGCTTAATTACGAGTAATCCACAAACGATTAGGGAAAACACGGGAATTTTACTGGAAGCAAGTAAAGAGATAGGTTTGGAAGTAAATCCCGAAAAGACAAAGTATATGATTATGTCTCGTGACGAGAATATTGTACGAAATGGAAATATAAAAATTGGAAATTTATCTTTTGAAGAGGTGGAGAAGTTCAAATATCTTGGAGCAACAGTAACAAATATATATGATACTCGGGAGGAAATTAAACACAGAATAAATATGGGAAATGCCTGTTATAATTCGGTCGAGAAGATTTTATCATCCAGTCTGCTGTCAAAAAATCTGAAAGTCAGAATTTATAAAATAGTTACGGTCTTACTAATAAACCGTGTATCGTTTTTATACGAGACTTATGCAGCGTTGAGACAGAAAACGTTGCTAATAAACCATGAATAAGCGATGGATGTATAAACAATATGTAAGTATACAATGGGAATTGCTTTGCAGTAGTTATAATATGCGAAACCCCTTGTTTAAGCGTTGTATATAGAGAAAAAATGGCCGCCCCTCTAACAGCTGTTCGTTTCGACCGTCATTTTATGATGATGGATGTCTTGTAACCACAGAAGAACACACCAAAGAGTACAGAATAAGTAGAATATTATTGCTGTAGCTTGTACTCTTTGACCAAAATATAGTATGGTAATCGATCAGAGCTAGTTGTACTATAAATTCTTAACACGGCACACTAGAGCGCTCTACCGGATGCAATAGAGAACCTCAGATATTCTATTACCTTTCGTAATGAAGTAATGATGAAACTATGACGTAGCTGTATAACAGTTATACTGGTATACAGGACGTATGTAGTGATTATTAGTAAGAAATTTGCACACGACTTATAAACGAGCTACTCATTGTATAAGTATAAGACAGTTGAACGTCTGTATATAGAGTTTTTATTAGCAAGACCGTTACAGTATATTACCGGTTGTTCTTTATGGTTGTGAAACTTGGACTCTCACTTTGAGAGAGGAACATAGGTTAAGGGTGTTTGAGAATAAGGTGTTTAGGAAAATATTTGGGGCTAAGAGGGATGAAGTTGCAGGAGAATGGAGAAAGTTACACAACACAGAACTGCACGCATTGTATTCTGCACGTGACATAATTAGGAACATTAAAGCCAGACGTTTGAGATGGGCAGGGCATGCAGCACGTATGGGCGAATCCAGAAATGCATATAGGGTGTTAGTTGGGAGGCCGGAGGGAAAAAGACCTTTAGGGAGGCCGAGACGTAGATGGAAAGATAATATTAAAATGGATTTTAGGGAGGTGAGATATGATGGTAGAGACTGGATTAATCTTGCTCAGGATAGGGACCGATGGCCGGCTTATGTGAGGGCGGCAATGAACCTCCGGGTTCCTTAAAAGGCAGTAAGTAAGTAAGTAATTACGAGTAGTAATTAAGTAGATTTATTTCAATTATTAAGCATTACCGTGGTTAACCTCATGTTTAAGTCGTAACCGAGATCGATGCACCGTACAAATCTTAACTAGGGGTAATATGGCAAATTTAACCGGTGGTTACACTAACCGATGTTTTGCACGTGGCTATAAGAGAGCCACTATTGTTTACACTTTTCTACATATGACAGAAAACAAGGAATTGTTATCTTTAATTCAGTTTCTTGAAATTATACATGTCATACACTTTTTAAAAATTAAATAAAATTAATCCTCACAGAGAATTTCTTCTTCTCCACGCCAATTGCCTTCTTTACGAGTTCAACTGATGCATCGCCAAACTCAAACATTCGTGTTAGAAACTGAATTTCCAATATTAGTATGTTGGCGTTATTTTTGCTTTCCATTAGACATCGTCAGAGATCCTTGTTATCATACTCTCCGTTAATTAAAGCACGGATTGGCAACGCTGTCACAAATGTAATAGGAGCCGGCTGAGCACGCCACTGCAGATGGCCTGTCCGCCTGCAGAACATGTCCAAATACTGTAACTCGTCCCGACAGAAGTCTTTCACATGGTTTATTGGCTTGTCCCGCCAATACAATCACACCGGCGGACTCTCGGACCTCACACAGAGCCAGCCAGCAGTTCGGTTTGACTGACCAATTGTTTGAAGGAATTACACCCACCATTGTCCTCTGTTTGGAAGAGTCGCTGACAAAAGTACACTTGACAAGAGGTTCCGAGTTTGCTCCCTCCAAGGGGTTAGGACAAATAGTTTGTTTTACTCTACGCTTCTTTTTTCTGTTAATCCCCAGTATCCAATTTCCTGCTTTGGTGTTTGACTTCGCTGAAGACATTTCATCGAGCTAGGGTTAATGCCCTAAGAGAAGGAATTGCATACTTTTCAACGATTTCAGTGCGTTCAGCAGTTCAACGGCCCTATTGTGTTTTAATTACAGTGGAGTTGATGCCCCTTGTCCCCTAATACGGACATTTGTATTCAGTCAGAAAATACATTTGAGTTGTTTTCATACCTGACCTTCAACTCCCGCGTGAGCGTAGCAGGGTTGTAAATCACTTTCTACGCATTCATAAAATGGAGGTCAATAGTGCGTCGCTTCACCCTACAATCGCATTAACTTTCTTTTTTTCTTGACAGTCGTCAGTTCAAACGATAGATTATTATTACAAACTGTAGATATCTGCATTCACGATAAATGCGAAATGTGCTGAAATGGTGTAAAAATAAAGCGTCGTAAAATAAATCACTACTTATTAAACGACATCTGATAATAACAAGGCACATGACCTTCGAAAATACGATTTCACAATGATTCCGAAGGCCGTGATGACTTAATTGGGAACTAAATTAATTGAGTTCATTTTAAATGCGTATTAGTTTCGTGAGATATAAAGTAATTAAATACGATTTAACTTCCATATTTAACGATGAAAGAGTAGTGGAACGGATGAAAAAATCTAGGGCACCAGGATTTGAACATTTTAAATTAGCTCTACGTGCTGATGCTTTATCCACTAAGCCACACCGGATTTTATCCTTTTTTTAGGTTTTTTTTAAATTAGTCGGATCGAATCCTCACAGTTTAAGTTCCACCTCTGGGTTCCCTCTAATGGCCGCCCTCTGCACTACGTCAAACATTCTATGAACATAGGACTAATGTCCACACATATGCGGAGGTTAACGTTATTTTGACTTTGGCCATCCGACAATAAGCATTAAAATAATATATATGATATGCCCGTTAATAAAACTCCTGACTAAAGATCAACCTTGATCGAAGATCGAAAAGTGAACCGAGTTCAGAACACTTCTTCACTTGTATAAAACTTTTCTGCATCAAATTATTGTTCAAATAATCTAAGTTCACGTGAAAGGATTTGGCAACATCGCATAAACAGGTGAAATACGTGATGCGCGGACCATGTTATACAATTTGTTCAATGTTGCCAACTCTAGCGACTTTAACACTTTTTCAACAACAATTTCTTTTAACTTTTATATTGTTTAAATAGGGATTTAGTGACCTTTTCAGCACCCCATAGTGACAAAATTTAATCTTTCTTTGTTGATAATGACAAATCTAGCGACTTTACAACTACCTTTTGGCGACTTTCCGTACACTCTGTTGGAGACAATGGTTTGTTTTACTGCAATGTAAATAATGGCGGACAATAAGAAGAAGGTTGACTGTTCTCCAATTGTTATCATGTTATGGTGTTTGATACTGCTAAACATAATAAAGCTTTCAAAACGACAATTTTCATTTAGTAATACAGTTAATTGAACATTTATGAATGTACCTATCATATCCATTAATAATTAAGTTGTTCAAACATAATATAATTATAGGTTATTGTTATTTGATACTGTTGAACACGATAGAGCCTTATAAAATATAAGAATTTTGTGTATTAAGGGAAGAAATTAAATTTGATATGTATAAATGTACCTGACATATCTATTAATATTAATAATAATGGATATTTTATTTGTAGACTCGTATATTTCAAATTCAGAAAAGAAATAACTGAACTTGGATCATCTAACTTAATCGGAGAAATTTCTTCTTTCTTGACAGTCAAAGTTGACTTTATTTGAGACAAATTAATATCAGATTAGACTTTATAAATACAAAATTCCAAATTCGGCTAAAAAAGGATCAAATTATCCTCTGATCTAAGATTAACTGGTTTATACAATCGGCCCTTAGTGATTTAAAGACGGCGTTAATTCCGTTCCGGCCAACTAGTCACTCATAACGAGTGCAAGCACATGTGGGACTTCAGTCCTACGTTTATAGACTCTATGAAATACGTGCATTAGTTTGCACTAGAAGAACTCAAAGGTGGAGCTTAAACACGAAATCGATACAATATGGGAAATGGCTTAGTGGATAAAGCATCAGCATGTTGAGCTGAAAACCCGGGTTCAAATCCCGGTGCCGGAGAGAATTTTTTCTCCGATCCACTACTCTTTCATCGTATGATGACGCAGAATAGCTGCATGGAAACACCATATGTACGTCGGTACATTAAAATAATATGTAAATGATATATTTTCCTATTTAAGTTAAATTAACGATCAGTTAATTGTGGATTAGTAACATGTTGGTGAAAACGGCTCTTAGACAGCTAAGAAAAATAGCGAAATTCGGTTAAGGAAAAGAGATACAACAGCTGGGGGGACCATCGTGCTAATCATGCCTATGTTCTGGTCGGATGATCGTTCATCTCTTCTGAGGTATGTGGACGTAAGGCAGCAGCCGTAACAATGGAAGCATTTTTTAGCATAATCCTTGATGGATTTCTATGTTCATTAGGATCTTATCTATAATTTTAGATTTGCAGCTTCTAAAAGAATTCTGCTCGTATATGAGAGGACTCATGCAGAATATTTTTTAGCTACTTCTCGCCAACGTTCCAATTTGATGGTAACGTAAGTTCATATGACAGACCTAAGTATGAGTGGTATTGTCTCTCTATATACTACACATGCCATACCAATTCCCTGCAGAGGATACGATATTCATGTCATAAAATGTTTACTGATGAATTCTATATTCTAGGGTAAGTCTGAACAGAGGAAAATAATTATTCCTCAACGACTATGAAATACAACACACGAAATTGATATAAGCTATAGAACAGTAAATAAAATATAGCAAGCCTTTATTTCATCGTAAGCTACGGTACAGAAGTTGGAAACACGGGCCGAGAGAAGGTTCCACCACTGAAGTAAATGGAAATGGAGTGTGCGAGGTGAACGAACCAATGAAGTTCTTCCGCATGCAGACCCTATTTTAGGCACAAACCCAGGAACAGGGATGGGATGATGGAGTGACCATATGGGTGGATTTTCACGCCTGGAAATACCGCAGCCAGCTTCCCAACGGTCAACAGGAAACAGAAACTATCTCCCGAACATCAGCGGGAAACAAACTAGCGGCCCGACCGGATGGCCAGGCCACGCATATTAGCGAGGAACGGAGTAATGATCGTGAACACTGCACAGACGACAGACAGACAGACTGACACACGGACAGATAGACACACAGATAGTAGATAGATGGATGCATGGATCAATGGATGGACAGACAGAGATAGATAAATAATTGATAGATACGATAGGATATGGTAGACTAGGATAGGACAATAGAATAGAATAGGCTAGATAGAATAAAATAGGCTAGATAGAATAAAATGAGGCTAGATAGAATAAAATAGGCTAGACGGAATAAAATAGGCTAGATAGAATAAAATAGGCTAGACAGAATAAAATAGGCTAGATAGAATAAAATAGGCTAGATAGAATAAAATAGGCTAGATAGAATAAAATAGGCTAGATAGAATAAAATAGGCTAGATAGAATAAAATAGGCTAGACGGGATAAAATACGCTACACGGAATAAAATAGGCTAGATAGAATAAAATAGGCTAGATAGAATAAAATAGGCTAGACGGAATATAATAGGCTAGACGGAATAAAATAGGCTAGACGGAATAAAATAGGCTAGACGGAATAAAATAGGCTAGACGGAATAAAATAGGCTAGATAGAATAAAATAGGCTAGAAAGTATAAAATAGGCTAGATAGAATAAAGTAGGCTAGATGGAATAAAATAGGCTAGATGGAATAAAATAGGCTGGATGGAACAAAATAAGGCTCAGATGAATAAAATAGGCTAGACGGAATAAAATAGGCTAGATAGAATAAAGTAGGCTAGGTAGAATAAAGTAGGCTAGATAGAATAAAATAGGCTAGATAGAATAAAGTAGGCCAGACGGAATAAAATAGGCTAGAGAAATAACATAGGCTAGACGGAACAAAATAGGCTAGATAGAATAAAGTAGGTTAGATAGAATAAAATAGGCTAGATAGAATAAAGTACGCTAGATAGATTAAAGTAGGCTAGATAGAATAAAGTAGGCCAGACGGAATAAAATAGGCTAGATAGAATAAAATAGGCTAGAGAGAATAAAATAGGCTAGACAGAATAAAATAGACTAGATAGAATAAAATACGCTAGATAGAATGGAACAGGCTAGATAGAATAAAATAGAATAGGATAGATAGAATAAAACAGAATAGGATAGATAGAATAAAACAGGATAGATAGATAGATAGATAGATAGATAGATAGATAGATAGATAGATAGATAGATAGATAGATGGAGATAGATAGATAGATAGATAGATAGATAGATAGATAATAGATAGATAGATAGATAGATAGATAGATAGATAGATAGATAGATAGATAGATAGATAGATAGATAGATAGATAGATAGACAGATAGATAGATAGACAGACAGACAGGCAGACAGATAGATAGGTAGATAGATAGATCGAAGGATGGATGGATAGATCGAAGGATGGATGGATAGATCGAAGGATGGATAGATAGATAGATAGATAGATAGATAGATAGATAGATAGATAGATAGATAGATAGATAGATAGATAGATAGATAGATAGATAGATAGATAGATAGATAGATAGATAGATAGATAGAATAGATAGATAGATAGATAGATAGATAGATAGATAGATAGATAGATAGATAGAATAGGGTAGGAAGAACAGAATAGGGTAGGATAGACAGAATAGAATAGATAGGATAGGATAGATAGACATCTCACACGAAGAAATCAATACAGCTGTATAAAGACTTAAAAACAGAAAAACCCCAGGTTCGGACTGCATAGGGGATATAATGAACTTTTAAAATATGGTGGTGAAGCATTAGCCCAGCAACTTTGTCTATTATTTAATAGTATTATGAAAGTAGGAAGAATACCGAGAGAATGGAAGAAAAGAATCAATATACCAATACAGTATACAAAAAAGAAGACAAACAAATACCAGATAATTACAGTAGAATTACCTTAGTTGATATCACCTTAAAACTGTTGACATCAATAACTAGTGATAAATTACAGAGATATTATAAAAATACAGAAGAACAGCAAGGCTTTAGGAAGAATAAGAACACTATAGATGCTATTTTTGCATTACGGCAAATTGTGGAGAAATCTATTGAATATAATACACCGCTATATCTCTATTTTGTTGATTTCTCTAAAGCATTTGACAGAGTTCAGAAAAAGGATATTATCCACATATTAAGGGAGGAGCATGTACCTATAAGGTAGTGATATTATATATAATATATGCATATATATAATACATATATAGGCATATATATATACCAGTAACGTAGCGTCAATGTAAGCTAAAAAGCTCAGCTTCCCCAGTTAATAATAATTTCATAATAAACCTGCAGTTTATGAACAAAATTATTTATTAATTTTAATAGAATTTATATTTACGCTTTAAATATTGTAATGCGGCAGCTCAGGATGATTTGTGATGCAGCAGTAAACAAGAAGCCTGCACACACCAGCTTCCAAGCAGACTGGTTTCACACTCATTCTTCTGTGTAACCCATCCCGCAGATTTTCCATCCCTTTCTAACTAAACTACCCTGGTCGCAGGGCTAGCAAGAAGCTAGATTTAACATTGAAAATAAGTAGTTTCCGAGTTATCCCTTTTTGTCAGTTGTGTTCAGTTGAAGTGTTAGTGTGCAATGTGGCTGATATAATAAATAATGAGTGAAATAACACTTCCTGACACCAATTTACTTGAATTTTTAGGACAATTCTATTATCAAGACTGACTTACAAACAAAAGTGTGATCTAAAAAACAAATGACCGACTCCCTTGCTGTCAATGAAGGACACAACCAAAAGACAGACGCATACTTACGTAATGATACTAATATTGTGATTTCTCTAAGTATGACAGGGAGTGAGCTAATGTTATACGTATACGTGTCTATATGTTAAGAGATATGTGTAAACCGTGAAATCATATTTTACTACGTACCATTTGAGGTCATGCCTTATTGTTGTTACGAGGTTCCAACCAATCTTCGATTGCAGATTTGACATTGACTACTATTTACTTTAAGACTATATTTTTGTAATACGTTTTCTCATATCGCATGAAAGACAACTTGAGTTAGCTTCCCCTGCTCAAAATTTGATGCTACGCCACTGATATATATATTCGGCCTCGGTAGCGTAGTTGGTATAGCGCTGGCCTTCTATGCTCGAGGTTGCGAGTTCGATCCCGGCTCAGGTTGATGGCATTTAAGTATGTTTAAATACGACAGGCTCATATCAGTAGATTTACTGGCATATAAAAGAACTGCGGGACAAAATTCCGGCACACCGGCGACGCTGATATAACTTCTGCAGTTGCGAGCGTCGTTAAATAAATCATAATTTAATTTATATAGCTATATATATGACCTGTATTAAACTGGAATATATATATATGTATAATTATATATATGATATATATATATATATATACATATAATATAACAGGAATAAAAACAAATGAGGGACTGGACAAATTCAATTACAACTAATAAAGGAATTAGACAAGGAGATTCATTGAGCCATCTCCTGTTTAACTTAGTAATGAATCGTACTATAATTGAAGCTGTTAGAGATAAGCCAGACTACAAAATGGGATATAAGGTAGTAAATATTATACGCTGTGCTGGTGATGCTTTGTTAATAGCAAATAATGAAGATGAGTTACAAAGGCTATTACACCAATTTAATAAAAAAGCTAAACAATAAAATATGACAATTTCATCGCAGAAAACTAAGAGAATGGTTATAGCAAAGCGACCTGTAAGATGTAAACTGGAATTAGAAGGTGTTTCAATTGAAGAAGTGATGCAGTTTAACTACTTATCATCCGCCATAAAGATTTAACACCAGAAGTACAGAACCAGCTGAAGAAGACGGCAAGGATAGCAGGATGCCTACGAGATATTGCATGGAGGAATAAATATATGACAAGTGAGGGAGTAATTAAAACATATAAGACAATGTTACTTCTAGTGATGACACATGCAGCTGAAACTAGAACAAAACAAAAAGAACAAAGCAGACAATAAATACTATGGAAATGAAGGTATTAAGAAAAATCCAGGAAGTCACCATATGGGACAGAAGGACAAATGAGTCAATAAGAGAGCCATGTGACATGACTAAGTGATGAAGGTAAGGAAAAGAGAATGGAAAGCATATGTGGAACGAATGGACCCAGTAAGGCTGGTACGAATCTGTGAACAAGACGACCACCATGGAGAAGAGTCCCTGGACGACCACCCAAGAGATGGGACAATAGCTGGTCCAATAGTTCCACAGAATGAGGCCTGATAAACATGGAAAACCCTAATTAAATGAAGAAGAGGAAGAAGATTTACGGTTCAGGGTGATTCACGAGTATTTACCGTCACTTACGGAGCTTGTTTCCAAAGATATTCTGAGCAAAAAATGTCATTTAAACGTGTGTTCTAATCTCAATATTTTCAGAGTTACATAATTTGAAGTTGTTAGTAAAATACTTTTTTTGTTTAGATTTAAGGGTGAAATAATATTAGAAATAGAGAATGAACTATTCATAATATGACAAATGCGTAAGAAAAATGTATTTTTGTGGTTACTTACTTACAAATGGCTTTTAAAGAACCCGGAGGTTCATTGCCGCCCTCACATAAGCCCGCCATCGGTTCCTATCCTGAGCAAGATTAATCCAGTCTCTATCATCATATCCCACCTCCCTCAAAAAAATCTGTACGAAGCAACAATGGAATTGACAACACATTTTTAGCTTCAGAATACTAGCTAATTAAAGAAATTATATTCCTGAATAGTTCAATCTTTATCTGCAATATTCTTTTACCCTTAAAACTAAAGAATAATGGTATTTTACAAATATATCTTCAAATTAATGTAACTCTGAAAATATTGAGATTAGGACAAATGTTTGTTTGACATTTTTTGCTCAGAATATCTTCGGAAATAAACTCCGTAAGTGACGGTAAATCCATGTGAATCACCTTGTATTGTCGGACCATCGGATCTGTGCCTCTTCAGCGCTGTCGTCGTTCTTGGAAAAGTTAATGCCTGTACTCACTCCAATCCACCCGCTTTCCTCCCACCACGTTAAACAGCAGGCCACGAACCTTGCCGAATAGGGATGTTGCCAAACTTCCGTCAAACGGTGTCATAAATAACTGGTCCTCCATGCTACAATATTATTTCTTTCAATCAAAATACATCTTGTATTTCTATATTTTTTTAACCTAAATCCCATGTCTCGAATCACTTTCCGTAGTTTTTCTCTCCAACCTTGGAAATTATTACTTCTCTCTCAAGCTTCAGTATTTCCTTCAATGTTAAAACTTCTTTCTGAACGGTATAAAATTCTTGCCTCTTTCTTCTTAAAATACATCGGTTCATATCATCTACAATAATTAAAAGTTCCCTTGGTCTGTTCTTCTCTGGTGATTCTAGCTTTTCATCTCCTGCACAGACTCCCTCTCTCCTGATTTTCTTTATTAGGATTTCTGACCTGTCTATATAAATTACACAAAATGTTGTATTATTAATATTAGTTAACCCTGCGTTACTCATGTTATAAATATTCTCACCATTGCTCAGGTGGGGTTTCACAAACCCCATTTTAAATAACTAATATATTTTTCCGCAAGTTTCAGAAATCAGATAAACACAATTAAATATACTATTCTTAGTTCACTTAAACAATTTCTTAAGTGAACTCTTCTGGATGTGATTGAAAAGTATACAGATGCACAGAGTATACACTAGCTCCATCTTTTAGATTTTCGTTGAAATATACGCATCGGGGTTTACCACACCCCACCTGAGTAATGCAGGGAGTAAGCAATTTTAATACATAATCAATTGAAATAAAATAAGCCTCACCTGTGATACCAGTTGCTCTTTTCGTTCCTGATTTATAGGAAACAGATATTGACCTGTTTGTTTCTCTTCATCGCAAAATGCTATTACGTACTTGCTTAATAATATTTATTTCGCCACTCCGTACTACAGTATTCATGTTGAGTTCACAACACTGGACTGCAAGTGCAAATATTGTAAACTGTCCCGCAAGAAGGCCAAAATTGTGAGTAGTGGGGGACAGAAAGGGAGAGAGATAGAAAAGAGAGAGATAGGAATGCAGGGAGAGAAATGAATTACCGAGGCTGAGAAGGAATTAGGGTTCAGTTCGCATATCTTACGGGGGCACAGATCCGATGGTCCGACTATATATGAGTAATTTTTAAATATGCCGTATCAATAGAAACATGAATTTTCATACAAGTTCTCGGCCTGTAAGCCTACATAATCTACAAGTCACCTGTGAGGCTGAGATATAACTCCGTTTGAAAGTTACGGTTCTGAGTTCAATTCCGCTTAGGGCAGGGATTTCCGTCCACTGTCCATGTAATATTCTGTGTTGTTTCAAGTGCAGGCTCCGTGTCCTATTAATCTCACATTAAAAAGCTGTGTTATTCGTTCGTATAATGTTTGATCAGAAAAAGTCTGGATAAATTACAGCAAAAAATTTGAAGGGCTGTAGGCGCCGTGGAGTAGCAATAAAGGCTGGTTCACAATAAACCGGGAACGAGAACCAGAATGAAAACAAGAAGTAGAGAACGTGAATATGAAAATTTTTGATTCACAATAAACTGAGAACGTAGACGACTATGCATATCGATATGTATGTCAATAACGATATGTAAAGTCGATATTACGCATTTTGATGTTATTTGTGTATAACTGAGTGTATATTTGTGTATAACTCATGAGTACAAGGCAGCCAACATAAACACAGGTTAACCAACTTCGAAATTTCAACTGAAACATTTCATTAGGTACGGTACTATAAATATGCCCATGCATCTTTATTATCACAACCTATTTTAAGTCTACCATAACGTAAAATAATTAAAGAAGAAACATTTGTAATAGAACAAAAATGAACACAACAGTAGCTATTGAATTGAAGCATGAATATGTAGTGTGTAATAAAACCAATATAGTAATAAAAATCTGATTCGCTTCCGATCGGTGTTCAAAGATGCAGCCATTGAAAGCCACGTATTCTCCTTCATTTTCTCATCTTTATACGAGGCGCGCCGCTTATCGTAAACGTGAGGATTTTCCTCAACACTCAATATTAGAATCTCATCAAATAAAACTTGCTCCATGATGCACAGCACAGAACAAAATAATGCATAGGTTATGTCACGATCTTCTTGCTGCAAAATATACGACGACAAAATAGCTTTTAGATGGCAATAGAATGAATCTAGTGGGCTGTGATCGGAAACGTGAACGCCAAAGTTGAAACTTGGCCAACTCTCCGTTCCCGATCCCGGGCTCCAGCAAGCTTTTCGTTAATTGTGAATGCTCACATTTAAATGTACACATTTTAAGAATTTTACCGTTTTCGTTCCCATTCTCGTTTCCGGTTTATTGTGAACCAACCTTAAGTCTTCTAAAGCGTCCGGTTTTAACGCATCTCCAAGTTAGTTTCAATGAACACGTGTCGGACCTGCTGTAATCACCGTGCCCAGGTACTAATCAACACGACAGTGTTACCTATTCAGGGCTTATTTTAGCATCTGAATGAAATGAAGGTGATAATGGCGGGTGGAAAATGAGTCCGGGGTCCAGTTGTGCGATAAGACAGCCTGCATCCAGGAAGCTCTCTGTTCAGACGTTTCGACAATAGGCTTGTCCAAAATATCACAACGTATTGTATTCCTCCCGTGTCAGAATCTTAAGACAATGCTAGCCAGTGAGTGGGATAGGCTTATCATGACACCTCAACAAAGGCTTTCCTCTTTTGTGTACGATTCTAATACAAAAACCTCTTCGTATATTAAGGCGTCCTTCATTAAAGATGAAATTCCCTATTAGAAATTCTGTGTTTAATATTTTCAGTACGGTATTCATAAATCAAGATATTGTATTCTATACTGTAAATTCTTACGAGAAGATGAGGCAAAAAATTAAAACCATCTTATTTATTTTGAGAATTTACAACTTTACTCTAGGGCTTTATTTTATTTATTTATTTATTTAACCTGGTAGAGATAAGACCATCAGGCCTTCTCTTCCCCTCTACCAGGGGATTACAACTACAATATTAAGAATACAATTACAATTATAATTACAATTAATATGAAATTTACAAATACAATAAAAATCAAAGTATTATTCAGTTGAGAAGCTTTTGTCATCTAGTCTGCTGTCAAAAAATCTGAAAGTTAGAATTTATAAAACAGTTATATTACCGGTTGTTCTGTATCGCTGTGAAACTTGGACTCTCACTTTCACAGAGGAACAAAGTTTGAGGGTTTTTGAGAATAAGGTTCTTAGGAAAATATTTGGGGCTAAGAGGGATGAAGTTACAGGAGAATGGAGAAAGTTACACAACGCAGAACTGCACGCATTGTATCCTTCACCTGACATAATTAGGAACATTAAATTCAGACGTTTGAGATGGGCAGGGCATGTAGCACGTTGGGCGAATCCATAAATCATATAGTGTGTTAGTTGGAAGGCCAGAGGGGAAAAGACCTTTGAGGAGGCCGAGACGTAGGTGGGAAGATAATATTAAAATGGATTTGAGGGAGGTGGGATAGGATGGTAGAGACTGGATTAATCTTGCTCAGGATAGGGACCAATGGCGGGCTTATGTGAGGGCGGCAATGAACCTCTGGGTTCCTTAAAAGCCAGTAAGTAAGTACTAAAAGGTTAACTGATTAATAAAAGCTAGACAGTTTATTGTAAAAATTAAGAAGATAGAAGCATTTCTTTAATTGATTAAGTAAAAATTAAACCTATTCTACGCAGTAAGAAAATGCTTAATAAGTTTGCTTTTGAACGCTACTAAATTCCGACAGTCTCTGATGTCACTGGGTAGGGTATTCCACAAGCCCTAGAGCGAGATTGTGTATGATGATGAATACGATGATGTCTTATGTGTTGGTATGGCTAGTATGCGGCTATTTTGCGTGCGTGTGAAGAGATTATGATATGATGACAGGTAACTGAAACGGGAGGTAAGGTAGGTAGGTGTAGAGGTGTGAAGGACTTGGAAAAAGAGAACAAGAGAATGAAAATTGCTACATGCAACCAGTGAAAAACAGAGCGAGTCTGTCAAAGTTTCATACTGAATTGGAAAGTAAAATCTGTTATTCTATGCAATTTTATTTTTTTTTTTTTTGGAAATCAACTTCAATATAAATATTTATCAGGAAAAACGAATTGAAGATTTCTGCGGCAATCTTTCAGGATGGTCCTCTGAAAATCAATATATTTAAGGAAAGGTTGAGAAGATTAGAATGAAAATGTAATTGTAGGTGCAGTGTAATTATCTAAGTTGTGTCATGTAATTAATTCAGTTGATATGTAATTAATTAAGATTATATGTAATTAATTAAGATGATATGTAATTAAGATGATATGTAATTTAGTTGATATTTAAATAAATTAAGGTGATATGTAATTAATTAAGATGATATGTAATTAAGTTGATTTGTAATTAATTAAGGTAATATGTAATTACTTAAATTGGTAATAGTTGGGTGAAATAGAAGTACTTATAAGTTAGATTTACTTTTGCTTATTGTTAGGCGTTATTATAGAATAGTTTTTATTTATAGTCCTAGGTTTATTGCATCTATTTATTTATAGTTAGAAATAAATTTAGGTATATTTTACTTTATTTATTTTATTTTTTTCTTTTATTGCTGTAATTATTGATAATTGTAATGGTATTATTGTATATTATACAGGCTGGTTCAAAAGTAAGGGGCATAATTTCAGGTATATATTTCCCACATGTAGATAATCAAAATAGTTCATTACAACATGTGTCCGGAAATGCTTCATTTCCGAGTTATGGCCTTCACAACATTGAAATTCACCGGAACGTTTTTTCTTTCCGCAGGTCATTGTCATTACACAAGATGTTCAAAATGTCCACCTCCTGCTTGAATACAGACCTCACATTGATGTCTCATTGACCTGCGAACACGATCCCAAACTCCAGGAGTATTGCGTATGTCCTCAGAACATGCCACAATTCGATTCCGAAGGGATTCCAAATCAGGCACCGGAGACGAATAAACCAATGATTTTGAATGGCCCCATAAATAGAAATCGAGAGGGTTCAGATCAGGTGAACGTGGAGGCCAAGCAATTGGGCCACCTCTACCTATCCATCGATCAGGAAACCTTCGATCCAAGTACCGGCGAGCCGTACGACTGAAGTGTGCAGGAGCGCCATAATGCAAGAAGTGAATGTGTTGACGATTCATCAGTGGAGTGTCTTCTAAAACATGAGGTAAGGTGTTTTCCAGGAAGTTTGTGTACGCCTGCCCCGTAAGTCTGTTTACAAGTACATGGGGTCCAACTAATCGATCACCAATGATACCGGCCCACATGTTGAGGGAGAACCGCACCTGGTGATGAGATGGAACAGTTGCACGTGAGTTTTCATACGCCCATACATGCTGATTGTGGAAATTTGTTATGCCATCTGGTGTGAACTGTGCTTCATCTGTAAATAATACTAAGGCAGGAAAGTTCGGATTTACACCACACTGCTGCAAGAACCACTGACAGAACCTAACTCGTGCAGGGTAATCTGCTGGTGACAGGGCCTGTACACGTTGCAAATGATAAGGATACAATTGATACTCTTTCAACAGTCTCCAGACAGTCGTATGAGGAACATTGACTTGCAACGCTATCCTTCGTGTGCTGATAGAAGGAGTCATGTTCACAGCCTCCAGAATCTCCTCCTGTACTTCTGGAGTTGTAGATCTTGGTCGTCCCTTCCCAAACCAGGAGAGTTAAATTTTCCATACTCGCATAGACGGTAATGGAGACGTACAAATGTTTTCCGATCTGGACATTGTCGCTGTGGGTACCTCTCCTGGTACAAACGACGAGCCAGCGCAGCATTGCCGTCCGCCTTACCGTACATGAAGTGTATCTCTGTCAACTCTTGATTTGAATACATGTCGCACAGTCTAACGCCTACACAACACTGAATGTAACCTTTGCCTCGGAATGAACTGTCAGAGTGCCCTCTTAATGTCTCCTTTGACGGCAACGACCTGCGGAAAGAAAAACGTTCCGGTGAATTTCAATGTTGTGAAAGTCATAACTCGGAAATAAAGCATTTCCGGACACATGTTGTAATGAACTATTTTGATTGTCTAGATGTGGGAAATACATACCTGAAATTATGCCCCGTATTTTTGAAACACCCTGTATATCACTGCCACCGGGTGTAGTGTTAATACATACATACATACATACATACATACATACATACATACATACATACATACATACATACATACATACATTTCTCTTTCTAAAGCTCTCTTTTCCAAGTCCAGTCCTTTCGCTCTCTTCAGTCGAGCACTCAAGAGACACAGACTTCATGGGCAATAATACATATAATTAATTTTTTTACATAAATAAATCTACCTAAAAAGTAAATAATATACAGCCAAGTCCATTTCTTGTAAAAGAGAAATGAATTTTTCTGCCGGGAATCGAATCCAGGGTTGCTGGAGTTGTAGTCAGAAATGCTACTTGGGTCACAGTTGAGGACAGTGTTGTAAAATGAAATAGAAATTTCTGAACAGTAATTCTCTCCATAATTTCCGTCGAATTTCCTTCTGAGAGCAGGGAATGACCGTTTCGAAAGTTTCCGGACCTTACGCGCGATTTGACTGCAGCGCGAGAGAAGAATTATGTCAACAACTCGCAGAACCATCAGCAAAGCTTCCTGGAATCGTAGCGCCATTAGAGAAGGAAAAAGATGCGTCGTTATGAATCTGGTGGCCATAATCACCATGACTACGACAATAAAATCACTAATAAGGACTTCGTACACAAGAGACGGGATGCAATTTGAAGGGAACAACATAATGCACGTTTCTTGCTAAAGTTCTGTGAAATCCAAACTTGAAGCCATCAACCAACCTTATTGAGTCAGTCCTTGTAGACTGGGATTCAGTTCGGACTGACATTCATGTAAACATGTATTCTATCGACAGGGCTCTGGACTTAATCGACCGTCATTCGTCTCGACCGAATGAATTTTATCGCGCTTTCTAATCGGGTTTGAAGCTGCGAACCTCAGACCAAACGAATAACGTATGTAACCCCTGGACCACTGCGGACAAATAATTGGTTATAAAAATACACATATACAGGGTGCTTCAAAACTCCTGCGACATATACAAACTGCGTTATTAGTGCCGATAACGAAAAATGGAAAGGGGGGAAAGTTGTTGGAAATATCCAGTTTTGAGTTTAACGTGCTTGAATTTTCAACGTTGAATGCACCGTTCAGATTGTACATTGGTATGAGTCTTCATTGAGAACGGAAAATTCTCTGTTGCCATATGTTTCGTCCTTAAGGGACACTATGGAGAAATAATGGTGAAAAATTAAGAAAATGCACTTAAAATTTATTGTGATTCTCTATTTAGACCGAGCTCAAAAAGCTAATTAATTTATGTTCCCATGACTATTTTGAACCTTTTGAGCTAATATGTATGTATGTATTTATTCACGCTGCAATGGGTATATACCCGGTGGCAGTGGTAACTAATTACACTCAATAATGACAATAATAAACTTATTAATTAAAAATACAATTAATAATAATACTAATAATTAATAACAATAATAATAATAATAATAATAATAATAATAATAATAATAATAATAATAATAATAGGGAACATTCTAAATTAAATGAAGCACGATCACTTAAAATAACATTTAAAGTAAATCTAATTAGTATCTTAAACCTAAGTTCGAACTAAAACCCACGAGTATGATATGTTCATATCTGCACAAGTACCTTTCAACACTACACTCATTTCGCTGTCAACTCACTCACTGCACTGGAACTACGACACATTTCACTGATTCTATCCTGATTTCACTAACACTTCAAAAACATTTCACTGTTCAAATACTTTGCACTGCCACTATAAACTATAAAGCTTCACTGACAGAAACACGTTTCACTTACACAACACACTTCACTGACACAACATAATTCTTCGCTGATACAACACTTCAATAACAAAATATCATTTACACCCTTTAAATATTGTGTATAATTACCGTCTATTAGTAAAGTCCTTAAGCCTATTTTTAAATACATTTTTGGTTGTTGGTAAAGCCTTTAGTAAGTCTGCAGGTAAAGCATTCCAGTCCCTGATAGTACGATTGAGAAAAGAAAACTTTCCAGTGTCCGTCCTCTGTCTTCTTTCCCTCAATTTATATGAGTGGTCGTTCCTTGAAGAGTAATTTGGCGGCTGCAACCTATTTTTTATTTCTCTCCAGGCAGGCTCACCTCTGTATGTTTTGAACATTGCGCATAATCGAATTCGCGTTCTCCTGTCCGTGAGTGTGTCCCATTTTAATCGTGAATTTTTCCGACAACACTTGAGAGCCCGTTTTTTAATCTTTTCCAATGTCTTAATATGTTCTAATCTGTAAGGATCCCAACATGCAGCACCATATTCCATTACTGGACGAACTAGTGATTTTTATATATCCTAAAAATTGTGAAAATTGTGACGCAAGGGGCCTTTTTAGTGATGTCAATATAAAATATATTTAAAAAATATCATTTCAAACCTATTAGCCCTAATGGCACCAAACTTTGTACAGAGATACCTAGTATTGTAGGGATGTTATTGTAGTTTAAAATTCATAAATTTTGGATGAAAATTGTTAAAGATTTAAAACTCACATAAGTGTCCTCTAGGGGGCAATTACGTTATCTCAACCATCACAGTGTACTGGGTAAACTACGAAATGATGACGATAATTAGCAATGTTGCCGATACAAGTTCAGGAAATACCGCTAGGCATGAACGAAACTCCTCTGAATTCCTATGTCATCAATACGAAGACATGTTTCTTTGCAGAGTGAGAATGTACCCCTAAATAATCGTTACTCTCTGCATGCCGTTAAATAATAAAGGCCGTATTCATAGACATTTTTAGCGCGGGCTTCCGGTGGATGATCAGCGTTTTTCGTATTCATAAACCAGTGTTAGCAATAGGATATGATTTGAATTCTGTACTAGTAACCAGTGGATAGCCTGGGCTAGCTTAGTACGCTCGTAGCGCGTGCTGCGAAATGTCTATGAATACGACCCTTAGTATCTAAATCCACTGGAACTAGAGGAAAAGCAACTAATTTGGCAGCATTGAGACTATCGTGTGTGTGTCATACTAATGTACAGCCTCAACTGTGTGTTCTACGTTGAAAATTTAAGCACTTTAGATTGAAAACTACATATTTCCAACAACTTTCCTCTCTTTCCATTTTTTGCTATTTGCACTAATAACGGACTTAGGCTATGTCCCCCGACTTTTGAATCACCCTGTATAAAGCGGTAGCTTGAAGATATTTCCAATATACCCCCAAATTGTTTTGCTGTAATAGCCTGCATGATTACACCGACTTCAAGCACGGTTGCCGTCACTGGACGTCAATACAAGGCCGCACACAGTCATGGAATTAGTAGCAGAAGATAAATAGAAACGCGTGATATCAGAGAAATGGGCGTGAAGTAAATGGGAAAGTTTTAATGGAGGCGCAAGGTAAATACTTCACCCCAAGCCGCGTTTATTCACTGCTGGATTCAGGCGCGTAAAGACTCCATTATGTCGTTTCATTTACGGCACCAGCAGCAGAAAAAAATGCACGGCAGCATTAGGCGTGACTGCATTTGTAGATCGCCAAGAAAGAGCAGAGTATTTATTTGTTATGGCACACAACACTATTAGCTCAGTTTTATTGTTTGTTCACCTCCACAATCGCTTCGAAAATGTCTTCAATCAATTTTACTTTTATGAAGCAGAAAAGAACATTTCTGATGCTAAAATATATTTTCAGATTTTCACGTTAAATAATAGTATTCCTATTATGTTGTAATTTATTATTATTATTATTATTATTATTATTTATTATTATTATTATTATTATTATTATTATTATTATTATTATTATTACATTCGTAACAATTCAGTTTGGCGGGGAAGATAGTTATTGGCGACATCTGCTGGCTAATATGGTAAACTGTCGTGGAAGAACATAATGATAATAATAAGTAGGGCTAGGATTTTGATGAAATTGCATCTTTTTTCTAGTAATCCAGAAACATAGCTGCTTTAGTATTTATATGTTATGTGATAAACTGAGTGTTTCAAAACATATTTGTTAGGGCATTTTTTTTTTGCATTTTTTACGTCTTACAACTCATAAGAGCATTTTTTGTTTTATTCGGTCATTTTTGGGGTATTTTCATTTAATTTTAGCCATAAATCCCCATTTTAATGTAAAAAATATATATAATTTGAACTGGTAATGGAAATTACGGGAAAACGGCTGGACGGATTTTAATAAATGACCCCTCATTTTGAAGCTTGGAACTCAAAGTTTTTCGGAAAAATAGTAGTTTTCAGTGAAATATCAATTTTTAAACATAATTTTCCTAATTTCCAAAATCTATCTATCGTCAGTTTTGAGAACTAGCTAATAGCATTCACGGCCGACTTTTTTGTAAAGGAGAAGCGAAGCGAGCATCAAGTCGGCCGTGTTGCATTTCAGAATAAAACAAAACACATACTACAGTAAACAATATTACACGAAGGCCATGATCTGCAAGAATGCTGACATATTTAGAGCTCAAATTAAATTGGTTACTAAAAACTGAACTTAATAAAAATAATTTACAGGTTCGATTCTGTGGTGTGTAATTTTCTGGGTACAGCTGTGTATTGGATATTAAAAACTACAAAACTTGAGGTGGTTTGATGACATTATTACCATTAGAAATGAAATATTATTGTAGTTAACGCCATGATGTGGCTATTTTTCATTAATTATACATATTAATGCTATATGATATGAAAGTGACACGTTTTGGGGTTATATAAGTAGATGTAGAGATCAATTTAAATTAGATTTTGATTTCTATATTTTACTGAGTGGCGGCTATATAGTATATATAGTATATGTTACTGAATGCTATAAAACTTACGTAAGATAATATAATTAAAAATCAAATATTTTTATAATTATTAATCAAGTGGGGTTGGGTCTTTTTCATATATTTAATGGCGGTGTGGTGTAGATATTTATATGCGTGGTTCTCTTCAGTATTAGCTCGAGAGAGAGTCTCTTTCATTGTTATGGAAGCAAATAACTTTCCGAAGTCTGGTATTCTTCATTGAAAATAAATCTGAAAAATGTTTATTTGAACGTCTAATGAACTTAGTTTGCAGCATTTGCTGCACAAGCCACTAGTATTGTTTATTTCCTTTGATATTTTCTCTACATATTTTTTTTTCAATTAATATCCATTATTGTGTATATTATTTTAATAGTTTCTCTACACAAATATTGTCATTTTAAGTAGTACACCCCCACATAATGGATCAGTCCAACCACCCCTTCTATACCTGCTAGTTCCGGATAAGAGTGGCCTTGTGGTGGACTACATGAAACTACATCAGGTGAAATAATTAATTAAAGTGTACCACTTAGAAAAATTATGTAAAATTAAATAAACTTGAATGTTGGTGCTAGAATTTTAATTTAATTACTAGTCTGAATATTAATATCCTATTAAGCCAATTATGTAAGATAAATTTTTAGGCATTTTAAGGACATTTTGCAAGATTTTTAGTTCATAAATGCATTGTTTTTAGGACATTTTTTCATGATTTATAGGTCATCAAAATCCTAGCCCTAATAATAAGGAACTAGTTTTTCATTATCTATGAAATAAACTGACACCGGCGTAGCTCAGTTGGCTAAGGCGCTTGCCTATAGATCCGGAGTTGCACTCTGGCGCGGGTTCGATTCCCGCTTGGGCTGATTACCTAGTTGGGTTTTTTCCGAGGTTTTACCCAACCGTTTTTTTAGTTGGTTATTTAACGAAGCTGTATCAACTACTGGGTTATTTAGCGTCGATGAGATTGGGGATAGCGAGATGGTACTTGGCGAGATGAGGCCGAGGATTCGCCATAGATTATCTGGCATCTACTTTACGGTTGGGGAAAACCTCAGAAAAAAACCCAACCAGGTTATCACCCAAGCAGGGATCGAACCCGAGCGCAACTTCAGACCGGCAGACAAGTACCTTAACCGACTGAGCCACGCCGGTGGTTTACCCAACCGTAAGGCGGATGTCAGGTAATCTATGGCGAACCCTCTGGCTATCACTAATCTCTATCACTATCGAAACCGGCATCAGGCACTTCTTTCTATCCCTCATCATAGAACGTCTCTATACTCATCTTCCTATACTGTAGAAATACCACGTCTCTGGAATTCGTTACCTAATGACGTCAGGAACTGCCGGACTTTATCACAATTCAAAATTAAATTGGAAAATTTTGTCTTGTTTAATGGTTTTTATGTATTGCTAGAAGTGTTGATTTGTGTTTTTTACTCTAGATTAAAATCGCAAGTTTCTTGTTTATGTTAGTTAATTAGGATACAATTAATTAATCGGTGAGTTAATCACTCATTTAAAGTTTGTGTGACTGCAATCTGTTTGCATATTTTTGTGTGACTTTACTTTGTTTATAGTGTTTTTTTTTGTCTTTCCTTTTATTTCTGTTATTGTATTTGTATTTCCGGTTTGTGTGGAAGTGAATTTTTGGCCTGATGGCCTTTTCTACATTTCAGAATAAATAAATAAATAAATAAATAAATAAATAAATAAATAAATAAATAAATAAATAAATAAATAAATAAATAAATAAATAAATAAATAAATAAATAAATAAATCTAGAAACAAAAAAAATCTCATCGACGCTAAATAACCTATTAGTTGATACAACGTCGTTAAATAACCAACTGAAAAACTAAAATAAATAACATTTTAGGATCACGATATTCATAGAAATACGAGTATTACAGCACTACGAATCTTTGCTGTATAACCTACTTAAAATACGACATTCCGATTTAGGAGACAAACAAAACCGAATTCAACGAATGGAATACGAAGATAAACAGCTGTTTCATATTATAACGTAGTATGTTTATTGATATGATGTCACTTGTAGCGATTTACTGGTAATGTACAAGACAAATTAATTCTTTCGTGGAACAGAAAAATACAGGGACATCATTTTATTTTTACTAACATTTTTAATATTAACTTGCCTATACCTCTGGATCGCCGTTTGCTACCCCCTTCCACGACTGGAGTTCGATGATACTGGCGTAATATACAAAAAAATCACTTTACTAGGTATAGGAGGGAAGAAAAGTAGTTCATCCATTTACGTAAACTAGGAAATATTGCGCTTGTGAGTTTGATCATTTTCATTAGGTTTTTGTTTAATCAAAATACAGTACAGTATTAACAATAAGTGTTTTTACCCACGAACTGAGCTATCCATGTGGACGTATTCATTATGCAGTGTATATTATACTGTCTACAGCACATTAGCGTACAATATAGAGAATGAAGTTAAATTGAAAAATAATCGTAATATGGATATTCAAACACATTTTTTAAAATGGTGGCCGTTCATTTCGATACAGGCTCAGTTCTAATGTGCATATTATCGCACTATAGACTATTGTACCTAATTCCAATTACCAGTTTCGTTCTTCGTACTAGTAACTCATGTTGGAATAATTTTGTACCTACTCTAGAAAAGAGTACCTTACGTACTGTAAATTCAATCTTCACTTCTGCCCGATCCGAAAAGATAAAATTACTCAGACATGCTATCTACTGTCCGTCTAAGTAGTTATGTCGTAGGGTCGTAGAAAGGGAGGAAATCACGTGACAGTTAATTACTTAATGAGGCCCTTTTATTTAAGTCATTTTAAACAGTTGTATAATATTACGTAGACGTCCAATTCCTAACAGAAATTAATGTTCTCAGAAAAGAGTTAAGACAGCCCAGCCACTAGCTGGCGAATAAAAGCTGGTGGGGGAAACCGGGATACGACGTAGGCAAATGGACGACAGTACCTGTGCGAAAATGATTCAATATTGAAAGCTCTTTCGTCACTGGAAAACGCGAACATATTTTTGGAACGTACTGTTTACTACGACTGTATATGCGGTCTTGGATCTGTGTGCAGGACGGTTGAACTTCTTTAGTAGAAGGGGTGGGAGTGAAGTACATTCAAAAACTCGGGTACAATAAAAATTGAAGTAAAAATAAAATGATGTCCCTGTACAACTTCATACTTTACAACAACTTGTAATGTACAATATCGTACATTTGTGGAAAAGATGTGATCATCAGTAAAGAGATACTGGGAATCTCGATCTCTTTTATTTTCTTCCAGAACAAATTGAACTCCGATTGCAGCCAATCCCTTAAGAATCCCTGCCGAGCTATCCTTCATCTTCTTCCAAGTCGAAGTGATCGCCTCTCAAACACTAATTAGAGGAAAAAGTTTGTTTTTGCTTCCCCCAGAGAAGAGACTATACAAGCTGTCTCCTAGAAACAAATACGAAACTTAATAGCAAGTTTTTTTCTGTGTAATGTTATTTCTCGTTGCGTTCCATTTGTAATTGCATAAGATTCTATGACAAATATTTCTTCATTTTAAATTAGATTTCAGTTTGGAGATGGAGTGAAAACTTCATACTTATGTAATGGAGACTTCTTTTAGAAACTCCCTTTAGTCAGAAGTTTCGTAATCTCTCCTCTCCCGTAAGTGGAATGAAACTTCGCAATCTGCCTCCTTTTTATCCAGTTAATAATGGATGGCTAGGGATCGATGTTCACTCTACTCAGCCACAGTGGTCAGCGCCGTGTGTTGGCAATTTCTCCTACTCTCCTGTTGTGTGGGAGCCCTATATAGCAGGCGTACTTGCTCTTCTAGCGATTCATTGGTAAAACCCATTGTGTTCCGTTGTCGTGATGTGCATTCCCTCCAGGCTGCTGAGATTGAAGCACAGGAGTCATAAGAAATCTGGTTCATGATTTAAAATTTAAAAACCGATTTCTCATGTAAGGATTGCATACTTTACGCATTTTACAATTCGCTTATTTAGCAGCTTGCAATGGTAGGTCCCTAATACTTTATTTTGTTAAACATTCATTCAGAAGACATACTTACTTCCTTACAAATGGCTTTTAAGGAACCCGAAGGTTCATTGCCACTCTCACATAAGCCCGCCATTGGTCCCTATCCTGTGCAAGATTAATCCAGTCTCTACCATCATATCCCATCTCCCTCAAATCCATTTTAATATTATGCTCACATCTACGTCTCGGCCTCCCCAAAGGTCTTTTCCCCTCCGGCCTCCCAACTAACACTCTTTATGCATTTCTGGATTCGCCCATATGTGCTACATGCCCTGCCCATCTTAAAACGTCTGGATTTAATGTTCCTAATTATGTCAGGTGAAGAATACAATGCGTGAAGTTCTGCGTTTCTCCATTCTCCTGTAAGTTCATCCCTCTTAGCCCCAAATATTTCCCTAAGAACCTTATTCTCAAACACTCTTAATCTCTGTTCCTCAAAGTAAGAGTCCAAGTTTCACAACCATAGAGAACAACCGGTAATATAACTGTTTTATAAATTCTAACTTTCAGATTTTTTGACAGCAGACTAGATGACAAAAGCTTCTCAACCGAATAATAACAGGCATTTCCCATATTTATTCTGCCTTTAATTTCCTCCCGAGTGTCATTTATATTTGTTACTGTTCCTCCAAGATATTTGAATTTTTCCAGCTCTTCTAAGGATAAATCTCCAATTTATATATTTCCATTTCGTACAATATTCTGGTCACGAGACATAATCATATACTTTGTCTTTTCGGGATTTACTTCCAAATCTATCTCTTTACTTGCTGAGTAAAATTCCCGTGTTTTCCCTAATCGTTTGTGGATTTTCTCCTAACATATTCACGTTATCCGCATAGACAAGGAGCTGATGTAACCCGTTCAATTCCAAACCCTCTCTGTTTATTATTATTAGTATTTTTCATATTACTTCCCAAAGTAGAGCGCGCAATAATATATAAATTAAAATGAAATGTTTAATCACAACATACAGGCTCTACCACACACAGCTGCTGAGTTATCGTGCACAAGTCAGCAACAGAATTTTATTATTCTGCTAACACTTTACATTGTCAATCTAAGTGAGTTCTCTATCTGTAATAAGAAAAACTCATTTTAACGATGTTTAGGTATACATTGCTGCAACGCGTAGACATCATGTTAAAAAAGAACGATAAAATCTTTCACTCAGGAAGGGAAGTTCAAAGATAATATTGGATTTCCAAGAGAACCTTTTCTTTTCATGGCACTTTCGTGTTATTGAATAATATTACAATATTAATGTCATGAAATGTGGAAGACATTTTTGAAGAGGTGAAACATATGCCATGTTGCTTTCGTTCGACTTCAGTTACCACAAAAACAACTGAAACACTGGTATCATTCTATGGCCGGGAGGAAAAAGGTCTTAAGTAAAAATTTTATACTTTTCAGGAGAGCAGCAGAAAGACTGAAATTGGTGTCAATTATAGAGTTTTTCTAAATAAGTGGTTTTTCCTGGATATTATTTGTTTATATTTCTTCTAAAATAGGTAATGTTGCCCATTTAACAATTTTCTTGATTATTTCCAAAATTAGCCGCACTTAAGCCCTTTTAAGACTAGAATCCAAACTGAGTAGAGGGGACTATTTAAACATAAGATCTTTTTCATGTCAAAATAAATGAGAAATGTAAATTATTAGAAATGCAGAATGGGTCTTAAACAATTATAGGACTCTTTACCCTGGTGCTTAAAGTTTTAAAAGGAAAGGGGCATCAGTATGTGATAAAATGGCTAAAATACAAGTTAGACCTTTTTAATAGGGAAGCATGGAAAGTAAACATGTGATGGTCTGTAAGGAATAAAGTATTAAAAATTCTTAAGCCCTTTATTCTGTGTGTACTCGATTCAGAGAGCACTTAGGACGTTTGGTAACGCTCTATAAATCCAGTCAGGAGTCTTAGTTGACTTTAGCCGTTTACCAGATTGTAGAGAGTTGTTTGCACTTTCAGAATATATAAAAATCTCATTTTCACAAAAAAATTGACTTAATACCTTTTTCCTCGCGGCCACAGCATTAATTATCAACAGTAATCTCACTAGAGGTTTTGATTTATCTAGAGAAAATCAAAACTCGAGTGGGATTTAATTGATTATTACACGATTAGAAGAAAGTAGGCTATATAAAGATTAGAAGTAACAAAGTGTACAATAAAATATTAATTGGCTTACGAAAATACAACTGTCTTCAAATGTATTATTGTACCATCTCAACATTACGCTAGATGGCAGTAGAGTTTTATGATCATGTTTTCTTGTTACCGGTATCAGTTGTGCCAACTATGGAATCATCATTGTACTCTGTGGACTGTTACTAGTCAACAAGGCTTTGTTGATTCAGTTTCATTTTTATTAAAACATTTGCATTCCATTTCAATCATCCGGATCCCAGTAATCAACGCCACTTGACAGATGATTTTCAATAAATCTTAGTATTAAACAATCTCTGATACGTGAATATCCGTAATATATAGCAGAAGCTATAACAAACATAACCTAAATAATATAAACAAGTGTTAGAAAAGTATTAATTAGGGATGATGAAATAAACAAGAAACGTTTTAATTAACGATGATGAAATAAAAAATAAGCATTAATAATTTTAAAAGAAACAATTATTGAAAGTACAATTTTCAAATTTGAATGTTTTGGTGGTTCAGTTGACGTTATATTGGACGTGTGCGTAAAAGAAGTGAACTCGTTGGTGTGCACGGTGTATCCCTCAACTCATTCAGGATTTCCGAATGGTGCTCTTCATATATGACCAGTGATCTTTATTAATTCTTGTTCTTGAATGCCAAAATGCGAGTCATATTTGAAACTGCTGTGCATCGACTGGAGTGGTTTGTAATTTTCTGTTTTTTGACGGCCAGACCAGTGCAGTTTGAAATGTTGGCAAACAAAGAAACAAATGCTAGGGTAGTGATACAAAATAAACAAATGCTAGGGACGCGATAAAATTAAACAAATGCTAGGGACGCGATAAAATTGTGCGATAAGCGGCCATAATTGGTTGAAAGACGTCCTTTCGTACCGTTTTATTGGTCGAAAGTAGTGTGACGTAGTAAGAGTGTAATAGTCACTATAATTTTGTCATTCACAAACCAAAGGCTTACTGCGTAACCCTCGTACAAAATTGTGTGTGGCGCATTATGAAACAAACAGAAACTCCAGGGCAGTGGAATGTTTAATTTGACAGAACTCTCCGTTATGTTATGATTAAGATTTTCATAATCGTCCGGTTTAATTTCAAACGCGGACAAATCATAGCCGTAACTGCTACTTCGCTATACTTCCCCACCGCAAAACACCGGTGTGTCTTACAACAAACACTATCATTTATGCTAATATGTAAGCCCACGTAATGGCCCATGAAAAAATTACATTTACTTTACGTTTTTTTCCTGGAAGTACAACGAATGTCTAGCGAATCTTACACAACTTTTCCTCGTAATGATTAAAACTTATTTCAAGGTTGTCGACCGCGCACCCCTCCCCACGAGGTTCTCTCTCCTCCTCTCTTATTTGCGGTTTCTAAAATTTCAGCATTACATACAGCATATAATTAAAGTCGAATTTTTAAGATTTGGAATGGACCTCGCCTCTGTCCACTTCCTGTTACTTCAAAGACCAAAACCACACAAACAAAATTGCTATTACATGAGCATCCTGCTTCAGTGATGGGTTCAGTTCTCGGACACGTAATGGATTCCAAGGGCGCCCACGTGTATTTTCAAGGGGTGAGGAGCTGATGAAAGTCTTACAGTTGGAACCAACGAGCACAGAATACACAGAGTAGACACTAGCATCTTAATACCACAGTCTACTATATACAGTCGCGAAGCTTGAGGTGATTTTTTGCAAATCTCGTGATAAAGCGCTCCAAGCGGTTAGCAACTAGAAACAATAGACTGTCCACGGTCGACTTTGGACTGTGTCGTATTTCCATCGAGTGCTAGCTCGTTGCGTATTTCACATTGATGCTTGTGAAATGTTCGTTATTGGTTGTAATGAAAATGTTAATGGCTAAAATACAATAATTGGAATAATAATATTTTACTAGAAACGTAGAAAAATTAAGTTTGTTTTAATGAAATTTATTGATCACGTTTTATTTTCAATTCTGGTGGGATTATTATTGCTTAGGCCTACTTTTTTTTCAAAGGATATGTTTTTAATTATAGCTGTTGATTTTTTTGTTATTTTTATTTGTTACTTTACTAGAGACGTAGAAAAAGTCTGTTACAATAAAATTTATTGATCACGTTTTATTTCCAATTCTGGTGTGATTATTATTGCTTAACCTCATCCCACTTTGTTAACTACGTAAGCCTACACTACAAGTACCGGTACACGTAAGTTACTCCATTAATTCATATTTCCATTATTATTGCTGTAGAGGGAAATGAAAATTAATATTTATTGGTTTCATAGTTAATTATCGCTATAATCTTGAATGAGTGAAGGGATTATAGTAAATCTCAGTTCGTTTTGCACAAACAAAAATAATATTAACCTATTTCTTGCAGGTATCTTCGAGTTTATGGTGGAATTTAATATACTTCTTTAAAATAATAAATTAACTTTATGCATTTAATATTTCAATAATGGAAGGAAGATGTTAATTTTTCCAAAAGAACACAACGAAAGTGTAACATATTTTGTCGTCTACTAGGAGAGAGATCTGCGATGATGAGGCGATAGTAGCGATCGTAGTGGTGGACAACTACCCATGTTTGCATTTTTACTACATATTGAGCTTCGCGACTGTATATAGTAGACTGTGTTAATACCATTGGACGGAGTGAAGCCGGTTTGATGGACCTGACGCCATCTTGTTGCTACCAAAACATTGCAAAATAGCTATTACGTTATAGAAGATCTTATGATAATAGGAATTCCATATATCCCTAATTTCCTGGAGGACTCACACTTTCTTGTTTGTTTCGTAATACAGAATCGCTAGGCACGCATTTTTTTTAGCAAAAATTGCAAAACTATCATCGATAAATCACATATATACACATTTAAATTGACAGGTCTTCAAATTGCAGTATGGTATTTAATAGGTACTCTGGAAGGTTATACAAACAATAATGATAAAAAAGGAAGATAACAGTTTGACCTTATTTTGCTGCTAGTCCAATAAAAATGCTAGCCTATAATAATTACTTTTATAGGTTGATCCATTTGCTACGATTTAATAATGCAACTTGCTTCTTAACACAAATTATCATTCTCTTCCTTTTGCCAGTATTTCGTATAGATGTCCCGATTTTGTTTAGAGAAAAAGTGGAATGCTCTTAATCATATAATATTTGACAGGCTCTTCTTTTATAGTATATAATTAGATTATAACGGCGAACAAAAGTCAAGTTTTATTACCAAGTGGGTCAAGTTAGATCACGACCGAGTTAATGAAGCTCCTAAGTCTGCAAACCATAATATCATAAAATAATGTATATAAATTTCAATCAAAGACACAACTATCTGCAAATGTTTATTTGCTACATGAATATATGGTATATAAACGTTTTCGCCTTGTGGGGCATCATCAGATATATTAAAATTATGTGATCTGAACTTAGATTAAATTAGATTTATGAAAAGCAAATATGAGCAGTGTGTAATACATGGTGGTAAAATTTTCATGAGTTATATGTATACTAATTGTAACAAAAAATAAAATAAAATGATGAATTTTTATGTAGTGTAAATTCAAATTGATTAAAATTGAAATTGTGTGTACATATAACTCATGTTGCATTATAATGCATATTTATCAAATAATATTATGCAAATTATGATGCATGCTAAAATCAAATGAATAAATGGATAAAATCTTGGGTTAAAAGTTTTCAATGTTTAGAAAAGACACGTCTTGGAGAACTGTGTATCATATCGAAGTTTGCTGTAACCGATGTTGTAGGTTGATTGTAATGTGCGTATAAAATTATCATTCATATACTGTGAATAAAGAAGTATGATTTATTTATACGGATTATGAGTATTATTTAGTGATCAAATGGGGACAGAAGTCTACTTTGGTTTTGGAGATGTGAAAAGGTGTTAAGGTTACTTACGAGTACTTTAAATGTTGCCTAGTTTCGATGCAAATAGTGGTTATCCTTGATCCTTTAGATCTAAATAATCTATCTTTTATAGTGCATATCGTTGATGAATTACTGTGTTTGATTAAAGGAAAAACTGTGTGTATATGGAAGAATTCTGTAAAAAACAAGAAATGTTGCCATTAATATTTCGATCAATTTGAACTGTTTTAAGAGAAAGGAAATGTGAGAATGATTAATTAATTCATAGAATTCATAGAATGTAGGTGAACTTTAAATACATCGTTGGAAAGTACATTTAATTGGCTCTGTTTCGTGTTAATTTCATTTCGATCATTCATTATTCTAATTCGTAATTTTTAACCCAAATTAAATATCTACTTGTTGCTTCTAGGCATTAAAAGCTACATCCGGCTAATTGTACTTTATTAGTAGGCCTATTCCCCAATTTCTGTTCTATTTAAACATTATTCTCAACTTTTACAATTCAGATAGCCTTATTTAATGTTATAACCAAAGCTCGGAACTTGGGGGCTTGTGTCGTGTGCATGAGTAAGGTTACAGGTACAGCGTACACAAAACTCACGCTGCAAGTGCTCAGGGACAGTCGTGTGTACTAAGAAAGTGGCCACAACTAATGACAGGAAGACGGACGAAGAAACTGTTATGTCGAAGCCAATGACATCCAGAGAATTAAAGGCAAACGGTCTGTTTGAGGAAATAGAAAATACGTGTTATTTCGAATGGGTATTATAGAAGTTTGAAAATACATTTTGTTTTAAATTTAAGATACAGAATTTCGTGGAGAATTCGGAGGAGATACATTATTTTTTTCGAATGGAGAGTTTATATTTTGTAAGTTGTGCCACATACAAACTAGAGGCTGGAAACGAAATTCATTGAAATGCATTGCAGTCCCTCAAATTGTAGAAAAATCTGTCCATAGACATGGATCGAAACGTAGAGGGGCTTGCCCTAGTAGTGACACACTAACTGAAAACTATTTTCGAGAAAAATTTAGGATATACTTATCTTTCTCAGATACGAGATCAGCTAGCAACTGCTGAAAATCGAACAGAAAACAGTAACAATGAAAACATTCAGTGTTTTAAGTCTGCTACCGAAAAATCTTCGAATGTAGGTAGTCATACACTGTAATAAAATGTACACAGCAGAACAGTAAATTTGATATATTTCTCATGTTTATTTTTATTATATATATATATATATATATATATATATATATATATATATATGCTATGAAATTACGTGTTTCAACCTACCATAATATTATCAATATGTTGTTGGAGCCAGAAACCACTTTTGTAGCAGACCTGACAGTACCTCCGTGCTGGAAGCGGGAATATGTTGACATTGAAGTCCGGTCGCTTAGTCACGTGCAAAGACACAAGTCCCCAAGTTCCGAGCTTTGGTTATAACGAATGTAAGATTATGCACCTCCCTGTATTAATGACGCAGTGAAACATGTTTTAATTAACACGATGTTAAATTAGCGACCTACACCTTGTAAGGCAAGTGGCATCCATGTACAACAAGTCGCGGGCAATGTACAGTGTACATCGCATAATGATAATGAAGTACAGTATATTGCAGGCCACTGCATGCACATCAGGTCTCCAAGCTGTAATGTCTCTGACGAATAGAAATGTAAAATTACTTTTGGTTCATGTATTCGTTTTTTCAAATAAAGTGTTCTAAGACCTGTATAACGTAATATCAGAAAAAGAAATAACGCAGTTAAATAATAAACGTGAGAAGATTCAGTGGTTACTTACAGATGGTGCATGAAGTCTCGTTTTCAGACGCCTCCTCCACGCGTAAATGAATTCCCTGCAATAAAGAAAACAGCACTTCGTTATACACGTTCGTATCACAAGGACTTTATAATAACATCCTTCATGACATGAAATCGATACGGAAAACTTTATAACAATTACTTGTCTAATTCAGTACAATGTTCTTTTCGTTCTGTACTTGAAACAAGGGAGACATGCTGACTGGTGTGTTCCCTTCCCTATACTGTGATCTTGCTTTATACTGGGTGTTCATTTCAAAGTGTGTCATGACGTCACTGTTGTTGGGTCACCGATTTGAAGCGAGTTTCAGCTTATATGTTAGAGAAGTTGCCTATTATTTAAGGCGTTCTTCAATCTGAACTCGAGAACGTGTACGGTATAACTTGAATGTCGTAGCAACAGATGGCGGTCTGTACGTTCTGTGTGCTACCATAACCTCTTTCGAACTGTGTTTTGCGCCGGCAAGTCGTACGCAGGGTATTTGTTATCATCGGTTGCGTATGGTAATATTCCACAACACAAATCAAGTGCTCCGTGTCCATGTTGACCGTCGAAGTTAATGACAGCAAATACGTAAGTAATCGTCTTAACCCTCTCCCCATATCCCGACAGTACTATTTCCAAACAGTTCACATTCCTGGCACTACTGGCGTTACCGTACGTATCGGTACGTACTCTTCAGAATGAACGCCGTACTTGCTAGGCAACTTCTGCCTCTTAGGTTATACACCTCTGCGGAAGTGTAGGAAGATTGAATTCTCTAGGCTCATCGGCTAGCCACATGACGGCATACAGCGAGCCATGACACATTTTGAACTGAACACCCAGTATAAAAAACTGCCACTACTATCAGAATATACCGGGTGTTTCAGAATTCAACGGAAGAAATTTAAGGAGTTGAATATCATTTGTTGGACTACTGAAATGTGTAAAATGACTGCAAAACCAAGAAATATTGTCTCTTTTTTATGAAATAAAGAAGCTATCTCGTCTCTGACAGAAGTATATCGATGAGCTTGAGGACTACCTATTTAGAAAAACAATTATGGTTTCAAGTATTATAATATAAGTGTGAATAAACTTTGAACCTCCTAAGTACTGTACCGGTACTTTACGGATAGGTCTTTATCTCTTGACTCTCACACTTGAAAACTGCATTCCTGTAGGGTGCACAGAATAATTTATTAGCCTATATTACTTGAATACCTATAATATATAGGGTGCTTCCGAGTAGTATTACAAACTTTCAGGGATGATGGCGGAGGGTATATGTATCAATTTGAGATAAGGAACCCTGGTCCGGAAATGACCGAGTCGAAAATTACAAGCAAAAATAGTTCTGTGGAAATGAAATAATTTTACTCCTCTGTACACCTTATTTATGTGTATTTATCTGTACATCTTACACATACTGTATTCATCTGACGTTGTTTACGTTGTCTACTTACAGTATTCCATTCAGTGCGCTGTCTGAGGGATGGGGACAGGAAACTACACTAAAGCAATGCAGATAGCGTAATGTGTAACGGACATGATCGGTCCTGATATGCACGTCTGTAGACAGCAGTGTATGTGTACAAGTTGCAGTGTCCAGTCGATCAGTCCTAGTGAAATGGAGGAGTACACGTAAGCGGAATAAGCATACTTGATTTTCGAATACGGATGAGCCAATGGGAACAGTAGACAAGCTCACAGATTGTATCGATACAAGTACCCACGTAGGAGACATTCGGCCCATACAATCTTTCCACGACTGTTCCAAAAGTTAAGGGAAGGAGGGCACGTGATGCTAAATTACAATTTCATTTCCACACAACTATTTTTTGCTTACAACTTTCGACTCAGTCATTTCCGGACCATAGTTCCTTATCTCAAATTGATACATGTGCCCTTCTCCATAATTCCTGAAAGTTTGCAACACCACCTCGGAAACACTCTGTATATTGTATTAAAGTGATATAATAGTGTTAAAAGTTGTGTAATCAAGATGTATATTATTATATTAATTGGATTGGTTTTCACAAAACAATGCTTATTATTTTTTAATGTAGCTTGATATCTGCATATACAGGGACATCACTCTATTTTTACGAACATTTTTAACATTAACCTGGCTATACTCGGAAACACTATTTCCCCCTTCCATTACAGGAGTTTGATGTTACTAGTGCAATATGTAAACAAATCATTTTACTAGGTATAGGAGGAGAGAAAAGTAGTGTATCTATTTATGTTGTATGGAAATACGATATTACGATTTTCAGTTTGATCATCACTTTTACGGAATTTATCAAAATACAGTAGAGTAGTAATATTTTTTTTCAAAAACTCAACTTTTCAGGCGGCTATGTTCGTTATGTAATGTCTACTTTATTTAGCATATTAATTATTGATGTTATCATACAATATAGAGAGTGCATTTAAATTGAGGGGGTCATAAGTAAAGGGCTGTAAGTGCACTTAAGTTACTTTTGAGAAAATGGGGTTTAAATATTTAAGCTTTCGTAAAATCGGTGAAATTTTTTATTTAAATTTTAATGTGTGATGCGATTAAAATATCCCTTTGCTACTAAAATTTTAGATACTTTTGCTTACACTGGATGCACTTAACTCATGTTGTTACAAATGTCACTAGCATTCCTTTGCTTCTAGCCACCTCAATTCAAAAAAAGCTATCTGAATTTTTAATCAAGTTGCTGAAAATGGTTGCCGTTCATTACAATGCAGGCTTCAATTCAGTACGCATATTATTAAAAACATTTTGAAGCATATTCTCTGAAATTGAATTTATCGTTTCTTGAATATAATTTTTAGTACGATATTATTAAAATAGGTTCTTTCCAGTAGCGGCTGGTGGTCAAAATAATGAGTGTGCTACAATTTCTATATTGGCCTACTGTATACACTTATATGTATTTATCTTAATTTGAGACTCGCCTAGTGACGAAATATGAAGTCCATACGACGTTCCTTCCTACTGCAGAACCTGTCAATTACCCTGGTGTTAAACCCTTCAACTTGGATATCATACTCTTTTCTATTGACAGTGTTACTTCATAGAATGGATCCTGTGAATTGTTGGAAGCTATGTATCGTAACAATTGAACAGCTCTATCTATATTCCGGAAGGCAGATGTTCCGTATAGAACTCAAAGTTGTGTCTTTAACACTCTTTTGTTCAGTACAGTATAGCTGTTGACAGCAACTTCAAGTTCGCGTTCAGGAAAATTATGCTATCCAAAAATGGCCAGAAAATTTGCTGTTTAACAATTTCGTTGCATCTAGATAGCTTAAAGACTGGAAACGCTGAGTAGTTTTCTGAATTATACGGTCATATACTTCCTTGGCTTCAGTTTTCTGCGATTCCATTCTCCGTCGCTTGCCGACTGATTCAGGAGGAACCTCAAAAACCAGGTAGACGGCAGCAGCAGTCGGACACTTGAATTACCAAATAGGTCTACATTGTAAATAGTTCCGAGTTCTTCCACAAACAAGCATTCTCTCGTTACGCTTTACTTTTGCAATCTCCAAGCTGTGTTGTGCTGAAGCTGACTACAGCACTTCCCCGCGTAAAAATAGCCAATCAGGGCAGTGATTTCAGCTTCGCACATGTGCATTAATTGTCTACATTCTCATTTAGAGTTTTGAGTAGCACATTGTACCCCCTGAGGCACCAAAGAGCTAAGAGCGAAGACTAAACACTCTATAACGCGTCATGAATATAACCACGGAAAATTGTCAAATGGCAGATCAAATACTATGGTGGTATGCCAAATACATTATTTGAGCAAAAATTATCATTGTGCTGTAGCACTGTAGCACGTAAGGACGGGCCGCCCCTGGTTGTTTCTTCTATAGAAAACGCAATCATATTTATGAAACGCACTATACACTGCAGTGTTTACTTCACTGCTTGAAGACTTCGAATGCAACAGCGGCCGTAAGTTTGTGTGTCTGACGGGAGCAAGGACATTAGTGAAGGGGTGAGAGTGAAGTACATTTAGAAATGCAGGTACAATAAAAATTCAAGTAAAAATAAAATGATGTCCCTGTATATTAAACCTCATTACATACATACCCACAAACGTGGCCTTAAAGTGCTTGATTTTTCTGTCAGACGAGAATAAACAGCGTGTGTCCTCTGAACGCTGCGGCATTTTCTGCCAACTTCCATGTTCGAAACTTGATGCAGAAGTTCGGGTAACTAACTTATACGCGGCACTTACTGCTCTAATGTTTGTTATTAACGCTTCATTTGTGGTACACTAACTTAGCTTCGTCACCGCTCACAACGTCAGACACAGGAGGGGAGGGGGAGGTGATCGTCTTGAAATTATCTCAGAGTTTGAATCAGACCGGCATTCTGTTATTTACTACGTCACATTCCGTCTTCATCTCCAGAGATAAGGTACTGTATCAACAAGGAGACTTCCATTTGTGTATTCAAGTAACTTCACATTTCCACCCCTCGTTACCACGTTCGAAATGACTTTAGGGACCATCCAGTCTCACAACTAATGAAAATCTGCGTTGTTACAGAATGAAATAGCTGCAGCGTCACATTCACAACGCACTTATAAATGGGCTGCTAAATACAGAGCTCTCCGCATATAACGCCATA
The DNA here is from genome assembly GCA_025594305.2 of Periplaneta americana. Lineage (NCBI taxonomy): Eukaryota > Metazoa > Arthropoda > Insecta > Blattodea > Blattidae > Periplaneta > Periplaneta americana. The sequence goes on from JAJSOF020000005.1 coordinate 190,062,328, forward strand.
GGACATTCAGAAGACTTGCCTTCCACAATGCGACTATCGTACTTACCGAAGTTCAAAGCGTTTGTCGGGCGTTCCATGAGTGCAGTTCACCTCAGTCTGTTGTAAGCTACTAAAGGATTACTCATTCGTGAGTAGTGTAGTGTAGTTATTGGGGTTTTTAATTGTTTGAGGGTAATGAAGTTATTTTTATGCCATTACTGTCTTGTAGAATCATTTTATTGTATCTATTTTAGTATACAGATATATTTTATACTGAGTTAATGGTATAATCATTGCACCAGCCATTAGGTAAATAAATACATATTCAATATTGCTTGTAGTAGTCAGTTCTGGTTGAGCGGAGAAGAAGGTCTAAATTCCTTAACTCTACCAGACGAATAAATAAATAAACAACTGAATACATATAATTCAATTACATGAGTACTTGAGCAAATAAATAAATAAATAAATAAAAATAAAACTATACAAATAAGTGAATACATTAATAAATGAACAGATGAATAGATGAACAAAAAAGATGAACAAGTGAACAAATTATCAATGAACAAATAAGTAAATAAATAAATAAATAAATAAATAAATAAATAAATAAATAAATAATGGAGTGGTAAGAAACTATAAGGCCGTTCGTGGCTGCGATTCTAGCGTTCGAGTCTCTCCTCCTTAAAAGGGAAAAAGTTCATGTTAATATTTTGTATTGAACCTTTAACGGAGTGACTTTTGAAGGTTTTATGATATTTTTGAAGTTGTTTTATAAACTTATAGTTTCTATTAGGAGCCAACAAGTTTACTATGCACTATTTGAAAGTGTTATTAGATATGGATTACTTTTATATGGAAATAGTTCTGACCTTCCAAACATTCTGTTACTGCAGAAAAAGGCAGTTCGTATTATAACAATGTCACCACCCAGACTATCATGTAGATCTCTTTTCAAAAATGAAAAGATTATGACAGTCTACAATCTATATATTTTTGAACTTTTAATGTATGTAAACAAGCATATTACTAATTATACAAGTATAGTAGATCTGCATCGCTATGAAACCAGAAATAATGATCAATTAAATGTACCACATGTCAGGTTGCAAAAAACACAATCAAGCTATGTAATTACTGCAATAAAAGTATATAACAAGATACCTACAAATATAAAGGCACTTAATGAAACACAATTTAAACTTCAGATTAAGAGATGGCTACAAAATAATCCCTTTTATAATATGAATGAATGTTTTGAAAATGATGTTGTATTTTAGTGAAATTTTATTATTTTTTACTCTTTCAATATTTTAAATATTGACACATTGTTTTTTATATTATCACATTGACGAGGCCTCTTGTATTCTTGTACCTTCAGGCAAATAAAGAATACGAATATGAATAAATATGAATATATTTTGAACTTTCTTTTACGATTTTTTTTGGTATGACGACGTATGATGGTTTTAGGATACTTTTAGAGCTGTTTTTGTGTCCTAAAATTGGTAGCTAATATTTGTAATTTACTTTGCCTTTATCACTTTAAAAGGGTTTCGAAATTATTACTAGCAATTTTATTCTATTTTATGAAGCCGATTTGTGTGCCTTTCTATTTATACCAGCAGCTCATATTTTGCGTCTCTTTCGAATACAATAATATTGTTCTACAACTGCTATTAAACCAGCGATTTTGTGCGTTTTTATTGGGAATATATATTTTTTTATTTCGTGCAGAACAAATATGTACTTGTACATATAAATATAAAACTGAAATAAATAGACTGAGGTCTACTGGAAACTTCAGGATCAACAGAAAGAAGATAATTCCAATATGGTTTACAAAATATGAAACGAACGAGGGTCAAAGAATGGAGATAATCCGTTTTAGAGGCGGATAGGGGGCTGTGTGATTTGCGGAGTTTCGGAGATTGCATGTCAACAAACATTATGCAAATCCTCTCCGGTAATTGACAGCCCCGTCGCCTGGGAGACGCTCGCAGCTCTGGTGGGTTTGATTGCGGCCGACGCCGCCACGGAATGAGGGATTAAGCGTACAGAACTGCAGCCGACGTCACTACAGATTTCCTCGTATCAGGCTTACCTTCGCGGTTCAATAGATGTCACTTACACACAGCAAATGCCTCTAATACTGCTCCTCAAGACAACAGGCCTCACTGAATTAGAGAATCGTGTGAGCACGAACATTTTATTAGGTATCTGATATGCAATGGAATGTAATTCCCTATTTACAGATAGTGTCTCATAAGTAGGCTCCGGGAAAAGTATTGCTATCAGCTTAGTATGCAACATAGCATACCTGCTTTGAGAGGGATGGGGTAAACAACGATAGACAGCGTGACGTTGGCAGCAGTACAGTTTGGTTCATGAGAAATGAAGTAATACATGAAAGTCTCATTATTTGTGCGTCCTTTTGACTAGTTTCTAGTGAATAGCTATGAAGCTTACAAAGTGCAATTCTAATTTATTCTCATTAAGAGACCTAAATATTTCATTGTACTTGACATACTGGTAATAATATTATTTACGTATTGATGCGTTGCAATGAACAATGATATCCATGAGCAAGACATGTAACGTGTATCATATTCGGATAACGTGTTTCAAGATACTTAGCAGATTTCTTCATATAGCTTGCAGCATCTGTAACGTATAGTAACACATTTTCGAATTGCACACATGATGGCCATAGCAACTCCATAGCACTATCATAAAGTTCACATATTATGGTGGAATAATTAACCCTGTCTAACACTTTACTCATTAAGAGATAGGGTCTACAGCAACATTCCGCACTAAGGGCACTTACAACCACATTTGCTACAAGACGTCCAACGGAGTCCATGCTTTCATCAACAGAAAAAAAAAAACCATATCTTCTCATTTTGTAATTTACACTTCACTTCACTTCACGCAGACATTTCTCATATGCATGTTGCACATACTTCTTCCGCAGTGTTGCTTCGTTAGGAATTTGTCTTCCAGTGTACTTTTCTGAAAAGCCACGGAGTTTCGCGTTTTCTAATTTGTTTAACGGAATATTTGAAGCAATAAATGCGTCACACACATATTCGTAAAATGTTCGTTCAAGTAGTAGTTGTGAAGGAGATTCCTGCTGTACCTTGCTTAAATTCTGCTGTCTTTTACATGCGCGTTTATGCTTATTGCTATTTAAATGCTTCTTAACGTTGCATGCCATGTCGGCTGCCAATTTCACGTGACACAATTCACAAAACAGTTCATTACCATGGATGGAAAACACACTTTATTGACGAACATATTTCCTTAGTTCTTCTATCTCGCGTACTTTTGGTCTCGGCATTCTGAAGACCCGTGTCGACTGCTTTTGACTGCGTTGTACTAAGCTACCCCGGCACTACTCTGCGACGATTTACCTGGTGCCACGAGTTGGTTGCGCCATTTGCGATGGTTGCCCTCTTCTTCTTCTGCCGCGTCGCCGAAGAGCAGAAGTCGGTTTGCTCAGTTGGACGTCGGTGAAAGATATTGTCCCCCGGTAGAGGTGATCTCTTCTCAGGGACCTTGTGGTTTTGTGGGTGTAGGATATAATGTGGTGTTTGTCATTCACACGAAAAGAAACCAAGGAGTAAAGTTCCACTAAGTACGTTTATTCGGATCACGTCCCTTACTTGAGTCCAAGCGACGGAATACTGGCTTTTGTCTTCCGTGTGATCTCGGCAACGTAATTATCTCGTCTAACGCCAGTTTAAAATCGCTGCTACCACTTTTTGAGTAAATCACAAACTAAAAAGTGCGAAACCTACACTTTATCACTTCGATCGTCTTGATGGCCGGGAACTATGTCAGAAACTCGATCGGCTCAAAATGCCGAGAATTTTACGACGTACACGATCGGCTGGAAAGCCGAGAATGGTATGATATACGCGATCGGCACAAGTGCCGGTAATATTATGATTACACACGCGATCGGCTCACAGGCCGGTGATATTCTGAGTAAACACGCGATCGGCTCAAATGCCGGTAATATTATGAGTACACACGCGACGGCTCAAATGCCGGTGATATTCTGAGTAAACACGCGATCGGCTCAAATGCCGGTAATATTATGAGTACATACGCGACGGCTCAAATGCCGGTGATATTCTGAGTAAACACGCGATCGGCACAAGTGCCGGTAATATTATGAGTACACACGCGATCGGCTCACAGGCCGGTGATATTCTGAGTGAACACGCGATCGGCTCACTGGCCGGCATTCTTCTGAGGACGCGTCTCGGTACGCCGTCCTTTTAAATACTAGCTATGGTGACGCGCTCACCAGACGCTACCATTGTTTGCTAGCTTCAAACAACGCTACAAGCGCGTTCCTAGACAAGGAAAAACCCCCGCTTCTGAAGCCTATGCTATGCTAAAGTTCAGTAACCTACCTCGCGTCTACTGGTTTTAAATGCGATAGGCGCCTGCCAGACTGTGAGAACAAAGTGCCTATTACACGCTTCGCTGATCCCCGACGCGTAGGTTAAACACCTCAAAGAAATAAAGAAATATCTAAAATGAAGCTATACTATGACTTATATCAGAGAAAAATATCTTCCTATCGCTGGACCACCCGACTACAGCTTCAACTCCTATCTGCACAATGATGGGTGCGAGAGTCCTCGGTTCATAAACATTAGCTATACTACATCGCGCGTTTCCCTGTAAGCAATACTTTCTCCGGGGTCTACTCATAAGCAAAGAGAGCAGATGGGGTACGTTATCAGTGGACACAAGTTTACTATACCGAGAGCTTTGATTACGTCACGAGGTGGGGGAAGGGGTCTTACCTACAAGGTACAGTCATTGTACGCGCTGAGCTCTCTGATGTTATATGTGCTGTCTTAGATAGTTTTCAATATCTGTGCATTTCCTGGGGTATTTGAATTTCCTGTTTTCTGCATATTCTACTTTATGGGTCCTTCTACACTATTTCCTGTATTCACTTTTTTCCTATTGCAGTCCTAATTAGTTCTATTTGTTTACCGTAAGTGCAAAGCATTTGTTTGCCTTTACATTACAACATAGTTTACGATATGCAGAAAGAAAAGAAGCCCCGGCTGTACAATTGCAGCGATTTGTTGAGGAGTTCGGATCGCAGCACTTTCCTACAGATGGTGAAAAACTTACATGCATGGTATGTAGAGTCGATCTACTGGGGAATAAGAGACACCATGTACAAAAACACTACAACTCTAAAAGACACAAGGAATGTTTTAAGTTGTTGAATTCGAAAAAAGTCGAAGCTATTCCCACGAGTTCAAATGTGGAATGTGATTTTTACCAAGACTTGTGCCACATGTTCGTTAGGGCAAATATTCCATTTAAAAACTGGAACACCCATGTGTCAGATCATTTTTGCTAAAATATACAGGTAGAACACTACCCCGACAATTTACTCTGCGTACGGGTTATTTAGCAGAATGTTATGAAGATGTCTTACGTGAAATTAGAGAAGCCTTAAAAGATGAAAAATTGTGAATATCTATAGACGAAACGACAAATATTGCAAACAGATCCGTTGCTAATGTTATTGTTGGGGCACTTCAAACTCAAGATGTGGGCAAAAAGTTTTCATTGACATTCGAAGAGCTAGAGAAAGTAAATCATGTTACCATTGCAGCTCTGTTTGAAAAATCAATGCGATTATTGTGGTCTGACGAAATGAAAGCAGAAAAGCTTAATGAAGTATATCGTCGTGCACGTAACAAATGCAGTCATGAAGAAGAGCAAAGTAGTACAAAGTAAAATACTATGTTTTCTATGTTGTTGTATTTATATGCAATATATTGTTCTTATGTAGCTACATTAATATCATGTAACACAGAACTATGTATGTTGCAATTAAATGTACTGTACAATATAAACAATAGGTTATTTAATATTATAAAGTGAAATTAACTGAATAGTACAGATAATTTGCTGCAAGAACTGTACTCCAGCCGTCGTTATTGTAGCGACACGATGACATTCACCCTCTCCCTTCCTTGCTCCCTAATACATTACGAGGTAGTGCATGTAGAAGTTAACTCAACGGTTTACGTACACCAAATGCTCTCTCTGCTCACAAGCAGGCTTCGAGACTTCGGACCCAATAGAGCAGTTCATTGGGAAATCCGCATAACGGCGTGCTGAGCATAGTGGTGAAGAGTACAGTGGGTGAGGGTACTGTAGAATGAATGCCAACAAATACGCAAAGGTAAACGCTCTGGATTTGAAGGTTCTGACGAATAATTTGGTTTTCATACAAACCTATTTTCAAACTGTATCTGAAACTATTACATGGTTAAAAAAGTCAGAGCAAGAATGCCGGAAGCCCTCAAATTAGTTGAGGAAATAACACAGAGAATTAATGAGACATCAAGTACACCGGTTACTGAACGCGTAAAACAGAAGTTGAAATCAATTTTATGTAAAAATAACGGATATGGAACATTGTGTAACATAAACATAAAATTAGTGGACATAGAGTCACCCGAGAATAAAGGACTGTCTCTTAGAGACTGCAATGATGTTAGGTTTTTTCGTTTTGTTCCTATCACGTCATGCGACGTAGAGCGCAGCTTTTCACAGTACAAACTTTGGCAGATAACCGAAAAAGATTTACGTTTGAGACACTGAAAATGTATCTTGTAATACATTGCAATTCGGTACTGTAACTGCACTTCCTAAAGACGACCAATAGGATAAATGAAGAAATTAAAATTGCTACATGTTTATTTCCACCATTAACAATGTGTATAATTAAACACAAATGCTTATAAAAGACAGGAGAATAAATGCTTTTCACATTGTTTTGACATTGTCATTATGTAATGTATATTACCTTTTAGAATGTACATATGTGTGTTTCCTCATACTACCGTACTCTACTCTAAATAGCAACGTTGTTACCTCAACACATCTCTACCTACCTGCAGCAAGTCAACAACCTATAGTACATGCACAGTAAATTTATTGTATTGGGTCCAAAGTCTCGAAGCCTGGTAATAAGTAGGGACAGTATTTGTTCCACGAGGCTACAATATTAAGTATTACTGGAGTTTCTGAGTGGACAACGCGCGTATATCTAGCAAGCGAAGTACTTGACTGACTTCTCAAGCGACTCTTGTTTGGTGAAGTTCGGCAGAACTAAACACTTTAACAATTACACTAATTGCTTCCTGTGTTAAAAACCTTGGAGTTTACTTTGATACGCATTTAAACTGGAATAACCGAGTAACCCATATTACCAAAAAAGTGCTTTCCATACTACATTCCTTAAACAGCATTCGAAAATTCCTTCCGCTATCACTCAAGAAAATACTAGTGGAAACACTAGTAATGCCCCACTTCGATTATTGCGATTTTCTACTGACTGACCTCAATGTCAACCAGTCGCAAAAATTACAACGTGTTCATAATAATTCTTGTGTTCGCTTCGTCTGCGATGTCCGTCGCGCTGACCACATTACCCCATCCTTCCAAACTCTAAACTGGCTACGGCTTAACGAACGTAGAAATTTTCATTCTCTTGTTCTCCTTTTCCAAGTCCTTCACACCTCTACACCTACCTACCTTGCCTCCCGTTTCAGTTACCTGTCATCATATCATAATCTCTTCACACGCACGCAAAATAGCCGCATACTAGCCATACCAACACATAAGACATCATCGTATTCATTATCATACACAATCTCGCTCTCGCGCTTGTGGAATACCCTACCCAGTGACATCAGAGACTGTCGGAATTTAGTAGCGTTCAAAAGCAAACTTATTAAGCATTTTCTTACTGCGTAGAGTAGGTTTAATTTTTACTTAATCAATAAAAGAAATGCTTTCCTCTTCTTAACTTTTACAATAAACTGTCTAGCTTTTATTAATCAGTTAATCTTTTAGTACTTTGATTTTTATTGTATTTGTAAATTTAATATTAATTATAATTGTATTCTTAATATTGTATTTGTAATCCCCTGGTAGAGGGGAAGAGAAGACCTGATGACTTTATCTCTACCAGGTTAAATAAATAAATAAATAAATAAATAAAATAAAAATAAATAAAATAATATTTACAATTTCAAATAATTTACATTACGTACACTAGAATACACTAGCAAACTTAATATAGACTTTTATTTATAGTATTGCGTATTGTAACGCAAGGTATTTTATTTAATAATACTATTATTTACTTATTTTGTAAATAGTGTATAAGAGTGTAAATATGTTTGATCAATGTAAACTGACATTCTTTATGAACGTGTCAATAGTAAAAATAGCGTATTCCAGTGTAAGGTAACGGTATCCCCGTAATATGCCATGAAGGCATTTGGGGGGCATGGAGGTAAAGTCACATGCTTTCCATGACCTCGGCACTAGAATGGGGTGCTGTGGTCGGTAACACGCTCTGAACCCCTTTTACCCCCGGGAAAGACCCGGTAGTCAATTGTTCAATTTCTACTGTTTTGATTATTTTATTATGGAATAAAATAAATGAATAAAATGAATGAATGAAAGATAAATATTTCTTTATTAATTAATAATAGTCCTGAAAGTTAGAATTTATAAAACAGTTATATTACCGGTTCTTCTGTATGGTTGTGAAACTTGGACTCTCACTCTGAGAGAGGAACATAGGTTCAGGGTGTTTGAGAATAAGGTGCTAAGGAAAATATTTGGGGCTAAGCGGGATGAAGTTACAGGAGAATGGAGAAAGTTACACAACACAGAACTGCACGCATTGTATTCTTCACCTGACATAATTAGGAACATTAAATCCAGACGTTTGAGATGGGCAGGGCATGTAGCACGTATGGGCGAATCCAGAAATGCATATAGAGTGTTAGTTGGGAGACCGGAGGGAAAAAGACCTTTAGGGAGACGTAGATGGGAGGATAATATTAAAATGGATTTGAGGGAGGTGGGATATGATGATAGAGACTGGATTAATCTTGCACAGGATAGGGACCGCTGGCGGGCTTATGTGAGGGCGGCAATGAACCTTTGGGTTCCTTAAAAGCCATTTGTAAGTAAGCAAGTCCAAGATAGTTTTTCAAACACCGAACGGGAATTCATTTCATAAACACTCGTAATAGTACTTCCTTTTGTGTATATTTTGTACGAGATCACCCCTTCTTCCAGTCCACCCTTATACAGAGCGCAGCTAATATCTGCATTCCGCTATTGAGCTGTGAGCCGGCTCGGAGAGCGCAAACCTTGTGGAGGTCTACTTTAGAACATTACAAGAAGCCTGTGAGAGAGAAGTCCTACTATACCGAACTATTGCAAGTTGGGTGGTAGCGAGGCATTCGCTTTCAACTAAGAATTGACATCCGAAGAGCTTTATATTGATCAGTGAGAAAGGTATCCAGAAATGCTGCTGCTGATGGAGTCCGCCGTCTTCCAAGGATTTGTCATGTCAAAAGTAACCTAAATAAATTTAGTGTGAAACAGTAACTATGATGTCACCACTTTTCGAATGCTCTACTATTATTGTATACATTTTTCTCGTTCTTCGTTTATTTTCGTCTCCATTAAAATCATTTTCGCTATTGCGTTTCCCTTCAAAACAAACAAAAAGTGTCATTGAATTTTTAACTTTAGATGGCGCTGCTGGCTAAACGATTGACGTAAGACGGCAAAAAAAAAAAAAAAACTATCACCACGAGTCTCATAGGTGAGGCAGGTTTCATCTGTGTTCGAACTTCGAGTGTTCAGACCCGGAGGCATCCCTTGTTAGTGTATTCTATTATTCTAAGGCCCAATTGTATAAAACTCCTTTGATCGAAGATCGAAAAGTGAACCGAGTTCAGACACCTCTTCTATTGTATAAAACTTTTCTGCGATCAAATTGCCTTGGTTCAAATGCAATCTAAGTTCGCGTGAAAAGGATTTGGCAACATCGCATAAACAGGTGAAATATGTGATGCGCGGACGATGTTGTATAGGTTTGTTCAGTGTTGCCAATCTAGCGACTTTAACTCTTTTCCAACAACAATTTCTTTTAAATTTTACATTGCTTAAATGGGGATTTAGCGACCTTTTTAGCACCCCATAGTTACAAAATTTAATCTTTCTTTGTTGATAATGAGAAATGTAGTGATTTTACAATTACTTTTGGCGACTTTCCGTACACTCTGTTGGAGACACTGGTTTGTGTTGTGCAATGTAAATAATGGCGGACAATAAGAAGAAGGTTGACTGTTCTCCAAGTTGTTATCATGTTATGGTGTTTGATACTGCTAAACATAATAAAGCTTTATAAAACGATAATTTTCGTTTAGTAATACAGTTAATTGAAAATTTATGAATGTACCTATCATATCCATTAATAATTAATGGTTGTTATAAACATAATATAATTATAGGTTATGTTATTTGATACTGCTGAACACGATAGAGCCTTATAAAATATAAGCTTGTTTGTGTATAAAGGCAAGAAATTGAAAAAAAAAATATATATATACATATATATATATGTACCTACCATATCTATTAATAAATCTACTAATAGTAATGGATATTTTATTTGCACAATCTGTCACTCGTATATTTCAAACAGAAAAGAAATAACTGAACTTGGATCATCTAACTTAATCGGAGAAATTTCTTCAGTCAAAGTTGACTTTAGTTTGAGACAAATTAATCTCAGATTGTACTTTATACAACACAAAATTCCAACTTTAGCTAGAACAAGGATCAATTTAACCCCTGACCTAAGATTAAATGGTTTATACAATCGAGTCTAAGTCTCAATTCATCTGGCACAACAGCAACTCCCGCCCGGTCCTCATGTTTGCAGCCGTCCTACAAGCAGTTCCGGGTGTGCAAAGCTGCCCTCGATGCTACTCATGTTACCTACACCGAGGAAAAGGATTTGCTGGGTGGAAGGGGAGTTGCTAGGAGAAAATCTAATTTTCATGTTAGTCCCCCTCGCTCGCACGTAGTGTTGCCTGATATTTACTGCCACCAATACACATTCGAATTAACTGCTGTTCGATCCTTATGGAAATGCAGGCAGAGCACGCGCTTGTAAGGAGAATATTCATCAATTATTACTCCCATATCCTTCGAGAGTAAGAATTACATACAAAGGAAGTTCTTCTGCGTCTGTGTTCTTATTTACAATATGCGTAAATACAGAACAGCGTCACTAGTGAAAGAAGTAGAAATAGTAGTAGTAGTAGTAGTAGTAGTAGTAGCAGCAGCAATAGTAGTAATAGTAGTACTAGTAGCAATAATAGTAGTAGTAGTAGTAATAGTAGTAGTAATAGTAGCAATAGTAATAGTAGTAGGCCCTACTAGTTGCAATAATAGTAGTAGTAGTTGCAGCAATAGTACTAGCAATATAAGTAGCAGTAGTAGTAGTAGTAGCAATGATAGTAGTAGCAGTAGTAGTTGCAATAGTAATAGTAGTAGGCCCTACTAGTAGCAATGGTAGCAGCAGTAGTAT